>CM052803.1:24306617-24346617 GCA_028533885.1 Nasua narica | reverse complement strand
TTCTGGAGGCGAGACACCTGGCTGGCCTCGAGTGGTGATTAATTTTATGTGTTTAGGGTGCAATCATCACTCAGAAAAGAGGTTGAGGGTTGGGATGATAGATGGTGGGCAGGAAGGAGATGGCCTGTGGAAATGTTCTACATCATCGGTTCCTTCGATCGCTGGCAGACGTTCAGAGACAACTTCTTTGCATCTGCCCGGAATAAACAAAGCTACCGTTGGCTTTGCCGAGTTCCAATCTGAAAGGAGTTTGAGGACCGTAGTATCGGGGCACCTGAAGCCAGAAAGGCTTCCACTGGCTTTTCAGATGCGTCTTCAAGAACAGCGTCCGTCGGTCTGTGGTTTGCACGTAAAGGACGCAGGTGGTGTCTCGGAAAACGTGTCCTGCCTGCGAGGGTCCATCTCGGAGGGTATTTCCAGAAAACCCGACCTAAGAAAAGACTCGTCTCTCTGAGAAAGCCGGTCGGAGGACAGTGTAGGGCTAGATACCTTTTGGTCCCCAAAACTGATAACCACATGTCTCAAACTCTAGCCTGGTGTGACAGATACGCATTGGGGTCCGTCTAACATTTCTGCAACTCTGATGGCAAGCTGAGCTCTGGGTGAAGCTCGTCTCAGGGGGACGTTACTGAATAACAACTAATCAGGAAAATGGATTGATGCATGGATTAAACACTCCAAAAGCATTTTTGCTCAATCAAAGAGATTTAAGGAAAGGGATGCTTCTACCGACCGAAAGAGAAAAAAAAAAACAAAAAAACCCTTTTGTACTTCAATTAGCCAACAATAATTTGGATAACTGGAAACGAATGTTTCTCCTTTTTATCACATGAATTCCACAGTTCTTTGCCCAATGCTGTCCCCTGCAGGGTAGAAGAAATCAAATCAGAAGAATCTGAACCATTCACAGGCCAGGAATGCCCCGAGATCACAGCCCAGGGAGAGGAAGGTCGTGCCCCGCCCCGAGGCCGGTCCGTCCTATCTAGACCCCACTCCCCCTTCCTGAGAAGATGCCACCATTTCCCGGAATAGCATTTTGCCATCATTATGCAAAGAATACCCTATGGAAATCGTTTCTGAACACCCACGGCCAGCTTCCCGAATTTTTTGGTTACATGTGAGAGGATAGACCGTTTGTTTCTTGAAGGGCTGGCTGGTGGTGTTTTGAGGAAATAACCAACTCAAGTTGGAGGTCTGCAAAGCAGAAGCCCTCTCCTCTGGGAGGGGACATTCCTCTTTGAAAACATAGGCAGCAAAAGACTTGAGAAAAAGCTCTCAGCTCAGGTCAGGCCAGAAAACTGGGGACCCTGTACTCTTGTTCCTGAAAGCAGCGGCTCTCTGAAGTGACGAGCAGGGCCGGGGATAGGCTTGTGGAAGATGGGAAAAGACCAAGAAGGCTGGCTCCATGTTCCCTTAGGATCAAAACTGAGCCTGCACGAGGCTGTCCCCCCACCGGGGGAATCCGCGCTTGCCCTGGCTTCACCAAGAGGCACCTGTTGGGAAGGAATGTGGCCGTCTATTTACCCAGGGCAGAGAGATTGATTTCATGAGTTTTGTGGGTCCTAGGTGCAAAAAGTGAACTCCAAACCCCATATGTGCTCATGTCTTCATCTGTAGTTTTCTCTCAATATCCTGCCGGTTCAGCTTATTATCCGCCCTGTCTCTATACCTGCGAAGGAGGACAAGGACGTGGATGGTAATCACAATGATGCTTTACCTAAAATGAGGCATGTTGAATCCTTACATCAGTCTCATAAGGTACTATTATCCCATTTGATGGATGAGAACACTGAGACTCAGAAAAGTTAAGAGGACCCAAGAACCTTCTTCATCGGCCCAGCAAAAGGATGCGGGGGAAGGGATGGGGGGCTGTTGGCCAAATCCCACCATGAAAAATGTGAACCCGTGAGAAGCCACGAAGTCAGCACTGGTAGGCAGATGCTGATGTGAACACGTCTTTCTTAGATCCTGGCAGAGGGAAAAATGCTGGTGAGATTCATTCACTCATTCATTCAACACGGTCATCGAACCTATTGTGTGTCCATTCGGGGCTGGGGACACAAAATTAGGGATGGCCCAGATTTTGAGACACTCACAGTGTGGCTAGGAGAGGGAGGTTAGTCGTCTGGGGGGGCGGTCCTGTCTCCCTCATCACCCTCTGCTGCTCTGAGGGGTCACTGGGCTGGCTGGGGCCCAGCTCTGCCTGACGAGCCACTCGGTTATGGAGTGAGCATCTGGTAGTTGCCCTACATTTTCTACGATGCAAACTTGTGCACCCATCTGCTTCAGCTCCACTATCCCAGCTGCGGTCATTTTCTGAGCCTCTTTCCGAAGCTCGATAAATAAGCCTCATTCTTACCCTCAAAACAGATCCCAGGCATCTGCCTTAGGCCGCCACTCTGGTCCCTTTTAGGACCCAGGAGTGGATCATCCTGTCTCCAGAAGAGAGATCATTTCACCCCTCTCTGCAGAGAGCTGGCAGCTCTGGCCACCCGGGGCCGTCATTGGACCCCAGTGGTCTGGGGTGGGAGCTCCCATTTCCACTGGGTCCCGGGGTCTCTTAACTAGCATCTCCCCTGGGCCCCAGTGTTGTGCCAACTTTGCATCCAGCAGGTGTCAGAAGGACACACAAGGAACTTACAGAGGAGTCACCTGAAAGACACAAGGCTTTGGGTGGAATTTGGGGGAGATCAGGATAAGGGGGTCCCCCCGTCACGTGTGAGACCATCTGGAGAACCGAATGTTCGAGCCTTGACGAAGCCTAAACGGGGCCTGGGGAGACAGAAGCCAGGCGAACGCGGGAATCTCCATTTATTGATTTGATTTATTTGATCATTTGTTTATTTGATCCCACATTTATTTATTCCAGAACAATTAATCGAGCTCCGTCTACAATCTGGCCCTGTACTAGACATAGGTCCTGCCCTTATGGAACTTCTAGTCCATTTGATAAATAAATGGCAGCCCCAAAACGCTCACGCTCAGCCCTCTGGGCAGCTAAGCCCTGGTACCTTTCCTCCTCTGCCCAGAGAGGGCAGGTGGTCTCTGTGCAGAGCAGCGGTCTTGCGGGGGAGGCACTCCTGGCTTACCCTCTGTCACCTAAGCTCCCTATCTAAGCAAAGTGCCTTAGTTCCTCATTCCTTTGAGACTCCCGAGTCACTATTACAAACTCAGTTTTCCTGACTTGTCCATCTGTCCATGGCTTATGCGCATCACAACAAATAACACCGTCCAACTGCTAACAAGGCATAAGGATTGCTCACTCTGTCTGCAAGAGCCATCTGGGCTCCCAAACTTGACCCCACAGCATAGACGCTGGCGGAGCCCACAGCCTTCAGGAGGAGGCTCTAACACACTGCTTTACACAAGTTTTATTTTTGCCACTGTGCTACGCTCTCATTTCAACTGCTGTGTCCCATGAACTGCATCCACGATCATTACGAACTTTCTGGAGTTAGATTGATGTTGGAAACATTGATTTCCTTCACTGGAAACCTTCCACATCCCATCTGTTAGATGTTTTGACCTTTTCCTTAACACCATTAAGAGATAAAAAGTTAATCTACTGAAAAAAGATGCATGACCTTTCACACGAGAATGGGTACCTCCGTGCAGCCTCCCTCCGTTGACGAGTTTTATTTTATTTTTTTAAAGATTTTGTTTATTTATTTGACAGGAGAGGGATCACAAGGAGGCAGAGAGGCAGGCAGAGGGACAGGGGGAAGCAGGCTCCTGCTGAGCAGAGAGCCCGATGTGGGGCTCGATCCCAGGACCCTGAGATCATGACCTGAGCTGAAGGCAGAGGCTTTAACCCACTGAGCCACCCAGGCACCCCACTGACGAATTTTAGACTCGCGAGTCGGGCCATATGTGTACCCAAGCAGGATAATTGTGGGGAATAACACGGCATGACCAGGAAGGTCTCTATCTCATCTAAAGTGGCCAGAATTAGGCAACATGAACTTTAAGTCAGATTACCTTGTAGGCCACTGCTCAATTCCGTGACTGATCACCTTCATTCGAGAATGCAGACATTGGCCTGGAACATGGCATTTGCTGACCAGAAACTGTTAACCATGGTAACCTTTAGCTGGGATCCAATAAACCAGAGTCCTCTCCATTCAGTTCATTCAGTAATTTGACAATTTTTTTGTTGAGCACCTGGTGTATAGTAGAGACCTCTCTAAACACTGTGGACGTAGCAACGAGAAAGGTCAAAACTCCTGCCTTCAAGGAACTCATATTCTAGTTGAGAAGGCAAACAGTAAATAAGATATGATAAAATATAATCAGCATATAAGAGAAGTAAAATGTACGGTAAGTCAGAGTGATGAGCCCTAAAGAAAAAAGTAGGGCAGAAGGATAGGAATATCTGAATGGTGGGAAGTTGAAGTTTTTCTTAAAGATTCGGTTATTTGTTTTTAGGGAGAGAGCATGCACCCGTGAGCTGGGGAAGGGAGGCAAGGAGAGAGAGAGAGAGAGAGAATCTTGAGCAGACCCCCTACTGAGCGTGGAGCCTGCCGTGGGGCTCCATCCCACAACCCTGAGATCCTGACCGGAGCCGAAGTCAAGAGTTGGACGCTTAACTGACTCAGCCACTGGGGCGCCCCTGAAACTTTAAAGGGGGCACTGGAGAAGGAGTATTGGCATTTTTCTTCATCGATTCTCTTTTCTGACAAAGGCAGAGAAAAGACAAGCTCGTGGCCAGGTCAGCCCATGGCACATGCCCGTTAGCCAGTCTCTGCCCTTGATCGCTAGAGGTCTTGAAGATACAAATCATGTTTGGGCTGAAGAACCTTACCGAGTCCTCCAAGATCAAGGAAATAATCTTTCGTTAGCAAGCGAAGCAAACAAATGGGAGCACAGATTGTACAGGGATTCAAACAATAACAGTTGACAAAGGTCAGTCATAAGTAGCCCAAATACACTAAAAAACAGATGAATATACTTAAAAACAGAACCACTGAATCTCAATATCCCGTACCTCATGCCAGGGTAAGAAGAGTTGTATAAAATCACCAAGGACGGGGCGCCTGGGTAGCTCAGTGGGTTAAAGCCTCTGCCTTCGGCTCAGGTCATGGTCTCAGGGTCCTGGGATCGAGCCCCACATTGGGCTCTCTGCTCAGCGGGGATCCTGCTTCCCCTTCTCTCTCTGCCTGCTTCTCTGCCTACTTGTCATCTCTCTCTGTCAAATAAATAAATAAAATCTTAAAAAAATTAAAAAATAGATTAAAAAATTAAAAATCAAAATAAATCGCCGAGGACGTGATGTGCGGGTCACCCTCCTTGAAGGGTCACACCCATTCCCTGTTCTTGCTTTGCTCTGAGCTGTGGGGCAGAGGCTGACTCACGCCAGGCTGTTGGGTAGTTTCCGGGACTACTGGCCAATGGGAGGCGCGGGACGTAGATTGCTGCAGGACCAGAGAAGTCACGGTATGTCTCCCTGCCTTCCCGCGTCGGGTGGCCTCTCTGTGACTCCATCTCCAGCCTGGCTCAGCTCTCCTGCCTTAGTTTTCTTTTTCCTGGGCAGCACATCGTTTCTGGTCCCAGCTCCCTCTGGGCGGCCGAGGGGACACTGCCTCCTTCCTGCACCAAGAGCAGAAGCAGCTTCCTCCTGGGATTACTATCCAGGTTGCCTGCTTCCCGTTGGTTCTTGCAGCTCCTCCAATGACTTTGTTTCACTGTGTCACATTCCCCTAAGAAGGTACACAGGTGGCCAACAGGTATATGAAAAGGTGCCCGACATCACTAATCCTTGGGGAGACGCAGATCCAAACCACAGCGAGATAGCATCTTGTACCTGTTAAGAGTGGCTAGCATCCAAAAGACAAAATTTGGTTTAGAGTTGGGGAGGATGTGGAGAAAAGGGAACCCTCGTGCCCTGCTGGTGAGAATATATATTGGTACAAACTCTCTGAAACAGTGTGAGGTCTCCTAAAAAAAAAAAAATTAAAATTATAAATAGAGCTAGTGGATGATCCAGAATCCAGAAATTCCACTCCTGGAAATATACTTGAAGGAGATGAAATCATAATCTCAAAGAAAGATCTGCCCCTCCAGATTCCCTGAGGGATTATTTATAATAGCCAAGGCATGGAAAAAGCCTTGTGTCCATGAACAGGTGAATGGATAAAGAAAATGTGGTAAATATACACTATGGAATATTATTCAGCCGTAAAAAGGAAATCCTACCATTTGTAACAACATGGATAGATCTTGAGGGCATTTTGCAAAGTGAAATAAGTCAGACGGATACGCCTGGGTGGCTCAGCTCTTAAGCATCTGCCTTCGGCTCAGGTCATGATCCCAGGGTCCTGGGATCGAGTCCTACGCAGGGAGCCTGCTTCTCCCTCTGTCTGCTGCTTCCCCTACTTGTGCTCTCTCTCTGTCAAATAAATAAATAAAATATAAAAAAAAAAGTCAGACAGAGAAAGACAAATACTGTATGATTTTGCTTATATGTGGAATCTTAAAAAAAAAAAAGAAAGAAAGAAAAACTCATTCATAGATACGGGGAATAAATTGGTAATTGCCAAGGCCGGGGGTGGGGATCATGCCAGGGGCAGGGAGGGGATGGATGCTAAACAAAATGAGTGAAGATGGTCAGAAGTATAAACTTCCAGTTATAAGATAAGTAAGTCCTGGGGATGTCTTGCACAGCATGGCGACTATAATTAAAAATACCTTATTTATATTTGAAAGTTGCTAAGAAAATAAAAGTTCCCATCACAAAAAAGAAAATTTATAACTATGTGTGGTGAGGGTTGTTAATTTACATATATGATGATATGTATATATTATCACGCTATAAACCTAAAATGAATACAATGTTATATGTCAATTATATCTCGTTTAAAAAAAAAAATTCCCCTACTGAACTAACCGAGAGGAGTTCTGTTTCCCTGATTAGACTCTCATGGGAATACAGACTGGCTTTGGCGGGGCCAATGCTGAACAGTAAGAGATCTCTGCATAAAGTCTCTGAGCCTCCCTGTAAACCAGAAAAAAAACAAAAGCAAAAAAACCAAAACATGCATCTACTGTAGGCCATTCCTGTGAATTCGTGCTCTATCTGCCCTTGTTTATCTACCATCAACTTTCTCCACCGAAGGGCTTGTCTCTGCTCCCTGGACACATATTAGGCTCCTTATCTTCCCTTTTTTTTTTTAAATTTTATTTATTTATTTGACAGACAAAGAGATCACAAGTAGGCAGAGAGGCAGGCAGAGAGAGAGGGGGAAGCAGGCTCCCTGCTGAGCAGAGAGCCTGATGCGGGGCTCGATCCCAAGACCCTGAGACCATGACCTGAGCTGAAGGCAGGGGCTTTAACCCACTGAGCCACCCAGGCACCCCCTTATCTTCCCTTTGTAAAGAGAGCTCACCCCTTGATCCTTTGGTCCCAAACCCCAAGGCCAGTATCCTGGGTTCGTGGGCACTCCTCATCCTTCAGGGCTCTCCTTCTCAGATCCACACAGGGAGGCCAACGGCCCTATGGTTTCCAAAACCTCTCCCTTCTCCCATTGGCTGTCACCAACTTCTTCGTCAGCATCTCCTGGAGCTTCCAAAAATGTGCCCCTCTCAAGGGGTTGGGCAGCAGTCATGTTTATGACTTAGATGTTTGGTGACATGAAAGATGCCAGTGTCCAATCTGGTTCTCTGGATGCCGTGTCTAGCTTACCCTCCTCTCCATTTCTAGAAGGGTAGGGATTAGCTGCAACATAAACACCTTTTTCAGCACAACTGAAAAAAAAAAAAGCTGAGATTTCTCCACAGCCACATGGCTCTAGTTGTGGTCTGAGGATCCATGAGATTGAACGTACTTAGCTTACTATAAAAACGATGATTCCTGGGCCCTCCATTAGACCTACCAAAGCAAAACCCTCTAGGGTTGTGGCCCAAGAGTCCAGATCTTAACCTCACCACCCACCTCCGCCCACCCCCCGGGTTATGCTTGCATACAGAAGGTTGAGAATTTGTGGGTCACGGGGTTTCAAAGCCACAGACAAGGGCCACGGACGCCTAATTGTTTTGTGTGTCCAATTACCCCTCCATTTCCGTTGCGAAATTCTTCCTTTACCATATGGGGGAATCATTAAGCTATAAGACCTTACCGCACGGGTCATAGTTGTTAGGTCCGGAAGTGGGTAGTTGGCTGAAATCAGACTCATCAGAGACCTTCCCTGGGATTTTCAACTTGAGAGCAGGAAAGATAGGCAGACTATCTCTGGGGATGGCATAGAGACCTTGATCTATCATTGACCGTTTCCCACCACATCTAGAGAAAGGCATATAGTGAAAGAGAATGTGCATATCAAGGAGAATTCAAGACATGAGGGAGTCCTGGGGCCCAGATGTGTTTCTGCCCCCTGCGTGGCCTGGTTGTTCAGTATGCCTGGCCTTCGAGATTTCTTTGGATTCTAGGAATGAGTAAAATCCTTTTAAGCCACTTTGGATGGGGTGGAACTTTCAGCAGATCGATTTCATGCCATTTTCCACAAGCACAGATTAATGATCTCAATCCCTTATTCTCCGCTCTTCTCTGTTACTTTGCACCTCTCCAAATCAGATCTGAAGGAAATCTCAGAAATCATGTCACATACCGTAATTGAGTCCTAGATTTCTCTGGACGTTCTGAGGAATGAGCAGACTGTCAAGGCTTGGGGTCCTAGCCCTACCCCCAGAGCTGCACCTTTTCATCTGTTTAGATATTGGGTGCAAAACAAGAGTTCTGTTGCAGGGAAAACAAACAAACAAATAAACACACTGACCTACCCTTTCTCCCATTGTAGGGTTGGGGAAACTGAGGGGCGCTTGCTCAAGGTCAAATAGCCAATTCTTAGACTAATCACAAACAACTGGGTTTAAAAAATGGGCCAAAGAGGGGCGCCTGGGTGGCTCAGTGGGTTAAGCCTCTGCCTTTGGCTCAGGTCATGATCTCAGGGTCCTGGGATTGAGTCCCTCATCGGACTCTCTGCTCAGCAGGGAACCTGCTTCCCCCTCTCCCTCTGCCTGCCTCTCTGCCTACTTGTGCTCTCTTTCTCTCTGTCAAATAAATAAATAAAATCTTAAAAAAAAAAAAAAATGGGCCCAAGATCTTAAGGATGCCTGAGTAAAGAAACTATACAGATAGCGAGGAAACATATGAAAGGATGCTTCACATCATAAGACATCAGGGAAATGTAAATTAAAACAAGGAGATACTGCTGTACACTCATTCATTAAAATGACCAAAAACTGGATCGCTGACAACACCAAATGTTGGTGGGCGTGTCGAGCAACAAGAACTCTCATTCCTCGCTGCTGGGAATGAAAATGGTACAGCCACGATGGAAGAGACAATTTGGCAGTTTCTTACCAAACTAAACATACTCTTACCCTATGATCTAGCAAGTGCGCTACTTGGTATTTACCCAGAGTTATCTGAAAACGTTATGTCCACACAAAACCTACACATGGATGTTTGTTAACAGCTTTATTCATAATCACCGAAACTTGGAAGCAACCAAAATGTTCCTCGGTGAAAGGGTAAATAAAGTGTGATATGTGCAAAGTTATTCTGTGCTAACCATAAATATGCTACCAAGCCACGCGAAGGCATGGAGGAAACTTAAATGCATATTACACGGTGAAAGGAGGCCATCTAAAAAAGACACCTACTGTGTGAGTCATTTGTAGGGCATTCAGGAAAAGCGAAACTCTGGTGACAGTAAAAAGATCAGTGGTTGATAGGGTTTGGTGGGGCGGGAGGGATGAATGGGCAGAGCCCGGAGATGTCCTAAGGCGGTGAAGATAGCCTGTATGATACCATAATGATGGATATATGTCCTCATACATTTGGGTAAACCATGGGTTATAAAACCCCAAGAGTGAACCCTCATGAACACTCTGGACTCTGAGTGATAAGGCTGTGTCACTCGCTGTAGGAACATCAATTGTAACAAATGTCCCGATCTAGCGGCGGATGTTGATAACATGTGTTGGGGCTAGAGGTATATGGAAATTTTCTGTACCTTCCTCTCAATTTGGCAGTGAACCAAAATGACTATATATATATATTTTAAAAAAAAGCAATTGACCAACAAACAAAAAACCTTATGGAAACCCACCATGTACCTTCTAGATTTTGCTATCCGAAAACTATCCATTTCATATACTCTGAAAGGCCTGTCTTTTAAAAAAAATAATCAACATCAGCATGAGTTTCACTTGGGAACCTGTGGTCTGGCTCTTTCTGAGTAGCCTCGCCCCCTGGCCCAGCCCCCACCCAATCCCCCACTCTCCCAGGGGCCAAGTGGCCATTCACACCCAAGGGGACTTCCCACCCCACCCAACCGTGCCTCCCTGTGACCCCACTGGGGAGTCGCTTGGCACCCAGTAGGCCCTCACTAAGTCTCTGATGAAGTGAGAAGTAGAGATCTCTCTTTTGGAACAACCTGCATTCCCTGAGAGAAAACACATTCCAATAGAGCAAGGACGCAAAAATGCAGCTCCCGGGGGCTGAGGCCATGGGGGAGGGGGCTGTGGTGGTGGTGGGGGGGGGGCGGGGGAGCTGATTTCAGGTTTCAGCTGCTGCTCGAAGGGCACAGTTGGCCGCCTTCAGTGCCAATCTCAAGGGTGAGAGCAGATGTGAAAATCAAACACAGGATTTCAGAAGTATAAACTGTTTATCCGTGTGCCGAGGAAACACATTCATGGCCCAAGCCGGCCACCAGTCCCAGAGTTCCTTCCTTCCTAAAGGGCGTCGGACGGTTATTTTTCCCTCCGTGGCGGTGTAAGCCCTCGCTGGCCGGGAGGGTGCAGACTGGGCTGTGGACTGACGGCCCAGGAGACAAGGCCCTGCCAGGGTGGGGTGACCGCTCGCTGCCATTAATTTTTAGTGAATAAGCACCATAATTCCACGTGACACCTAGATCACGTGCCCGCCAGCCACCTCCTGGGCCCACCATGGGGCTCGCAGAACGAGAAATAAAATGTCAGGAGAATCCAAAGCATTGTCCGCTGGGAGGAGAGGGCCAGGGGTTGAGACTAGTCGGTGCCGGAGTAGGCCCCAAGGAATGGGCCTGGAATTTACCTCATGGGGGGGCCGGGGAAGGGAGGCAGAGCAGGGTCTGGGCACAAACGGGGTGGCTGGGACATTGCCAGGGTAGGACTGGGTGCGAATATAAAGAAAGGACCCTGAGCCTCACAGAGCTGGGCTGGAACCCAGGCCCCACCACCCCATTACTGTGAGACTGGGGAAACTCGGGCCTCTGGGTTCTCCTCTGTAAAATGGGACAATAGTCACCCTGGTGCCCTGGCCTGCTCGTGAGGATTGGATGAGATCCCTAAAGCGTGGCTCTTCACACAGTGAGCATCTGGTAAACGGAAGCGATCGTTCTCGTCATGAGGCGGGTCCAGGCTAGGGAGCCACTGCCTCGGGGACCTGCACCAAGAAGGTCTCCCAGACCCTCCATGCACCCTTCCACCTCCTCGTCCCGTCTCTCCAGGTGGCTCTGTTTCCTTGACACTCTTACTACGTGAAGAGAGACACCACCCGGAGGAATAATGGATCTGGTTTCTTCTACCACCTCCTAGCTGGCGATGGGTCTCTCCACCTTCTTGAAGCTTCACCATGAAACGGGGACAAGAATCCCTCCCTTTGGGGGCCGTTGTGTCCATTACTTGAGATAGCGAGTATAAATGGCGGCGTGATGTGAGGCATGTTTTAGGCACCAGATATAGGGCAACAGTAATTACTATGATGGTAGATGTTGTTATGGACCACCGACGGACTGCAGACAGCCTCAGATAATTTCTGTCTGAGGGAAAGGCTTTGGGCAGGGAGCAGTACCTGGGCGAGACCCTAATAAACAGGCCCTGAAACCCTAAAGGGTTACATAGGCTCTTGGGTATTCCAACCCTCATTCTAGCTGCATGAAATCTTTTTCATGGAGGGAGATTACTAAGGGTTACCCCTACTTGACAGAGGAGATCACAGATCCTCGTTAAGCATGTTGTGGGATTCCAGAAGATGCGGGGCACCTTTCCTGAAAAATACCATCACTAAGATTGGAAAAATAGATTTCCTACAAAAACCTGGATTTTGGGGTGCCTGGGTGACTCGATTTGTTCAAGCATCAGACTCTTGATTTTGGCCTATGTCGTGACTCAGGGTCATGAGACTGGCCCTGCCTTGAGATTCTTTCTTTCCTTCTGCCCCCACTCCCCACCCTCATGCCTGCCCTCTCTCTCAAAATAAAGAAAATCTTAAAAAAAAAAAAAAAAGATTCTCTCTCTCTCTCCCCCTGCACCCCTGCTCGCATTCTCCCTCTAAAAAACAAAACAAAACAAAACAAAACAACAACCAACCAACCTGGATTTCTCATGTATCTCGGGAAATGAGAAATTCGGGAGACGTGGGATCTTCAGTCCGTATCGCAAGACTAGGAGCACCCGCATGTGATGGCCACACGGTCCGTTTCACTCATTTATATTATCTGCTTGGCAATTGGGGTGTTTCGGTTTGTGATGCCTGCTCCCGATCCTGTCAAGGGTCAGCCTCGTCAAACTGGGAAGGTAGAAAGGTACCTCACCTAGGCAGCTTGTTCAGGTGAGCCCTCCCCCACCCACCGCAGGATTCTGGGATGGGAAAAGGAGAGCCAGGTGGAGAGAATCTGAGAGGCCCTTGCCGGCTGGAATGATTGCTCCTAATTTTCAGGAAACAGGTAACACCTCATAGTTCCTGCAAATGGGGGATGTTTTGCTGCTCTGTTTTAAAGGGGCTTCTTACCCATTCGTCGACTCATATATTCATTTTTTACGCACGCATGCACTCTCTCATTCATTCATGTGTACTTCTTCATCCCATTTATTCATTTAAGCATGTGTCCTAAGGGTCTGCCGCATGTCAGGTGGGCACACAGTCTTGCCAGCCCATGGAAGGGAAGCTACGAAACCCGGAGGGCTGCCTATAGTCTGAGAGGGGATGATAGCCTGCCACCAAGATGGCAGCCATGTGGTTCCTCCCATATCTGCATTCACACGTTCCTCCACTTAACAAGAGATGGAGTCTCCTTTCTCTCCTCCTGAGTCAGGGACTGGCCCCGTGACTCGCTTTGACCAAGGGAATGCAATAGAGCTGAGGCTGAGCCAGTCCGGGCTTACATCTTAGCAGACGTGAAATCTTCCACTCTCGCTTTCTTGGAACATGGCCGAAGTGCCGTACTTAAGCCTGGGTCCTCCTTCTGCACCAGACCTTCTCCAGATGATACCATGTGGAATGGGGATGAGCTCCCCAGCTAATCTAGCAAGGATGAGTGGTAGTTGTTGCTTTTAGTGACTCTATCTTGATACGGCTTGTTACTATCACAAGATAACCGAGACCGTGTGAATCTGACTAAGAAGGGGGCCCCCAGGAAGAATGTCGAAAGTGCCGACTTGGCTTTTTATAGCTTTTTTATGGTCAAGTAGGAGAAAAGGGAGCCATAGAAGGAGCTAGCCAGTTTTCAAGCAGAATTTAGAGAAAATCTAATAGGCTTAGAAGAGTCTCTTGGGCTGGCAAAACTATTCTCAAAATAAAGAATAACTTCAGGGTACAAATCAGATCCTTAAGACCCTCAGTATGTCTCAGAAAGAATTATGGAAAAGGCTTTTGGGTCATGAAATCAAAACCAGTGAGGTTCATGGAGAACCTGCAGAGTTGTTTTGTTTTATTTTTCAAGATTTCATTTAGTTGTTTGAGAGAGAGAAAAAACATGAGCCAGGAGGGAGAAGTGGGGCAGAGAGAGAGGGAAAAGCAGACTCCCCGCTGGGGAGGGAGCCCAAAACGGAACTTGATCCCAGGACCCTGAGATCATGACCTGAGCTGAAGGCAGATGTTTAACTGATTGAGTCACCCAGGCGCCCCAGAACTTACAGAGTTTTTAAGAGCATTTTATTGGTAAACACACTGCCAGCTTGCATCAAAAGGGATCTGAACCCCTCAAAAGGAAAAGAAGCTTCTGGTCCCCCAACTTTCTACTAGCAGTAAGCTTGCTGAGTGGCAAACTCAGCTACAAATATGAGCCAATTTTTCTGTAAAAAGAAGGACCTCTGAGAGGTCCTGAGAGCCAAGACTGCAGAGAGCTGAGGGAAAAGCTGGGAAGAAAACAGAAGTAGGAATTTTCTAGAGAGAAGAGGTGGGTCACGATCAGCTAATATTCCGTGCTGAAAGAGGACAGGGCCTAGAGATGGGTACCCAGTAGGATTTCAGAATTGCTATGGACCAGTGAGTGCGCACCATTCTTCTTTTTGTTTTTATTTTTTTGTCACTTATCATTTTATCATTGCTTTTTTATCATTTTTATTATCATTTTTATTTTTTTTTTGTTAAGGAATTTGATTATCCTCCTTGTTTTCCTTTTTTTTTTTTTTTTAAATCAGTGAGCATCTTTAAGGTTTGTTTTGTTTTGTTTTTTAAGTAAGCTGAATGCCCAGTGTGGGGCTCAAACTCACCACCTTGAGATCCAGAGTCACGTGCTCTGCACACTGACCCAACCCAGTGCCCCGCCCCCCATTCTTCTTTTTGAAAGTAAGTATCTATGGGAGATTATTCTGCCCATGTTTTGCCATTGTTCTTTGGATGGAAGAGTGCAGGTAACTTGTCCTTGTACTTAACCAGTTCCGTAAGGAGTTTTATCGGCATCGAGACCTGATTCCAATGACTTGATTTTGGAAGACTGGCTATAACAATTCTTCTTCTCCTGAATGCCCTTTTATAGTATAAGAGAGCCACCTCTCCCATCAAGAGATGGAGCCCGTTTCCCCTCTTCCTGGATCTAAATGACCTGAGACTTCCTCTGACCTTAAGAATGCATCAGGGGTGACATTGTTCGACTTCTGAGGTTGGGCCTTCAGAGCTTTGGCAGCTTTGTGTCTCCTTCTAGAACGTTCTTGCTCAGTCTAGCTCATTTGAATGTTGGGAGACCCTATGGAGAGAGACATCACATGGAGGAGAACCAAGGTGACCTTGGATGCCCGAGGAGGCCATCACAGATCCTCCAGCCCCAGTCAAGCCTCCCCAGCCAGCTCCACGAGAAGCAGAAGTGAGCAATTCTTGCCGAGTTGAGACCTACTCAAATTGCCAAGCCACAGGATCATGAGCAGCGAGCGGCCAAAGGCTGTTGTAAGCCCCTAAACAGGGGGGTGATTTGTTACACAGCAATAGATAACGGAAATAAGGCATTTTTTCCCGTGTTTTCCGAGCTTAAGCTGGTGGAATTGCTCCCATTTCACTCCAAATCAAAGCTGGGCTGTCAGAAATGACATCTCGAGAGCTCCACACCTCATCAGTAGCCTTACTCCCCGACAAGCCTCGAAACAGCTCCCAACATGTGTGTGGGGAAGCTCACTGGGGAGTCGGACGCAGCTACCAAAAGCCTTCTCTTTGCCAGGTGGACATCTTACTTCTTTCACTTCCAAGGACAAATGAGGAGTGGCGGATGAGGGAGAGAGAAATGACACCGGTGCGCTCCCCTTTCCAAATTCCAAGGGGGATTTTTTTTATTGTATTCATTTTTCTTCTTAGCTACCGCGATGGACCCACTGTGAGGGGCCGGGCACAGGATGTGTTTATCTTTTAAGGAAGTTTCTCTTGAGATCCCCATTTTTCAGATGAAGAAACTGAGACACCCAGAAGGGATGTGACTTAGCCAACGTCATTCAATTAGGAAGACAGGAACGTGGACCAGATACCCAGTGGCTCACCTCTGTGCCGTGCCCTGCCTCCTTTCAGGAGGTTATACTGTGCTTGCACTGGCCACAGGAGGCTCTGAAAACAGAAGAACGACTTGCAAAGGCAAGTCATTGCCTGCAAACTTGGGAAGCTAAATGAACAGCAAGGTGGGGCTTGGGGTGATCATGACCTTGGGCTGGAGTGAGAATGGTCTAGGCAGAATGGCAGGAGGAAGGGAGAGAAGCATTTCTAAAGAGAGAAGGAAGGGCGAGACTTATTGGGGACTTAATTCTGTCTGACACCATGCTTGGGAGTGGGGACATTTGTCTTGTTTTACAGATGAAGCAACTCACCCAAGGTCGCATAGCCAATAAATGGCCGAGAAGTTCAAACCCAGGTGTTTCCAGTGCCAACGTGCATTCTCTTTCCGTGGGACTATGGGAGGAAGACCGTTTCCATGACTGGCTTAAGTTCTTGGTCATCCACACTCATGGGCAAAGACAATTTCCTGTGGCCCCGTTCCTCTCAGGCTTGGCCCTCAATGTTCTAAGCAGCCATGTGTCTCCCGCCAGCACTTTGAATGAGTGGATAAAGTTGGTGTGTAGACTAGCTCAGAGAAATACAAGCGTACGATCCTATAGAAACCAGCGTGTATTAAATAAGATACCCAGTAATCTTTGGTCTACTTCTGTTTTCAAATTCCTGATAGGTCTTTCATTGATTCATCCCTCTGACGGTATTAGCCACACACCTCGTCCCAACGCTTTCTACTCCAGGAATTCGAGATGCTTTAAGGAATGAAACAAAGTTCCTGTCCTTATGAGATCTGTGTTCTAGTGGAGGAAACAGACTGTAGGGCACTTTCTTCCAAGCAAATTGGCTTTTCTCCTAATTAGAAATAAACTTGGGATGGTCCGGAGAAGCACGAAAAAAGAGCAAAACTCCCCCTTCAGCCTCCTTTCTCTTTTGTTAAAATCCAAACGATTTCGTTTGAGATGAAATCTCTGCGCTTAATGATTTTTGCCCGCTGCCCCTCTACCAGGAGGCCCGGCTGCGGTTAGGGACTATTCGGGGCACCCTGACTAAGAAGCTCTCTGCGTTCATCCCACACCAGGGCTGACCACAGGCATCCTCACTCGGGACCTCCCTCTACAGCCCAGCTCCAGAGCTGTCTCTTTAAAACGAGCCAGGAAAAGCCCGAGACATACTTTCCCCCTTACCGATAGCAATTAATGTGCCACAAGTCATTGCTGAAATAAGTTGCTTATTTTAAGGCAACCCAAATGGCTATTTCGTTTTCTGGGCCCATTCATTAAAATGCTGATTCACCCCTTTGCAGAAGCCATCGAAACCCTATTTAGGAGTATGACCAGCGTTCCAACTTTAGCTTAAGTCCTCGGACCATGAGCTTATTTACTACTTTGTCATTCAGGGAGTGCGAGAGAGCACTTATTCTGATATTTAAGTCAAAGGCGGAGGAATGAAGGAGGGTCATGAAATTACCAGTTTGAATTGGTGTCATTGGCGGGACTTTGTAGGGTCACCAAGGAGTCATCAAGCCTCACGGACAACGATTCCAAAAAAAATAGTAGTTATAAAAGGGAAAATACCAATTGTTGTCCTGTCAAACAAAAAACTCCGCCGTGTGTTTCCCATGAACACCCATGGCTTCCACCAATTTTGCAAAGCACATTTCCCTTTGGGCGGGGCTTGTCAGGTCTCCCTTCTATTACATCCTTCCATTGACATCCTGGAGACCCCTGGGGGACAACAAACCCACCCAGACATTTGTAACTCTAAAAATTCATTTGCGTCATTTGTGTCCAAGATGGGTCATTATTCTAGGCTCAAACCACATCCTGCAGAATGAAAACAGCGAGGAGACCTTTGACCAAAAACTGGGGAGGAGGTGGGAGAAGCAGCCAGAGGGGCTGGAGGGCTGCTAAGGTGTGTTAAAAGACACGGCTAGTGTTTCGGGAGTTTTGGAGCAACAAACTCCCTGCAGTGTAATGTAATTACGACCTTTTCTTGGCTAAGTGTAGTACCCTGGAGATTACTATAAGTAACTTATAATAGAATTTTTATTAGCGGTAGTAATTTTTTATGATAATTAGAGTAATCTGCAGCCCATAAAATCAGAAGATATATAGTTATATCTTTTGTATGGGGAAAAGTGTTTCTTCCAACTATGGAGACACCATATATGGCAAATTCAGCTTTATGGCCACTGTTGGCTTTTATGCCGGGCTGTTTGGTGTTTCTTTCCTTATTAACGCCCTTCATTACTTTGGCAGTAAACATTTGATGACAAACTAAAAATGTGCTCCACAGAATCCGAAGGCAACAGAAGCATCTCCAAATGCCTGCTAGCCCATTGCCCTCCCCCCGGCCCCCCGACCCTCAACTGCTTTTTCTCCTCCCCTCCCCTCCCCACCCCCGAGGTCTCCCAAAGGCAAGGTCATTCATCAACCAGGCCTCCATCCCGACCCTCAAGGTCAGCCCTATCAGTGGCTGAGTTTTGGGTCTAACGCAGAACTATCTTTTTCATGATAGTTTAGACTAGAGCATAATTAGATAGTTTAGATTGGAGCATAATTCCATGAGAATGCAAGGGACTGTCTGAGTCTGCCCGGAGGAATATTGAGAGACACTTGAATAGAATACTCATGTTTACACTGACTGGGCACTAGTAAAAGAGGGTTTTGCTAGCTGCTGTAACAAATAAACCCCTACATTTCAATCACTTAAAACAGTAGATGTTTATTCTTGCCTCACCTATATATTGAACACAGGTGAACCTTGCCAGAGACTATATTTCCTGCAAGTGGTGATTTTTAGAGACAAAGGCTCCTTCTGTCTTATGATTCCACCACCCCCTGGGGCTTCATAGTAATCTGCATGCATTTGCCAAATGCAGGAGGAGGGCTGTTGACCTGAAGCCCCATTTACTTAATGGCCCATCCCAGAAGTGATGCACTTGATTGGTGAGAACTAGTCACGTGGCTGCAAACAGTTGCAAGGGATCCTGGGAAGTTTAGTCCTGGGCGTGGCATCTGCCCCACTTTAAGAACTCTACTCTATGAAAGACAGAGCAAGAATTTTGTTGGGGAGCTGGCCCATCCCTACCCCACATGGTCTGTGTTTTTACAGACTGTATGGAAAGAAGTATGAAGATACCAGGCTATTCACAGAAACAGAGTGTAGTGAGTATAATATTCAACAACAACATTCTCAAGTCAGACCGTCCATTCAAAGCCAACCTTTTCCTCTAATCATCGTTACGATATTGTTCATGTTCATTAGTCTCTCCGAGCCTCAGCTTATTCAGCTCTAAGACGGGAATAAAAATGGCCAAAATGAAAGGAACATGTAGGATATGCTCAATACTATTCTAAGTGCAGTGCAAGTGTCATTTCTTCTAATATTCATGGCCACACCATGAGGTAAGTGCAATTGCTCTCTGAGCTGTAGCACAGAGAGGTTAAGTAAGGCATCTATGGTCACACAGATTATGTGGAATCAGGATTCAAGTGTAGGCCACTTAGGTACTAGACACAGAGCCTCATTACTGATTTAGTGCCTCTCTCATGTGGTTGTTGTGGGGGTTATTTGAGATGATAATCAGGAAAAGGTTTGACAACTAGTGAGGACTGAATTGCCTAATTATTTATGTATGCCACCAAATACCTCCTCCATCAGCGGGTTATAATGCCCCTGAAATACAAAATTAGAAATACTGTTTTTGGGTGAAGGTAATGGTTTTCAAAGACTGTTCTCTCTAAGTCTGTTCTCAAAGGATATTCCTTATAAAGAGCTCTGTGATCAAATCAATGTGGAAATGTGGAACCTCCTGTCTTAGGGATTCGTACATATATTAGCCCATCAAAGGCCCTGATAAGTTCTGCAGTAAAGAAACCTATTTAACTTTGTTTAATCCTGCAGTTCTCAAATGTGTTTGCTTTGGAATACTCTGATTAATGTAGCATTTATTAACACGCTAAGGATCTAGTATGTACTAGTTTAATATACCTTATTACGCCTTGGTTCATGTTGTACTGTCTCAGAATTTTCCAGTTGAAAACTATTATGTCAGAAAGCTATGCTTGTAAAAGCTAACTGAGCCTGGCTGGCCCTTACAAATTTGGATCAGAGACTGATGCTTTATAAATATTCTATTTTTACTTATCAAGGATTTTGGAGGTGTGGGGAGATAGGTGGCTATTTAAACTCTACTGTCTTTAGAAATTCATGCTGATTTTTTAATGACCTTAACAAAAAGGGTTTTTTATAGCTCTGTTGATATCTCATTGCTTTCTACTTACTTTATCCTCAACGCCAAGAAACAACATTGCCCTCAAAATGGAGAAGATGTTAATGGCTATTGAACAGGAGAGGAGAAAGAAAACCAGTTCACGGTCCCCTCTAGCTTCATTTTTCATTTGAAAATGTCATATAACTTTGCAACATATCCCCGATTTAAACCTCACCCAAATCTGGGTTGTTAAATCAACCAGAAGTCAACTAATTAGAATTCTCAATTAACCAGAAACTTGTCCCTTCACCATTCATTGGAGAGAGAAAAAAGATAAACGACAAGTTAATAAGCTGATAACAGTAATTTTAAAACAAATGGGAAAATATTTTCCATAAGAATGACTAAAATATTATTTTTAATGAATAAACACGTCATAAAAAATCAATAAAAAATCAAGTTGATGGAAAATATAAGATAGAAATAGATTAGGTATAGAGAATGCAAACAACTAATACACATAAAAAGTCATTTTGCTAATCAAAAAATGTGAATGAAAATCAATAAAATCCAATTTTTCACTTGGCAAATGAATAAAGATGAAAAGATTCCCCACACTTGTCAGGGTACCAGACTTAAAATATTTATGTCCATCGGCCTTATGATGCAACTTGTAGGAATTTCTCCTACACACAAAAAAAATCAAAGAAGCAAATATAAATTTGTGTACAGAGCTATTTATTGCAAAGCTATTTGTAATATTGAATGAAAAAAAGATTTGCTGATTTGCAGAGAAAGATCTGGGAGTATCACAGTTACTTATACTGGAATATTATGATGGGTATAAAATGATATTTTCAAAGCTATATTAACAGCAAGGGAAACTTCTCATGTAATTAATAATAAGACAAATTACAAGATGTAAAACTGCATTTATACTATTAATTCACTTATATACATATAAAAGAGGAACAGATGCGGAAAGAAAGGGAGAAAGAAAAATGAAACAAATATAACCTAAAGTTAATAGTGGCTATTTCTAGGTTGTAAAATTAGAAGTTATTTTGTTCTGTAATTTTTACCTTTCTGTATTTTCCAGCATTTCCACAATGACCGGGAGTGGTTTTCGGTATCAGAAAAAATGAAATAAGAACAGCAGGAGTTTGGAGCAAAACAATCAAAGACGACGTTTTCGGATCACTGCTGATTCTTATCAGCTCTCTCTCACACACCCAAACCTGTGTCATGAAGACTGATGTTTATTCAGAATGGCAACCCAGAAGCCCTGTGAGAGCCTCAGTCACTGAGAAAATATTCGCTGAATTTACCGCATCGAACTTCCTGAGGCGGGAACGTGAAACACCACACCTTGGAAAGATTTTCAGCAATAAGATTTCAAATCAACAGACTTCTTACCTAGTCCACATTTCACCAAAATAGCACGTTAACCGAAATGACACATTAACGGGGAATTCGGATCAGGTGAGATTCTGCCGGATACGTGGCTGACTCATACCCCTGCTGTTCGTCATCGTCGTCATCGTCGTCATCGTCATTGTTGTTGTTGGTTTTAGCGACAGAGAGAACTAAAACCTGGCTAAATAACTCAGTTCTGGAACAGTCTACCCGCTCTCTCCTGTAGCAGAAATTACTCCGTGTTCACCAAATCCCAAATCCCAAATTTTGTTTCTCCTGGGCACACCATTAGACTATACCTTCCATTCTCCTTGGCAGTTGGGTGCAGCCGTATAATGAGTGCTGCCCAAAGAAAGGTGATGGGAGGTGATGAATACCTCTTGCCCAGGCCTGGCTTTTTGGCACTCTCTCCCATGTGCTATCAGTTCTGCTCACTCTTGGCTCCCCCATCAGCTGGACACAGGAAGAGTGTCTAGGGGAAGAGGACTCTAGGGCCCCAAGGATGGGCTCCAGGGTCCCCTACATGGAAGGAGCCTGGATCCCTGCATGACTGTATGGAGTAGAATGTAGGCTTATACACACACACACAGAAACACACACACGTGCATGGGCACACATACACACACAGAGCAGGTCTTTTGGGGACTGTATCATGAATGAGAAATAAACAGTTGGTGTATTACATCACTGAAGTCCGGGGACTTGTTTGTTATAGCAGCCAGCTTACTCCAATACAGCCCCTTAGGACAAACATGCTCTGAGTCACTCTCAGCAGGAAGATGATGGAGGGGCATTGTAGATGCCGCAGTCGATTTAGAGATCTCAGGCTTGGATTTAAATCCCAGTCCCGCCACTTTCTAGCTCTAGGGCCTTGAGCAAGTTAATTCTATCTCTCCGAAGCTAGGTTACCTTTTCTGAAAGCTGAGTGTAAAAACAGTACCCATCTTGTGATGTTGCTGTGAAGTTTAAATTAATGATTGTAATTAAGTGCCTGGTGCAGTTCCTGACGAAGGGTACGCAATCGACAAATGAGGGTTTATCTTTCTCATAGGAATGACATCCATCGTAGAACCTGCTTTTCTCAAAAACAAAAAACAAAAAACCCCAAGAACTTCAATATCACAACCTGAAAGCAAAGAGATCAGTCCCTGAGGTCAATGTTCCAGACACTCTTCCTTTATCTGGGTGCTGCCCACAATCCTCTAGTTTCTGGAACTGTGTTCATTGTCTCATTCACACAGCTTGAACCAAAATGTGTCTGGCAAACTAAAAATAAGAGAATCAAATAGAAGAAGTATCAGCAAAGGACCCTAAATAACCATTGCTGTGTTGGAGTGTGGCCGATGTCCATTCTGTATCTTCAGAACAGAAAGCAAATGGGATTGAAAGTGTACATGAAAGAGCCTTCAGTGATTCATTTACACACACACACACACACACACACATTTATCAAGCATCCCCTGGCATTGTGGTAGGTTCTGTAATTATAACAGCAAAAGGAGCTCTTAGCCCACTGGGTGAGATATAGAAGTAAACAGACAAGAAAAGTAGTGAGATTAAGGACTATAAGTCATTTATTTAGTCATTCAACAAACATTGAACATGGAAATGTGCCAGATACTCTTCTGGGTGCTGAGGATTCATCAGTGAACAAAACAGGGGGGGAAAAAATCCCTACGAATGTGAGGTCCACATTCCAGATAATGTACAGACAATTTATTGAATAAAGAAGTGAAATATAGTTCATGTTGGATGGTGATCAGACCTAAGGAGCTGTGTAAAGCTAGTGATGTAGTAGAAACTGCCAGCATGGGATCTCAGGGGGGCAGGGCACTCTCACTGAGAGGCAGACATTTAAGCAGATTCCAGAAGTAGGTGGTGGAGGGTGCCATATTGTTGTCCAAGTTGAGCATGTTCCAAGCAGAGACAACCAGGGAAAAGGGCACTGCAGCAGAAGTCTGCTCCGTGGGCTCGAAGGACAACAAGAAGGCAGTGTTAACTGGGGCAGAGTGAGCACCCCACCCCAATCTTGGTTATTGAGTCTTGCCTATCATGTTGCACTTGGTATTGGCCCTTGGCCTTGGGCTTCTGTTCTCCAGCAACAGTGAGAGAGCTTCCAGTGAAGGGACATGGGTGTGGAAAGGCAGGAGATGGAGGAATGTGATAAAAGTGGATATGAAATGGGCAAAAAACAAGTATTCTCATGTTTGCTACCATGATAACACGCACTATCGCTCCTTCCTTATCCAGAGATAAGGAGATTGCAGCCCTGGAGGTCAGCGGCGGGGAGGGATTGAAGCTCTCGCAATAGAAACAGCAGCTCTTGGGACACGGCAGCATGAAACAGGAGAGGGGCTGAGGCAGACGTGCATGAAGGGGATACAAGGCAGGGATCAGGTCCCAACAGCAGCCCCCAGAAGTTTTTCCCACCTTCTCCACCACGCCTTACCAGTCACACACATCCTCGGGGACAAGAGTGGGCTGGGGAGTAGCTGTTTCTCTTCTCCTTTAGGTCAGAAAGCTTCTAGGGGAAGGTGGTCTGATCCTTCCCATTATTTCACTGATTCAGAGATCCTCACGCCCTGGGCAGGGGCTCTCAAGTGAAGGCCTTTGTGAACAGCCGAATTGCTCGTGGCAGCTCCAGTCTGAAAGTCCTAGCGCCCTGAGCTTCTCCACTGGGCACATACAATTTCTCACTGTCCACAGACGGTCAAGCCTGAGCTTTTAAATAGGATCTTTAAAGAATATTAATTCAGTCATTTTTTTTTGAATAGACAAAAGGTATTCAAAACCAAAACAAAAACCTGAAAGTCACACAGAGAGAATCTTCCTCTGCACCATCCCCCTGCCACACAATCCCATTGCCTGACCGAACCTTGGTCCTTAATTTCTTGCGCGTCTATGGTCCAAAAGAGAGCAGGTAGCTCCATCTGCCACCCTCTCCGCCCTTTAGTACAAATGATACCATCTTGCTTTTTTCACCTAATAAATTATAGAAAGAATCTTCTTATCCTTCTTTCATGGCTGCATAGTATTCTGCTGTGTGGACCACAATTTATTCAACCAGTCTCTGTTGATGGATGCTTGGGTTCTCGCTGACGTTCTATTACCAACAATGTGGTAATGAATAGCCTTGTGTACGTAGCATTGTATGCATGTCTGAACATCTCTGTGGGATGGATACCTGGATTTCTCCATCAAAGGGTGTGTCCACTGGTAGATACCGTCCAATTGCCCTATATAAAAATAGTTCCGAATTACTTTTCAACCAACAAATGTGCAAGGGAGCCTCTTTCTCCACACACCCTCGCCAACACTGTTTTCAAACATTTTTACCCCTGCCAATGTAGTAAGAGAAAATGGGATTTAATCTGATTTATCTTATTATTTTATTGTAAGGGAGGTGGTCTCCTTGGGGAAGATCAGGCCCCTCCAGCTCCACGGTCTGCCCTTCTCCCCACCGCCCTGGATTTGGGAGGCTGACCTCTATGAATGATTGCATCACATGGGCAGCCTCACCTCTGGCTTCTAGTTGATCTTGGTCTGTGGGAGGTAGGAGGAAGCTAGATGAAGGAGGAAAGGAGGAGAGATGCCATTTCTGGCTTTGGTCTCACTGAGTCCCGGTCAGCGCTGGAGGTCGAGGGGGATAGCACTCTGCCCTAGGGCACGCCATCTTTGTGGTGACCCTCTTCCATGGTCACATTTCTCACCACGTTCCTGAACACCATTCTCTATCCTCGCTCTTTTAGACCTAGGAGAGTTGGCCCCTTCCTGCTGGTGCTTCTGGGTCCCTTGTGGTCCCCTGAGCCCTTCCCTCAAACCCTTTGAATGTGCCATCGCTTTCCAGCCAGGACTCTGATGGATGCAAAAATTATTTTTTAAAAGATTTACTTATTCATTTTAGACAGAGAGAGAGAGAATGTTGCGAGAGAGTGGGGGAGGGGTAGAGGGATCAAATCTTCAAGCAGACTCCTCGCCAAATGCGGAAACCAGTGTGGGCTTGATCTTATGACCTATGAGATCATGATCTGAGCCGAAACCAAGAGTTGGATGCTCAACCAACTGAGTCACCCAGGCAATTATTATTTTTTTTATTTAACATGCCAACCTTTTGAGGAGTTTGGTGTTGGAAATCAACTGATAATTACACACGAAGAAGAAGAAGAAGAAGAGGAAGAGGAAGAAGAAGAAGAAGAAGAAGAAGAAGAAGAAGAAGAAGAAGAAGAAGAAGAAGAAGAAGGAGGAGGAGGAGGAGGAGGAGGAGGAGGAGGAGGAGGAGAAGAAGAAGAAGAAGAACCCAAAAGGAAAGGCTCCTAAAGAGTTTTCCAGTTATTTTTCTGGAACCAAAGTCTGATAGCCATTTCCATAAGCCACCTGCTCTCCTGGCAGAGGTACTAGCATGAGTTTTCTCCTCAGGGGAGTCCAAAATATTCATGTTTATACACCACATCTTCTTTTCCTATAAAACCAGCATCTCTGGCTACCACTGGATATGATCACCCTTTATTAGGAGCATCTGTCTCACCCTGTAGCCCACCCAACTTTGAAACAACCTCCA
The DNA here is from genome assembly GCA_028533885.1 of Nasua narica. Lineage (NCBI taxonomy): Eukaryota > Metazoa > Chordata > Mammalia > Carnivora > Procyonidae > Nasua > Nasua narica. The sequence goes on along the minus strand of CM052803.1, from coordinate 24,320,700 downwards.
ACGACTGTTGACGTTGCTCAAAATAAAGGTTAAACTCTAACTGCCAAGGTTACTTGTGGCTCTATTCCGCAGTTGCTCGTGTACTGGGCTCTGAGGAAAGGACGATAAACAGGATGCTTTTTTCCTTTGAGGTGTGTATAGTTTGAGGGTATGGGGGAGATAATAAGCTGAGAGCTAATATTAGCCATTAGTGGATTAAAAGCCTATCGGATCTATGGAAGATAATGACAATTAGTGACCCTGAATTTGAGAATTCCACAAATGGAACCAAAAAAAGTCAAAGATACGATAGCATAGGCTTTCCTTGAAATGAAGAAAGAAAGGAATCTAGTTCACAAGGGTACACGTGAAAATACAGAGTTCCAGGAAATACTGATGGAGAATGGGTGACATTCTCCTTGTGTCACCCTGGTCAAGTTCTTGGACTCCAAGGGGAAAGAAATATTTATTCAGGCAACCAGGAAGCACATCAGGGCATTGGTAGTTGAGAAGTCATCCCAATAAGGAGTATTCATAGCCAAAAAAGATGGGGGAGTGTCAACAGAGTTCCAAGGAAAAGAATGTGTGACCCAACTAAATTATACCCAGTCAAGTTTTCACGCAAGCATAAAAGCAATAGGGAAAAATTTTCAAACATAAAACATATCATGAAATATAGCACCACTAGTCCTCTCTGGAAAAAACTTTTTAAATAAAATAATTCAGTGATGAAGTATAGCCCATCAAGAAGCAAAAGGCAACAGAGTAGTGTGACATTCAGTGCCTCAAGGCACTGTAGCAATGTCTACAAAGTTCTGGGAGAGAGGATGAATTTTATACCCAGCCAAGTGGTATTTCGATGATAAGGGCAACAGTCAACCTCAAAGATGTGTGAACTCAGGGCAAGCAACCAAATACGTCCTGTGAGGTGTAACGAGAAGGCACGAAACTGGAGAGCCTAGTTCTGTCTTCAGACACAGGCGAAGATGGACAGGCCACCTCTGCCTAGAGATAACTCTAATTTGCAACATCTCTGTGTCCCTGCCCAACTCTACTGCTGCTGCGGGACCGATGTAGGTCCCAGGTTTTCCCTCTGACACAAGGTTTTCTGCTTTTTCCAACTTTTTGGTTCTTCATGTGCCAAAGGGGAGTGCCGAAGTGACCAGTGCACAGGCTTGGGGACTTGGGTGCCACATCCTCTGATGCATCAAACCCTTAACCTGCTTTTGTCCTCCCTTCCTCCCCTATGGGAACCACCTCTCAGCTGCAGTGTTCGTGAACTTTCTTCCTCGTTCCAACTCACAAAGTTCTGCCTCTCCTTGGCCGGCTTGGGGGAGAGGAACCAATGGGAGGCTTTGGTGGGTCTCACTCATTTGTTTATTTGAGACTTAAGCTCAAAAAGCCAGATCCAATCTTCAGAAGCTTATCTTTATGGTTTCCATTTTATTGAATCTCGTTTTGCTAATTCCTCATGATTCCACACTCGTCATTAGCCATAATGGGTTCTTTATTGGTTTACCCCTAATAATATGTTAATTGATAGCTCTTATTGCTTTAAAACCCAAGCTTTCCCGCACGGAGAAGCCCAAACAATCAAGCCATTACTAATAAGGCTCGGATATGTGGAGATGTGTACGATTCCAAACTTGGCAGGGCAGAAGTGAGGAGGGGAGGGAATGTTCTCGATGCAGGGAGGTTCCAACGCGAAGTTCTTCGGACGGTGTTTCTAGGCGCTGCAGGGACAGTGTAGAGAGACAGGGTAGAGCAGCTGGTGATGGGTAAGGCCGGTGAAGGGGCAACTTCACTGCCAAGCGGGGTGTCACCTCGCGGAGCCCACTTACCGACAGGTGATGCTTAGGGATTCGTAGCCTCAGCTTGCCGCCGGCACCCCGACGACGCGCCACCCCAGGCCGGCATCATGTCCGGCTATTTGTACACGGAGCAGGAGCCGAGCAAACATCCCTCTCACAGGGAAAACATTGATTTGAAGAGGCTTGGAGTGGGGCTCGAGCCTCAACAAGCGCGGAAGGGCCTTCTTCGCTGACACAGTAAATTAGTTCAAAGCCGATGACAGCCCGGCAGATTACCCGCCGCCCCACAAAGGAGGGAACGCTCTGGTCCCTTCACGAAAACAGAGATAAAAATTGTGTTCTTCTCCTCTAATGAGGCACGCTCAGATATAAGTCAATAGAACAATTCATTAACAAATCTAATGAAATCTCCCGGGGTTGCCGGCGAGATGGCAAGTGAAAGTCTCCTTGGGCCGCTGGTCCATATGTTGGGGGTCAGATTGTGGAGTGGTTTCCTCTGGCCCTATTCACTGCCCACATATGGCAGCTAAGGTCACTGTTATCAGACACTTTCTCAGTACACAAAACAAAATTTCCATATGGCCCATGGAAATGGCCCGGCCTGGCTCCTGGGCAGCTTCCCACGGCTCTCTTTGTGCGGCGCTAGTCAGAAGTGCAAAGGAGGGTGTGGGCACTCAGTGACTCTCCCTGCTTTGTGCGTCAGTCCAATTTAGGGAAAATCTGCATCACTTTTTCCCCTGTCTTTCAGGCACAAATGCTCATGTCAGTCTATTAGAACGTGATGGACGTACTGATTGCAGCCTCCGCATTTAAATCCTTTTGAAACCACGGTGACCTGCGGAAAGAGGGTTCTGAGGGGAAGGACCTTCTCAAGGCTCTTTCAAATCCATGTAAATAAAGGCCTTTCCTGGCTTAAAGTGGCCCCTCCGATTGAGCCCCACGGAGCCCCTAAAAAAAAAAAAAAAAAAAAGCCCAACACGATTGTCATGGATATTACATGACAGTAACAAGAACAGGCCAGCGAAGACAAGGCTCTCGGCCGCACAAAACTGGATGGGGCTTTCTTCCCGATTTGGGCCTTGAATTGTTGACAGCCCAGTAAATAGGCTGTTTAACCCTTTGAAAGTGAATAAAGAGGGTGTAGACAAATGCTTTCTGATGGAGTTTGTTCATGTAATGGGCAAGTGCATACACACACTTGGGGACTTTGGGGACCCGGGGGGGGCGTTGGGGGGGTGATAGGAGGGGCCCGGCAGGGGAAGCAGGAGGCGTCCTTCTTATACAGCGGACAGAAATCCCGATAGAATTTCTTATGAAATCGACGGCATGTGGCCGGGGTCGGGGAGACCAGATCCGGACGTGCAGGTGACCAGGACGTTTGGGGAGACAGCAGGAACGCCGGATAATAGTCTCCCATGGCCCCTATGGCTTGTCAGCACCTGGTGCTCGGGAATGTTCCGGGAGTGGTCCCAGGGCCCCCATTCCCTCACACCTCCAGGGTTTTCACTCCCCGTCTTGCCGAGACGGGGGCGGTCATAGCCACCGCCGGCTGTGGCAGACCATCCACTAAGCCCTTCGCTGTCACGACCACCGAGGGAGAAACCACCCCATTTTGCAGATGGGGAAACTGAGGCACGGAGCGGTTGAGATCACTTGCCAGAGATCACAGCTGGTGGTTGGCGAAAAGGGACTCAGAGCATGCTTCCTCCCGCAGCTAACCCATCCCCAGGCCCAGTTTTCCCATTGTCTCCAAATAGGGAAAATTCCCGAATGGTTGTCCCATTGTGTTCAAGAGAACAAGACAGCCTCCCCGACCCCCAGCCCCCTGCACCCCACTCCCTCTCAATTTGATTTTGGGTGAAAAGATATCCCTCTTGACCTAAGGAGCCAGAAAAAACTGGGGGAATGAAAACTGCCTCCCAGAAATCTAAAATTATGCATATTGCCTCCAATTTCGTAAGTTATTTAGGTTCCCACTGAAATGACTCCCCCGTGAGCCACAACTCGGAAGGCTTGGCAGCCATGGAGTTTACATAAATCCAAATACTACTGTTTTTAACCTCTGACTGTACTTTAACTGGGAAGGGCCTTTTTAATTCATTTAACTCATTTTAATTGTCTTTGGGGGGATGAGAGCCTTCTTTGGCCATCTCTGCTGGCAGGGTAGCTGATTACAGACCTCATGCTGCCATTCACCAACACCCCTCATGAAAATGCATGCCGGGCTTTGGCACCCCTCGGTAATTGTAATATTTCTTCCTTACTGTTTATGTCAGAGAGTCATTACTGGAAGAGGCTGACACATCTGACATGTGTGGCATCGACACACATTAGGGGGTCCTTAGATAATTTTTAGACAAAGTTTAGTCAGTGTGGCGGGAGCCCGGCCCTGTTGTAAGTGGCAGAAATAAAAGGAAAAACATCTCCTCGTGTTGGCTCCTTGCATATTCTCATCAGCTCTATGCGTGTGGGTCGCTTGCTCCCCAGGAACCCCGAGAACTTTCCAGTCTTGAGGTCTGAGGGCCAGGGCTAACTGTGGATGTGCCTTCCCTCTCATGCCTGGAGCTTGTGTGTTGGATAATTTACTTGTGGGATCTCCTTGAATGTTCACATCAAGCAAGGTTCTCTTATTGTTTCAGAGCGAAGAAGTTCTGAAGCCCAGAGAGGTTAAGCAACTTGACCAGAGTTAAACAGCTGGCACAGTGCCCCACACAGTCAAAAGTCCGGAGGTGCATGTTGCCGACTTCGGCGGCGGGGTGCAAGCAGACAGATACTCGGGCCCAGGTGTTAGTCCATCCCGAACCTTGTGTCTCTGGTCCTCCTCCGTTCATCTCTGCTGCCCTCATACTTGCTTCTGACACTCTGGGCCTTCTTTTCGGGCGAGATCAAGCCACGCTAGGAAATGTCTCATAATTGCTTGTGTTTTACTACGGAGTAATAAATGAGTGTTTTCCATCACCTGACTTAGTAGCGCTTCCCCCCGCTGGAAGAGGAAGCAAATCAATGGCCGGTGAAGGAGAAGGAGCATTTTTTCAAATAACTCACACTTCAGATGCGTGATTTCTAAGTTATTACAAATTATAAGGTTAAGACCTCTTAGATGAGTCCTAGCTGCTTAAAAATTTAAAACTCCAGGGTAAAGCAGCGAAGTACTAATGAGCTTCAAGGCACTTAATATCAGAATCTGGGCTGGGGGATGGGGGGACAGGGGGTGGCGGGGTGGGGGGACAGTCTTGTTTTATGTGAGAGCGTATGAGTGCCTAACGGCCAGTGTGCGAAAGCTTTAAGGAAGAATTCTATTTAGGGGGAGGCAGTAGGTGGGGGTGGGGGATGGTGGGCAGCTGAGAACATTCCGGATGAGACTGGCTGGTTCTCTGATTGAGAAACGTGAGATTTGTCCCAACTCGTCGTTATGTCAATGCGGCATCAGTTTTCCATAGCACATCCCTTCCCCATCGGAAAAGCATCTGATGAACTGTGAGGCCTTCATACCGGGGTTGGAGGCTCTGCGCACACGCATGCGCACGCGTGTGTGTGCGTGTGTGTGTGTGTGTAAACCTTCCGTGAGGAACTGGGATTAAAATCTCTAAGAAAATATACAGGTAGAAGCGACATGTACAATTTACTTTCCCAATGGAAATGTAAACAGCGGTGAGAGAAGATGAACATATTTGGAGATAATACCCCACCCAATTCCCCACGCTCTCAGGGATGCCTGCCTCACAAAAAACGGGCAAGAGCTGACGGTCTTCACTGCGTTTGTGGCGGGTGTGACACATATCACTGCCCCCCCATGCCTCTCCCCACCTTATCACCAAGCACACCGTCCGAGGGAGCCCATGGCTCCCAGAGGCCAGTGAGGACCTGACAAAGTTCACACACACGTTCAAAGGTTTTGTGGGTGTCTGAGATGACAGGGCCCCCAGGTTGTGTCTCTTTCCTGCCTTTCATGGGTTGGAATCGCAAGCCATCTCCGCCCCCCGCGGCCACACTCCGGATCCAGGAGCAAGCAGCCCACGGCGACACCCATGGTGACCCAGCCCCGGCTTTCCCCCTCTGATCCCCAGTGTCCCACCCAGGGCTGACACTCCAGACCTGAGGGACAGCCTCCCTGGAATTAAGGATGCTCCCTCGGGCCACTCGGAGGGAGCCTTCCGTTTGCTCCGCACCAACCTCCCCCTCTCCGGCCAGTGTGGGTCTCAGCCGCACATTTAAAATTAAATTATGCTTAGGATAATATTGTCTTGAGCTCACAGTTGCTGACATGGATATTGACAAAGACTTAGCCAGTATTTTAATAAGAAAACAAAACGCAGGAAAAGGCGCCAGAGTTTCCGGGCGGATCATTAAGGGGCCAGAGGCTGGCATCGCAGTCCGTCACACAACTTAAACTTCTTTTGACATCTAGTTATGTCGAAATGTGACTGATCACCTAGGGGTTGGAGCTCCTGAGAGGGAAAAGTTCACTGACAGACAGCCGCACGCGAAGCAGTTCTTAAATGAGAATCAAGAGAAAGTAGCACCCCGGCGTCCTGACACGCGGCAGCTGCTACCTGGATCCGTCTAACTAAGGCAGGCCCGTTCTGGTGAGTTCTATTAGCATCTGCACGCTTCTGTCTCATTATCACACATCTGCCCAACTTTATTCCAGTGATGCTGCCTCTCATCTGACAGCTGAGGCGTTGTCAGGGCCGGGATATTATGGGAGCGGGGTACCGCGGGCTCGACGTGTTCACTTTTATTTCCTAAAGACTGGTGCGCGGTGTGACAGTATCACGCGGCGGAGGTAAAGGAGATAATTAATATATTGGACAGTTCCTAAACAAAGCTGAGGCACGGCTTTCTGGCAAAGCCACCACTGCTCTACTTGAGCAGGGTTGTTTGGGGGGCTGCAGTGGGGGGTGGTGCTCCGGGAGATCAAAGCCCTTGTAGACCTCAGGTCATTGCCGCCCCCCCACCCCCTCCACCCCCAGCAGAGAGCCACATGCCAAAGATGGGCTGAACTTGACACTTGGAATTTAAAAAACAAACCCAAAAAGCCAAGCTTCCATGTTGATCAGCTGAACACCCGTCAGCACCCTGGCTTGGGGATTTTCTGCGGGAACACAGCATCTCAGCTGGGTCCGAGGCTCCCAAATGGACCCCCTGCGCACGAAGGGGAGAGCCGGAGCCCCGGTTCGCCCTGTTCGCCACCACCGTTAGACCGACAGGCGAGGGCGGCCGCGTTTATGTAGAACAACAGCCTCACGTTGCTACCTTGAAACCCAAAATCGATCCGCTGCACCTGCCACCCCGGAACCCGGGGGAAGGCGGGGGGTAGGGGGGAATGATGCCGAGCCTACCAACATGTCAGACAGGAGGGCTCTGAAGTTCTTCTCTCGCTTCCAGCTGCCAAAGGAACTGGCTCCCCACCGCCTCCCCCATCCCTTGCCTGCTGGGGTCTTCTTTGGGGAAAAGGAAGGCCCCTCCGTGCCTGGGTCATCTTGGGCTCTGATGGGCTTTGAGCCCTCCTGAATCAGGTTCTAGAGGAAGACTGAGGTTCCTGGCATGGGCATGATAGGGATAAAACATGGTCCCTCTGAAGGGAGGGAAACCCAGCCCCCTGCATCCCAGACCCTGTGAACATCGCGGAAACAATGGAAATTGGCAGAGAGGACGAGAGGTGCCCGCTGAGGCTCAAGCCCCAAGGGACCCCAAAGGGAGCCTAAAATGGCATCCCCAACAAGCCCCAGCCAGCCTGAGAAGCCGGTGTGTGCAGTTCCATGAGCCACATAGGAAAGCCATTTAGGAAACTCCTGGCTTCCCTCCCGGCGCTCGTGGCTTTCATCCCTCTGATATTTCTTTGTTCTCCTGCTCGCTGAGGGTTTGTACGGGTTAATGGAAAAATTACTGCTATTTTGCAACAATGCAATCAAAGTCAGTTCAGCAAACCCTGATAAAGTGAGAATAGCCTATTCAGATTGAGCTGACGGGCTTGAACTCACAATTGCAAAGTTTGAATACAAAATAAGATATTCCCTTTTTTTAGAAAAAAAAAAGACAGAATCCGTTGTCATTCATGCTAAAAAGGCATTACAGACTGTCGACACTGTACAGAAAAATAGGAGATGTTGACCTTTTTATTATAGACTTTTCTCTACTGTTGCCCTTCTTTCAACAGCACATCGCTCCCCCCGCTCCCCCCGCCCCCCGCCCCCCTCTGCACTCACACACACTCTTTTCAGCTGTGTGTTATCTCAAATAATTACCCTCGCTTCTGGCTGTCCCTGGTGACTTCTGCTGCTAAAAAAGCTACTCATTGTCGGAGACTGAAGAGGGATTTCAAACCTGCTTCTTGTGGCCGGGCAACGGCTCTTAATTAACCACTCAGGTATTGAGGAAGCTCCCAGCCCAGCTCGCCTCCATATGGCTGGAACATGTCCGCAGTGATAATCACGGAAGGAAATATTGTATCAAAAAAGAGCTCACACCACTGAAAGCTTGTGCAAATTATTTTTAATGATTCTTCTCCGGTGAGTCGGCTTATTTGTTACTTCAAGCAGAGAGAGAGAGAGAGAGAGAGAGGGAGGAATGCATTTGTCCTTGACCCAGATCCTCATGGCACCAGCCCCCCCACACTGTGCCCCCTACCCCCACAAATCCAATCCCAGGCACTGGGAGGAAAGAGGGTACCCCCATAGTGGCAGAGCCCCGCCAGGTGCCCTAGAACGCTCTTCTCATTCTGATTTTCCGGGAGCTTTTGTTTCTATTGGGTGCCTCGCTCTTCTCCAAAACGCACGCAAGCACACACACTGAATTCACAGGGTTTCCAACCAGCCAGCGATTTTAAATAACTCAAGGACTGAGCTGTTTAGCAGTACTTCACATATTCCTGCCTCCCGTTTTTCTTGCTTTAAATAATCCTGCAGGGAGAGGGGAGATGCGGGGGAGGGGGCGGATGGTGATGGCCAGGAGTGGAGGTGGCAAAGTTTATAAATCTAATTAAAAATGAAGTTGCATTTACATTTTAAAAACCACCTATCCGCCAGCGTACTGTGTCACTAGACATTATGTACGATTTTACTTTGCGACAGAAACCATTACATTTAAAAATTCATTACAGCAAGGTTAGTTAGACATATGATGGATGCAGCTTTAATCCCGCCATATATTATTACAGTTAAAATGTAAATGATGAAAAATATTTTGTGCTTATCAGCATTTATGTGGCAATGTGTTTTACAGTGATATATGGCGTTATATTTCTATTATTGTGATGGAAAGAAAGCAATACAAAAAGATGAAGTGTTTATTAAAACATGGTTACTTGTGATAACATATTCCTGTTGTACATGACTTTAAACATATTCACTGAGGGCATTTGTCCAAAACAACTGTGAAATGTATTTGCCGGGCGAATCAGGCTAAGTTTTTTCTTCTGATTACAGCTCTTTTTATTAGACCGATATTAATTCAAACTCGTGGAGAATGCCGTGAAGTTGGCAGCTCTGTTTCCTTTCTGACGTGGTTAAAAATGCATGCGTGTGTGTGTGTGTGTGTGTGTGTGTGTTTAGAGACACAGTTGATGGCTATAAAAAGCAGGCTTGCATGTTTATTCTGTACAATCCTTCAGAGGAAAACGGGCCACCCAATTGAATGATGTTTCCAAAGTGATGTCATCGAGGGCACAATAAAACCCTATTACATTTGTAATTAACACAATGGAAAAGTGGTAGCGAGCGTCACTTTCCAATCAGGTGAGTGTTAAAACAAACAAACAGACCAAAAAAAAAAAAAAAAAAAAAACAAAGCCCAAAACGATGAGGCCACGCTGGGTCCATTCGTGGTTCTGCCAGGGCAGTGGAATATTTTAGCTGTGGCCGTGGAGGAATCCGTGAAGCAGGAGCCCTGCAAACCCAGATACTGGACTGGACGGGAAAGTTACCTCTTAGCTCTCCTTTTGCCAAGTTCACTCACAATGTGGTTCCTGCCTCCCGCCCCCCTCCCCTGTTTTCACCAGTCCCAGAACAATAGCCCATCCAACTACAAAATGAAATAGACCACAAAAAGAAAATAAACCCTCATCAGCCACCACCAAAAAAAAAAAAAGGAAAAGAAAATTTATTACTAAACCCTATTTAAAGAAAAGGAACAAAAGACAAAAGGCCTTCTTCCTACAGACATTCTCTGCTGTAGCTCTCCTCCTTCAGGACAAAGTGGTGACGGTTCCACCCAACTTGTCTCTCGGCCCCTAACCTTCGGAGTGGGAAGACTGAAACAGTGTTTCCCGGGTACGGAGGAGTGATGTCCGGCCAAGGTCCAAGCCACCTGATTCACTCTATAGATTGGAACTCTTTCTCCCACCTCCCCGTGGCTGACAGATCCTGTAATACATTTGAAATTGAACAGGTTTGAAAATCAGGTCCCCCTTCCCCTTCTTTCATTCAGTGTTCCAAGCTTTGCAAGGGGGTGAGGGGGAGGGTGACAGAGACTCCCTAGATTTGCATCATGTCTCCCCCTACCTACCACCCCCCACTCCTTTTTCTTCTCCAAACAGCTGCTTGTAGGAGGATGTCATTGTGTACATTAGCACTGTAAAGTTTCGCACCCTTCGGGGCTACCTTTGGTACAGGAAGCAAGGAAGAGGCGAGCCAAGGATAATACAGGCTCGCTATTTCCTATCTCAGCTCTTTCCCTAGCCCTGCTCCCTGGCTGCCCTGAGTTGTTATCTTTAGGAAGTCCAAGGTGGGGGAGAGAGAGCTCTTATCTGGCTCCCATCCGAGCTGGAGACATGAAACTCCTCTCGGCACACCTTGGGAACATTGTCACACAGGGGTCACATCCGCTAGGATTCGACGCTGGTGACTGAATGGGGGCCTGTGACCTACACGGATCTTCCCCTCTCTTTGTTTCTTGGATACAACCGACTCAGCTGATTTCCTTCAAAGTGCAGGTTATAGGATTGGCGAGCTTGTCTTCCCATTCCATCAAGAAGGGGAAGAGCCTCCCGCCCCCTCTACAAAACACTGCCTCTCTCTCTCTCTCTGTGTTGTGCATTTCTCTTTTTTCTTTTAAATGTTTCACTTCTCTTAAAGAACCCCCCCTCCACCCCCGCCACACTCACCAACACACACGCTTTCCGAAGGAAGCACGGGCTCTCCAAACAACTAGCCCTTGGGTCCATTTTTCCAGCTTCGAGAATTTTCCCAAGCCGGGATCCCAGAAGCTGAGGAGTGACCCGAGGTTGCCCTATTAAATGTATTTATTTCTTGGAACTGAAGAATATTTGCTGAAAGCTGGATTATCACTTGGTAGACCACCAGCAGCTGTTGAAAACCAGGACATAAAAGCTTGTTTATGTCTTTAATGGCCCACTTAATGATGGAGCAAGTATGTTATTCATAATAAAATGCCAAGGAATAATCTTAATACCCCAATGCATGGCGCTAGTGAATTAAGAAACATCTGCTATGTCATAAAAGAACATTTTATTTGGGGTCTACATTAAAAACATGATTCCATGGAGTTCTACTGATTTATATTGTACACAACAAATTATGATGTCTTGAAGTAACTACACTTTACAATTAAACCTACAAGGGCCACTCTTGGGAAAAAAAAAAAAAATCCTAGCCAGTCTTCATCATTCTAGATCATTTAAGCACAGACTGTGGCCATGCCTGAATATATTTCACCGAAACCATGCTTAAAATCTCTCTCCGCGTTTGCGCCTCCCTTGGAAGGTAATCAAGCTGAACAATGCTTTGGAAATCAACTTTGCAGAAGAAAACGCCTATTCAGATTCTAGGGGAAAAGTGTACAAAACAGGACCTTTCCCTGACTCTGACTCCTTGAGGGAGAAAGGTCCAGAACCTGGACCGGGCTGGAAACGGAGAGGACGGACCTCACCGGCACAGGCTTAATGCGCATGCGATGGGTTGGGGGTGGGGCATGGAAGGGGGAGGTAAACTCCCAGAGGGAGAAATGCCAAGAGTCTGGGACAGGGTGGCCCTAGAGATGTCCCCGAAAGGGGAAAGGTGCTGAAGGCACAGGGTGTGACCAGCCTAGTCGCAGCCCTTGCCCTCCCTACTCCAGATGGCGTCTGTCTTCAACACACTTGCTATCACACCAGGAAACTGTGTGTCACCACCTCCATGCCCAACACCACTCATGATTCCAGGGACATGTCTATTGCTTCCTGGAGCTGGGTCCTCGGAAAGGCAAATGTAGCCAGAGGAGAAAGAGGAGTTATTTTAAAAGCTGGCTGTAGGGCAAGCTGGTTGTCCAAGGGCAGCGGCTCTTAACCCGGGCTGCTTTGGGGAATGACCTGGGCCAATGGACAGAATAATACCGTACCAGACTCTACCCCCAGGAATTCTGATCTCATTGGTCTGCAGTGCCCATCCGCCTACCCACCACACACACACACACACACACACACACACCACACACACACACACACACACACACACACACACACTGCTATTTTTTTATAAGCTCCCTGGGTGATTCCCTTGTGCAGTCAGGGTTGAAACTACTGCTCGCTTTTGGGAGATTAGTTGTTTTTTGTTTTTTTTTTAAAGATGGGTGGCTCTTCTGTCCAGACACCTCCAAGAGCTTTTTTTGGCTTTACACAGCGAGGCTGCCTGCTGTGGGCGGGAATGTAAATGGCAGATGGTCTGTCACTCTGGAAAACAAGAGGGTAGTTCCTCCAAAAATCGAGCAAAATTACCATACGATGAAGGAATTCTATTTCCAGACACGGGCATGCCTCGGAGATACCGCAGCTTCTGTTCCAGACCACTGCACTAAAGCCAGTCAGATGAAAGTTCTGATTTCCCAGCGCATCTAAACATTGTGCCTAGGGGCGCCTGGGTGGCTCAGTCATTAAGCATCTGCCTTCGGCTCCGGTCATGATCCCGGGGTCCTGGGATCGAGCCCCACTTCGGGCTCCCTGCTCAGTGGGAAGCCCGCTTCTCCCTCTCCTACTCCCCCTGCTTGTGTTCCCTCTCTCGCTATGTCTCTCTCGGTCCAATACATAAAAAAAAATTTTTGAAAAAAAAAAATTAAAAAATTTTAAAAATAAAAAAATTGTGTTTATGCTCTACTGTAGTCTATTAAGTGTGCAATAGCACTCTTCCTTAAAGACGTATGTATTCTAATTTAAAACTACTTTGTTACTTAAAAATGTTAGCCATCTTTGGGGATTTCAGAGAGTCTTGATTTGTTTGCTGGGGGAGGGTCTTGCCTGGATGTGGATGGCTGCCGCCTAATCGGGGTGGTGTTTCTGGAAGGCCAGGGCGGCTGGGGCAATTTCTCAACATGAAGCAACAATGACGTTTCCAGCACGGATTGGCTCTTCCTTTCACGGATGATGCCTCGGCGGCATGCGACGTTCTTTAATAGCATTTTACCCGCAGGAGCGCTTCTTTCAGAACTGGAGTCTGTCCTCTCGAACCCTGCCTCTGCTTTATCAACTAAATTTATGCAATGTCCGGAATCTTCTGTGATCATTCCGACAGCCTTCACGGCTTCTTCACCAGAGGCAGAGTCCATCTCAAGAAACTACTATCTGCGGGCACTTGGGTGGCTCAGTTAGTAGAGTGTCTGACTTGATTTCAGCTCAGGTTAGATCGAGCCATGTCCAACTCCCCACTCGGCACAGTGTCTACTTGAGATTCCCTCCTTCTGCTCCCCCACCTCTCTCTAAAATAAATATATATATTTTTAAAAGACACTACTTCTTTTGCTCATCCATAAGCAACTTCTTCTCCACGGAAGCTGTATCGTGAGAGGGCAGCCATTTGGTCCTAGTTCCGGGCTCCGCTTCTCATTCTTTTTCTCTTGCTGCTTCTACCCCATCTGCAGTGACTTCCTCCACTGAAGCCATGAATTTGTAAAAAAAAAAAAAAAAAAAAAAAGCCATCTCTGCAAAGCACAAGAAAGCAAAGCATGTCTGAGTATCCCTGAAAGAATGGATCCTTCTCAGGGTCCTGAGAGGGTCCTTGCACACCCACATTCATCGCTTTATTCACAGTAGCCAACAATGCAACAACCCATGTGTCCTTCCCTGGATGAGCAGAGTTTTAAAAATGTGGTATGGCCATTCAGTGGAATACAATTCAGCCTCAAAAAGGAGGGAAATTCTGACACCTGCTCCAAGATGGATGAACCCCGAGGACACTGTGCTGAGTGAAAAAAGCCAGGAACAAAAAAGACAATGAGGGCACCTGGGTGGCTCAGTTGGTTGAGCGACTGCCTTTGGCTCAGGTCATGATCCTGGAGTCCCAGGATCGAGTCCCATATCGGACTCC
>CM052803.1:24115990-24306117 GCA_028533885.1 Nasua narica | reverse complement strand
GAGGGAAGGGCCGTGTGGACCAGATCCATCCTTTCCCGATTTCAGGGCAATACAGGCCCCTCTCCAAAGCTGGCTCCCGGTCTCACGCGGATCCTCCTATCTGGCAAAAAATGCACAGGAGGGAAGCTTTCATGACAAACAAGATGGTCATGATACATGAAAGCATCTCGAGAATATATACACGTTTGATGGGTCCTTGCACTATCTGGGCATTGATCTGCCTGGAAATCGTTCCTAGAGGAATGCAATCTGAGGCAGGGGCGTGGAAGCATCCCACTGGCCCCCATAGCCATCCTGCCACAGGGGCAGCCTAGACGATAGAGGCCATGAGGGGTGCTGGGTGGCTCAGTCGCTTAAGCGTCTGCCTTTGACCCAGGTCATGATCCCAGGGTCCCAGGATCGAGCCCCGTGTTGGGCTCCCTGCTAAGTGGGGAGCCTTCTTCTCCCTCTCCCCCTCCCTCTTCCCCCTGTTCATGCTCTTTCTGTCTCTCTCTCACAAATAAATAAATAAAATCTTAAAAAAAAAAAAAAAAAGAATAGAGAGACCAGGGTGGGATTGGGGCCAAGGTCGCCCCTGGAACGGTGGCCTTCATCCATGCTCATGGAGGAGCAGTCACTTTTCAACTAAATATAGTGAAGGTATCTGATGGGTTTAATGAAGCAAAAAACAAAAAGCAAGCAAACAAAGCAATCTTCCACGGCGACCACCCACGTCCTATAGAACCCAGTGTGCATGTCTAGCCTCTGCGGGAGGTTGCTGTGACCGGGTGCCCACCCCGCATTTCCAGCCTCATGTCCCATGGTGTCCCCAACTCTCTCCACCAGCTAGACTCGTCCACTCCCTGTTTCCCAAGCCAGCCTGAGGTTTTCCAGCCTTCATCCCTTTGCTCACGCTATTCCAACCACTTAGGATTCCTCTCGTTTTCCGCTTCACCTTTCAGAACTTTTGGGGTCCGGCTCAAAGACTTGCTTCACCATTGAGCGAAGATACCATCTCATCCCCTTCCTTCGTCTGAAACTCAGACTCAGCACTTTTTCATCGGCCTTGGGTCCCACAGTTAAGCCAGACAATAACTCTCTCTGCATGACCTTGGGAACCTGGACGACCTCTTGGAATCCTAGTTTCGTCCTCTGGAATGGGGATGTTCATAGATGCACCAACATCACGCGGTTGGTTGCCTCAGGACTCAGTGAGAGGATGCGGATGACACGTAGAGAGAGCATCATGGCCGCCGGGGGCCGCCATCACTGGATATCTGGAATGTTCCCATGAGACTGCACAAACTGAAGGCAAGGAATGAGCCTCATGCACTACATAGGTGGGTCCCCCTGTCAGTAGCGAGCAACTGTCCTCTTGAATTCTACCTTCTATTCTTGAATGGGGTTTATCAGATTACAAAGCATGGGTCCTTCCACTTATAGGACTCTTCTTGGTCCTCAAAAAAGGGCTCTCTGCTCTGCTGCTCTTCCCTTTCCACTGCCCTCACTCACGTCCTCCAGGTCAGTGTTTCCCAAGTCTAGTTATTTGTGTGCCCCCTCCATGATGGTTGACATACTAGCTGCACAGAGGGAAGGGCCCTGTGGACCAGATCTATCCTTTCCCTCATATTAGCTGGATTTGTATTGGTGTGCATTTTAAAGTCCCCAAATAACAATGGTTTTTAAGAAGACAAGCTGAATGTCTCCCTTATTTTCCAGAAGTCTGGAAGTAGTCACTCCAGGGTATGGTATGGTGGTAGACACCCAGGCCCCTTCTGTTTTGTGGCTCTGCCATGTGTGGCCACCATGCCAAAATCATCATGGCTCCTGGAGCTCCCACAGGAAGTAGGGAGGACGCAAAAAACAGAGTCACTTCCTTTTTAAGGACACACCTCAAAACTGTATCTACTATGGCTCTTTGTCATTGGTTGATCAGGACTTAGTCACATGGCCATGTTTAGCTGCAAGGGACCCTGGATAACCTAATCTTTATTCTAGGTGGACAAATACCCAGCGAAAAATTGGGGCTCTCTTGCAGAGGAAAATGGGAGAATGGCAATAGGGAAAAATGAGAAGCTCCAACCCCATGGTGAAATACCTATATTATATATTTTTTACTTTAAGCATATCATACGTTTTCAGAGTAATAAGGCACACAATTTATATAGTCAAATAATGCTAAAAATTTCCTAACAGAAGGATGACATTTTTGGCTATTCATCCCAATCCACTTCTCCAGAAGCATCAACTTTAATTCTTTTAGTGGTTTTTTCAGGCATTAACCTCCATGCTTCTAACAGATAAAATGATGATACAGCTATCTCTTGATTCATTAATTTTAGGCTTTTTATATTGACTTTCTACTTCGGTAAATAAGAAGTTGGCTTTTTTTTTTTTTTTTTTCGCTCAAACACACACACCTGCCTTGCTTTCTTTCCGTCAGATTTCCCAGCAGGACCATATACAATTTTCTAATTAAGGCAGTATCCAACATTTTCATTTTTATGACAGTGCAAATATCATTTGCTGTTGAGGCTAGCGGAATGCCATAATTATGCTTCCCTTTTGGAAAGTGCATCTTTTGTTGGAATCAATTATCTCATTTCTTTTTTCATTTTCTTAGTTGCTTTTTTTAAATATCCGTTTAAACTTCCTCCCATCTCCTCCAGTAACTTCTTAATAGAATTATCCCTGTTTTCAAAATATTAGATCATCTACTGGTTTAATTTATTTTTCCTAAAGGCTCTCCTCCTGAAACCCTCTGTCCTTCAATCTGGATCAGTTGCCCTTGGGGACTGGTGTATGGTTATAAATATTACCTCGTCCCGGAATTCTTTTTGCTTCTTTTATTTTTTTTATTTTTTTATTTTTTGCTTCTTTTAATTGTTAGATTTATTTCCTGGATCCCAAACTCTCTCTTTTGATGAAGTACATTCTCTAGTCACTGCCTGGGAGGTGCTGTCCATGGGATGTCTTGATTCTACCCCGACACAGATATTTTGGCTGGATATAGAATTCTAGATTGAAAGCTCATTGTTATTCAGTATGTTAAAGACTCTACCTCTTCTCTATCAGTGTTACCTCTCTGATCTTCTTCTTCCCAGTCCTGTGTGACATGACTTCTTTTTTCCTCTCAGAAATTCTCAGGGTTTCTTTATTCAGTCTTCTGAAATATGTACCATTGAGCCTTAGGTGGAATTTTTAAAATTCACTGTGTTTACCTCTGGATGGATCCTTTCAACCTATATGACAAAACTCGTGTCCTTTAGTCCTGGAATATTTCCCTGATATATGTTTTTTAAAGATTTTATTTATTTATTTGCAACAGAAAGAGAGAAAGAGAGAGAGAGAGAGAGAGCACTTTCCAATCCACCAACTGCATTTATTATTTCTTCAACCCTACTTGGAATGTATAGGGTCCATTCTTGTTTGTTCTCTGATTGAAACTTAAAAAGCAAAGGTATCCAGTTCTTGCTTCCTGGGTGCAAAACAATTCTTATCTCTCTGTGAATGATGATTATAACTTCTTGGTATTTTCTTCTATTCCTTGCATTATCTCTGATGCCTCAGAATTTCTCTATTTCCGATTTCCTGTTTGGTCTCTGGTTTTCTTGGTGGGGGTTTTCTTTTAATACTTGTGAATTCTTAACAGACAGTCTGTATTTAGGAATGCAGCACTAATGAAGCAATAGACTAGGGGGTCCTGAGTACCTACGAGAGTGTAGTGAATGGCCAGCTTTTTAGTGCCGTCTTATGTATTTTCTCTAGTTCCAGGTTCCCCATAGAGGAATTGTTAATCCTCCGTTTTCAGCTTATGGGTTATCAGGCCAATGGTGCATTCTATGAACCAGGCCAAGAAAGGGCACAGGGAAGACCAGACTGGGTAGTTAGTTACACAGGCTTTCACTGAGCCTACATATCTTTATCGTGGTGGCACATCCTCATTTTGACTTGGTCATCTCTTCCCTGTCGGCTTTCCATTTTAACATATTGTGGTTAAGCCTCACAGATGGCCTCTAGTGTAGGTAGAGGTGGAGACTGTATTTTGGTTTCTCATTCTTCTGGATATTTGGGAGTGATTCCCAAGAACAGAAGGGGAAAAATATACCCAATCATCCTAACTCTGAAAAGTCCTGTCCTATTGTGTGATTCGTATTGGTCAATATATTTCAGTCATTCTTTTCACTTAACTATGGTCATTCAAAAAAGAAATTTTATATGGCTTCTGCAAAGTGGAGAGAAACTACGAAAACAAAGAACAAATAAAATAACATTATCAATGCTGGTCAGCTCCTATGGCTTGCTGAAGGTTCTGGGCTTGGGGATCTGTTCTCTCTTGAAGATATAGGCTAGCAGGTATTAGAAAGATATTACTAATAGAAAGACGTACTAATGCCAAATGGAGACATTTTCCCTTTATTAACCAAAAGACCAGAAAAAACCCCTCACAAGTGGGAATTACTGACCCAGTCTTCAATTCTAGATTCTTTTGCCCTTTGTCCCTCATCACCTTTCTGCAGATCTTCGTATATCTAGCTGACATCTGGTCACTGCTCTGGTTTTAGCTCAAAGATGCCTCCCTGGCCACTCCCACTAATAGAACCCTTCATCAGGCTTCACTACCCCATCCTATTTAATTCACCAGTACTCGCCGTCATTAATGAGCCCACTCATTCATTTGTTCATATCCCATCCCTTCCACACCCCTGCCGGAATATAAGTTTTATGAGGGCAGAGACGGCATCTGCCCCACTCACCCAATGCATCCAGGCCTAAAATAAAGATTGGCACGTAGTAGATGCTTAATAAATGTCTATGACCGAATAAACGCATGAATGAAAAAAGTAAGAAATTTGTTTGCCCATTCCCAGCTCTCTGGCAGTCCTGCTTTCTCTCTGTCTCTCTCTTATTTTTTCTCATCCTTCCCCGCTGTCACCAGCTTTCAACCAGTAGGCTCGCTCTCATGTGATGGGGGAGAAAAGTAATTCTTAAGTGGTGGCTGAAATCAAGTTGAAATAAGCTGACAGCCCTCATACCACCTCTCAGCATCTCTCACGAGGGCCAGAATCTCACAATGACAGATGCTGGTCAATTAGGCAGAAATACTTTCATCTTAAAAAAGAGAGAGAGAGAGAAAAAAAGGATTTAAAGACCCAAAGGTACTTTTGGCTGACATAAGTGTAATTAATTTCTTCACAAGACAAAATGGACAGAAAATGAATGCCATTAAGAGTCTGGTTTTCACGCTTCCAAACCCACAAGTCGGTTCAGCAAAATAGCAAAAAAATAGACATGTTTTCCCCCCCCTGCCCCTCACCGTTTTTATTTGATTTAAATGATAGTAACAATGAAAAGTAGAATTTACACAAGATTTTCATTTCCAGTGCGTCTGATGAAATGGGATGATCTGGCTACATCGGGGCGGTATTCCCGGATGGAAATCATCATAGAACCTGAGTAGCGTCCGCCCCTTTAAGCAGGATATTAGAATCTCAAGTTTGCCACAGTCCTTGGCTGGCGGGCGTCATGCATTTATGCTGCCCTTAGAGGCACTGAAGTTTGGGAACCATCTTCAGGAAAGTGCTAGGTGCTAGGTCTTATTTGTCGGCATGTCCCCTACAAGACGGAGCCGAGTACCAGACACGTAGTAGGTGCTCAGGAATTACACAACAGCCAGACAAAGTTCCTCGAATTTTCTCCCTTTGCCACCAAACTATTGACTTTCATGGGTTTGTGCCTTCATGAAAATCTCAAATTTCTCAACCTGAGGAGCTCCTCTTAACCAGTAAGATACATCTCATTCCACGTGTTCACGAACATCTTCTCCCAGAAATGAAATAGTCATTATTCTTGTAAAGAAATATTTAAATAATTACTCTGTGTTTCCATAGTCAGAGTGGCCAATACTTTTACTGCATCAGATGCCGTCACTCCTTTGTAGAAAGGACTTTATTTCCTCCCTGATACACAAACAGAAGGACTTCTTTAAAATGAGGGGTCTGAAGGCACCCGAGTGGCTCAGTCCATTAAGCTTCTGTCTCTTGATTTCAGCTCAGGTCCTCATCTCAGGGTTGTGAGATCGAGTCCCGCGGCAGGCTCTGTGCTGGCCGTGGAGTCTGCTTCAGATTCTCTCTCCCTCTCTGCCCCTGTCTCCCCTCCTAAATAAATTAATTAATTAAATAAGGTGTCTGTTCCCACCCATAAACCAAATCACTAGATCATGAGGTCAGAGGCTCGTCCAAGCAACCAAGAGGACTGGCAACCCATGACATCTCCACGGTGACCGCAGCGGCTCTGGGTTTTATGAGGGCTCTCTCCATGCAGGCCAACCTCTCTCTAAATGAACGGATAGAAAGTCAATACGGACTTGGGGAAGTGGGTACGTAGGTCTAATTTTGCAGGTGATTACTGGGCTTTAAAATTGATTTAAGGTAATTTTAAAGAACAAGGACTTGGCAGATGTCAGGAAATGTCAGAGTTTTCTCTTCAATTAAACGCCTCCTCGAGGAGGTGAATTTGGTCACTGTTCTTCCGAATATTGAGCTGAAATCACGGGAGGCCTGTGACCCCTTTGCGACCGTAGCATATGGAATAAGGCATAACGATTCAACTAGTAAGAGCAGTGAGGTCTGGCAAGTTTGACTTGGCAAAGATTGACTCTTAAATACAAGGAAGAGTTAATTCAAAGTAATCCACAGAACGGTCTCACTCCCTCGTTTGCCTTTTTGAGGAGGAGAAGAAAGGATGTGATCGTGGATGTACCAGGAATTGCACATAACCCAAAGCTCAGCTTATCTATGCCAAAAAAATGTTCTGAGTAATTGTTCCCAATGTACTATTATTAGTCTTGATTTGTTCCATTACTACAGAGACTAATGTCTCTGCCAAATTTTATAAGGTTAGTCAAAACCTGGGTTCACCCATGAGAGTGTGACATTCACGGCTATCTTAACAGAAGGGCGGCTTAGTGGGTTAAAGCCTCTGCCTTTGGCTCGGGTCGTGGTCTCGGGGTCGTGGGATTGAGCCCCACGCTGGGCTTTCTGCTCAGTGAGGCGCCTGCTTCCCCTCTTTCTCTGCCTGCCTCTCTGCCTGCTTGTGATTTCTCTCTCTGTCAAATAAATAAATAAATAAATTTTAAAAAAAACACTCCTCTTTTTCATAGTGGAAGAACCTCTATCAGTTCTTTTTTTTTTTTTTTTTTACATTACCCATTATGTTTCTATGTTCCTTATATAAGATTCCATGCAATAAATTCCTCTAAGAACTTAGTGCCAGGAAAAATGTTTCCCTCTGGATAAACTTCTAGGGCTCCTTGTGATCAGACCCTGAGATGAACTATAAAGTTCATCTTCTTGGTGTTTTTCACTCTGTCTGCCAGTGAGCTCAGAGTTTCAAATGTGATCCCGCCTTAGAGTTGAATGTATTGAAACGAACAGTAAATGAGGAGCCTGAAGATCTGACTTCTGGGTCTAGTTCTATCATTTATAATTTGCATGTGACTTGAAAAATTTACTTAATCTGTCCAAGCCACAGTTTCTATATCTGACAAGTGATAATAATAACATGTGTCCCCGTAATGTTTGGCAGACATTCTTGGTGGCTCACTTATCAGTCATCCCCCACTTTTTCTCTCGATAGCAGAAGTCCTGTATTATTCAGTTTCCCAATGGCAATATGGTTGGGAAAGGTAGGTCCAGCCTTGGTAAAGAATTCGTCACTGGTCAAGGCCAAATATGATGACCCCGTTCTCCTTTCCCTGAGATCACTTCAAAGATGGACACGTGACCCAATTTTGCTGAATGAGTTATAATGAGAAGTCTGCTGGGAAGTCCAGGAAAAGATTCCTCCATGAGAAATGAGTAAGGAGAAAAATTAACCCCATTCGCTGCCCCTGAGCCTTTCTTCTTTTGGACAAAGTTTTGTGGGGACATGAGAGAGCTGGAGCTGGGCATCCATCTTGAAACCATGAGGAAAAGCCAAGAGATTTGCAGGGAAGTCAGCTTTGGAATCAAGGAACTCCTTGACTCTCAACCTTGGAAACTTCTGGGTTCTTGCTATATAGGACAACCAATGTCTTAAATTTTTAAAAAAGTCATTGATAATTGAGCATCCTACTTTTGTTGTCAAAAGTATCTTAACTGTTAGTTACTTTGACTAGTGTACATCAAAACACATTGAAAACTATACACGTTGTGATAATTATTATGTTTATTCTCAGTACATCTACTTCTTCCCTTGGACCAAAGCTTCTTGATTCAGCCCTAACTTTTCCTCTCTGATTTTCCTATACTGTTTTAAGTGATTATATAGAAAAATCCGTCTCGGTAATTATTATCATTATAGTTGTTGTGGTTATATGGTATAGGTATTATTCGTTGACTATTCACTATGAGCTGGTGCTTTAGGTACACTACCTTATTTAACCAACACAAGAACTCTGTGATAGAGATGTTCCAATGATCTCTATTTATAGCTGAGTACCTTGAACTAGTACATTGGCGCACGAACTAGCAAGTAGCAAAGCTGAAATATGGACACCAGTCTGGACGACATTAGAGATTGTACGCTCAATCGAATTCTCAGATCCCATTCATTTGGGAGATGTCAATGGCAAGGCAGTCACCCGATCTATCAACAAAGAACATACATATTGGGCACCAATCCTTTCTTAGGATACCAAACCTAAGTCTGATTTGTCCAAGGATTTTCTTTTTTTTTTTTTTTTAAAGATTTTATTTATTTATTTATTAGGAAAGAGAGAGAGTGAGAGAGAGCATGAGAAGGGAGAAGGTCAGAGTGAGACGCGGACTCCCCACGGAGCCGGGAGCCCGATGTGGGACTCGATCCCGGAACTCCGGGATCAGGACCTGAGCCGAAGGCAGTCGCTCAACCAACTGCGCCACCCAGGCGCCCCAGTCCAAGGATTTTCAACAGGCCTCACCGGTCCAACCTTGGACCTTGGCCATGTCAAACACCAGAAATTCTTATCATCGTGTGTCCACCATTGAAACGTGGCTACCGACTGAGAAAGTCAAGCAGAATATGTGAGACAGAAGGGAGGAAATCCAGACTTTCACAACAGAAGAAATTAAAAAAGGAGGCAGGAAGGCAAATCGAGGTCACCGTTTTCTCACAAACCCCAAGTGCTATAATACAAATCTCAGAATGGGTTCAAGTTGATTGGCAGGAAATGAAATTCCCACCATGCCGACCTCACAACAATTGTGCTTTTGCATAGCTGCTGAACCCACTGGTGTCGAGAGTAATCGAGAAGGTATCAATTGGCTCAAATACCTACTGACTTGACAAGAAGCCCTTATCATAAGCGGGATGACACGGGCATGTTCCAGAAGGTGCTGATAGGGAAGTTTGCCATCAGGCTCATCTGAATGGGAAATACCTCCCCCAAAGAAATGCTTACTTCTCAGCATGTCAGACTCCATTTCAACAGATGAAAAGGCAAAAGCAGGAATCATATTGAGTGAGTCTGAAATTGTCTACCGCACCGAGATTCCGTTCTCCTCTTGAAGGTTGCTGTCCTTTGGTTTATCATCAACTGTCTTCAAGCAGAGTCGCAGGCCGTGAAGAACTGGGAGGATAGAGGTCGGGGGAGTTGTGATTCAGAAGCTCTAAGCCGAAGTGATGAGTGAGATCTAGTCTCCTGTGTTTAAAACAAATGTCAGGACGTGCGTTCAGGAAGCCGACTCAGTCCCAAAGGTGCGGTAAGCACCAAGAGGGCTTAAAAGCAGAAAGGAGACCAGTGGCTCCTTGAAATGGGGCTGAGGACTATGGGGTCAGTAGCTTGTGTTGACAACATAGCAAAGTCTTCTGAGACTGCATGGGAGAAAAGGAGGTCGCTCACTCGGGAGAAGTTTCTGGTAGCAGCCCTTGTCCTAGGCAACAGCACCAATGTGGGAATGCTCTCCCAGAATGATCTGGTACCATCCAGACCATGGGCTGGGACAGAACCTTGCATTAGTGACCGGGAAGGTAAGTAGGCTCCAGACAGCCTGCCGGGAAACAACCTTAAACGAGTCCAAAAATAGACCTTTCCACCTGCTGCTTATTCCTAGGAGTCTGTCTGGCCATCATCACTTTGCAAAAGGCCCTCGTTGCTTTGCGGTGACAAGTCCTTGCCTTGGTCCCCCTCCTCTGCCCAGCCTGTTGCCCAATGCCCATCAGAAGCCTTCCTGTTCCTGCTACCCCCAAGGACGGGAAGAAAAGGCTCTGGCCGGACCACATTCCACCCAGGTCGGCCTTTCGATGCCCCGGTTGTGAGCATGTGCAAAACAACCCGGAGCCCTGTGGGGTGCCGGGACCAAGCATGTTCAAAGACGCTGCCGTTATCCCCTGTTTAGGTCAAGCAAAGGAGCTCTTGTGAGTAATTCATGGAGTGCCTATACTCGGAGGCATTACCCAATCTCATTACCATTAATTTTTGCATATTTAACTACAGTTTTTAATTAGATGGTATTTTATTATTCATGCACATAATTTGAGTCCAAGTCGGGCTGCTCTCTTGGAGGAAAGGAGGAAAAAAAAAAAAAAAAAAGGTGGGGGGTGGAATCCTGCTGGATTGAAAGTTGGTGCCGGCGTTGCTTCTTGACTGGCGAGCGAGCGTAGCAGATTGTAAGTCTATAATGGTTCTCTTTTAATTTTGCTAATAGCTATCATGTTATGTACCTTTATAAATTTGTTAAATCCAGAGTGCTGGGAGTTGTCTCTGTATGCGGTAACTGTAAATAGTTTGCTCTGTTTGGATTGCACATACAAACTGTTTGCTCAGGCTCCTTGATGTATTATTAAAAAGGGTAATGGGCCCCTGGGAAACCATCGAGTTATATGCCTTCATTTGCAGAATAAACCATGCGTTGTTTTCATCTTTACTCATGATTGTTAATGGCACTGATGATGAGATGGGTGGGTTTTTTTTTTTTTTCCCCTCCGCTGCCTTTATCAGCGCTGGTTTATTATGCAGGCAAAATGGCCAGGCCGCTGATTTTGTCTAAGGTTTTCAATTAGTCATTTGACTGAACACATCTGTGTTGGTACCCACCCAGAGCCGGACGGCGGCTATTACCGGTTTTACACCTGCTGAACCATGGCCCTAAACTCGGATGGGAATAAACCTAAATTGGCCTTTTAGATATGGTTGAAAAGTTGCACTGTTGCCGTGTTTTATAGCGGTGTCAGGAAGGGGTGAACTTTTCCGCCTTCTGGCCTAGAAACCCGCCACGATATTCTCCTTCGCTGAAATGGCTCACTTCTCGCCGGGTTATTAATATCTATTTGCCGTTTGCAGCCCCGATGACTTAATCGGCCGACATTGAGGAGATAAGATTGTATTTGTACTGCAGCCGGGAATGGTCGAGGTTTAATTGTGTTGGTAAACAGTACCGCGGCTGCTTCGGTGTCTCTGCGGATGCTGCGAATTATTCGGCAGCAGTTTGGAACGTGACTCTTATATCTTCCACTGAAATGAAAATTGCTTCATGGCAGAGCGGAGGTCTCGGGGCTGGAACCAGAGGTGCGCTGCGACTTTCATACTCCAAAGAATCCGTCATTTATCACGGAGGACGAAGCCCGGGCGCATTTTCGGCAAAATGAAATGCCATCTCCTCGCCACCCAGTGCTCGTGTGTTTTATGAGAGAGATCTTGCTAATTGCCGAGCATCTAGACATCTCCTTTGTCGGTCTTCCGGAGCCACCAAGGATCAGTAGGCGAGGCTGCAGGGAACGGCAGCCAGCTCACTGAGGAAAAGCTCATGTTTGGAGACGGGAGTTCAGGGACATTTGCGGGGGCAGCAGCGTTTCTGTTGGATCCAACAGATTCACCGGGCGCTGGAATAAAAACATCTCCCTCACTGTGGGAAAGTCCTGAACAACGATGCAGACTCTCAGGATGACAAAAGATGTTGGCACTTCAGCTGGAATGGAAGAGCTTGCCATGACACCATCTCTGCCCCCGAGGGATTAAAGTTTTGTTAGTTTCACCATGGCCAAGTGCAGTGCGTGGCCACCATCTTTACCCCTGATCAACATCCACGCCTCTGTGCTGAACCCTTGAAAGCTGGTTTCCCGTGAAAGATCCTATTTCTTTATCACCCCTCCCCCTCTATCAGAGGCCACGAGCTGTCATTTCTCTAACCACTTTCCTGACGCCAAGGTTAGCTCATCATGTTGGCAAGTAAATGAGGATCCGATCTTTGACGTTAGTTCCCACCGGCCAAGTTCCTTTCTCGGGACTTTATTCTTTGTTGTTGTTATTGTTGGTGGTGGTGTTGTTTGTTTTTATCCTTCCGATGACTACCTGAGATGGATCCAAGTCATAGCCAAGCCTCCTCCTCCTCCTCCTCTCCTCATCTCACGTTCACCGAGCCTATTCAGCAGTACCCTGCAGCAGACGCCATGGAACGTGCCTCATTCTAGGAGAGCACTTGGCACGAATGCCTTGCGTCTTCATAACCACGCCATGGGCAAGGCGCTGTTACCATCACCCCCATTTCATAGATGAGGACACTGAACACACATGAGGAAATAAATCCCTTGTGATTGCCCAAGATCAATGGGCATCAACGGGCATAACTGTGAATAAAGGAAGGAGCCTAGACTCACGGCAGGCCATCTGGGTTCCATCCCATGTCCCTAACCATTAGGCTTCTTAACATCAGAAACAGTTTCTCCAGCCGTGGATATGAAGTAGCAAGCTGAGATTTTGCTGGAAGGGTTCCACCGGCTACAATCATCTTTTCCCCCATCTCTCTTATCGGTAGGTATTTAGGTTATCTCCAGTTTGTCCAATGCTATAGGAATATGCTTTTGCCCATCTCCTCGGGCACACATGGACGTATTTAGAAGTGGACTTGCACAGTCCCAGGTCGTGGCTTACTGAAATTTGACTAGGTATTACCAGAATTGCCCTCCAAGATGGTCCAACCCATTTCCACACGTGGTAGGAGTGCACGGGAGTACCTGTTTCCCCATATCCTTGCTAACATTCTGATATCGTCAAGCTCTTCGTGTTTTGCCACTTCAGATACATTTTTTCAAACCTGAGATTTGCGGCTGTTGGGGGAATGCAACATTTGGACCAGCTTTTTGTGCGGTCAAGCCTTCTCGTCTCCCGGGTGCCCCCTCTCCCGCCCAGTTTGGCACCCAAGAAAAGAGCGTTGCTCCAGATGCTTTACAATACACGTCAAAAAACACAAGATCTTTTCTCCTTTGGTGGTGCGGGTCCGGCGTCAGGATAACTATCAGAATGACTTGTTCCAAGGCAACGTTTTTCGGCCCCAAAACTGTAACGATAGCACATGGAGTTGGGAAATCCTGTCATAGTTGATTGTGTCAACTCTGGAGTCAGACTCCTCAGGTTCGAATCCGGGCTCACCACTTCCTTGCTGCAAGACCGGCTGATGTCCCCATTTCCACACATGTAAAATGGGAATGCTCATAACACTAGCCTCATAAAGTCGTGGCAAAGGCTAATGTTTACACAAAGTATGCGTCAAGCTTGCAAGACCACCTGCCTCTTAGTCAGTGTTGTTTTGCTCGTTATAACCTCTGAACTACCATTGGATCTAATAGGCTAGTGAACAGAGAATGCATTCCTGTCTCCTGTGTTAGATTTTTTTTTTAAAGCACCCTTTTAAAGATTATAGAATATGAAACTCTTGGAATTGTTTTGGTTATTGAGGTCAACCTTTTCTAATAGCCAAGAGCAATTTGCTGGTAAGGGCATGCCCTCTTCTCAGACCCAGCACCCAACCTAATGCTTGGCACCTACTGGGTGCTCAGTAAATGATGGATGGATAGACAGACATGATAGATAGATGGATGGACAAACAAAAACGCCTTGGCTCCTTGGTCTCCACGGGCAAAATTTGTACTCATTCAAAATGCAAATGCCCAGGGTCCGTGTTCAGCTCCCTGGGTCAGAATCCCTTGAACCCAGCCCTGAAGTCTGCATTTTTGAATAGCTGCCTTCGTGACTTTTGGCATACTAAAGACTTGGGTATGAGACTGCAGATTATGCTGGGAAATTTTTCTATCCTAGAGAAAAATTATTTCCAGCACCTGGCATAGTTCCTTCCACATAGATGGTATTCAATAAATATATATTTTTAAAATATTTTATTTATTTATTTCACAGAGAGAGAGAGATCACAAGTAGGCAGGCAGAGAGAGATGGGGAAGCAGGCTCCCCGCTGAGCAGAGAGCCCGATGCAGAACTCGATCCCAGGACCCTGAGATCATGACCTGAGCTGAAGGCAGAGGCTTTAACCCACTGAGCCACCCAGGTGCCCCTCAATAAATATTTTTTGATTGAATGAATGAATCGTCTCAAGTGGTAAGTATAGGATTTTCATGCTTCCGTGGCCCCAAGAGAGGGAGGCTTTTCAGATCCTTTTGGCCACAGTTCCTGTGGCGTAGATTTCAGAACTCATATCCTGATGCCACGTCGGGCTCCCAAGAGGAGGAGGCCGAGGTCCCCTGTGGCAATCGCCCCTGTGGAGCTTCTCAGCCTGCCTCAGGTCATTTGCAGTCATGCAACACTCTGAAATGCCTTCCTGCCAATACCTGGGACCTCCGAGTCTCACAGATATCATTAAGCATGCTGGAGGGCAAGTCATTTTAAGCCCAAGGTCAAGCTCACCTCGATAGCTGTCCCATCATCCAGCCTAGCTCACTAGAAGACCTCCTGGATTGCAGACTGGCCTGCCTGGATCACAGTCTCCAGGTTCCTCCTTCCTTGCCAAAATCCCCCCTCTGACCATCCCTTCTCCCTGATTGGAAGGACCTCTGATCTCTGGCTTAACTTCCATCATTGGCGTAATTCCTGCTCTCTCTTCCTTGTGCCCAGCCCACACCAACACCACTAGCTGCCCCCAGGCCCTGCCTTAGCCAGGGGAATTTGAACTCCCAAGAACCGAGTCCCAGTGTAGCTCATTCCAATAAAAAGAGCTCATTCTTCAGAACCAGTAAGGGCTCACTACCTATTTGGAGGGGTGCATGGGTGGCTCAGTGGGTTAAGCAGCCAACTCTCGGTTTGGGCTCAGGTCACGATCTCAGGGTCATGGGATCGAGCCCTACATCGGGCTCTCCACTCAGCCTTGAGTCTGCTTGGGATTCTCTCTCCCTCTCCCTCACCCTGTGCTCCTCCATCTCTCTCTTTCAAATAAATAAATAAAATCTTAAAAAAAATAACACTTATTTGGAGATGGAGCTAATGTTGGCTGAGCTGTATTAATTTTTTTGAAATCCCAGTTTTGGTTAATAAACATTATTTCCACCGCTGGAAAAAGCTGCTGTTAAAATATTGAGGGTTTATGGCCTGTGTTCAAACAGATGTCCAATGGTTGCTTTCAGTGATGGCCGATGTTGATGGAGTCCTTCGTAGTTCCAGGCGGAGAGGGGAGCGCCATCTGCCTATTCGTCCGACTGGATCTTAACGACAACCCAGCGGGGCTGCTACCCACACGGTGTCTAGTTCACAGAGCAGAAAACTAAGGCAAGAGAAGGCTGCAGTCATCGCTCTGGGCTGGAGAGCTGATGAGCAGCAGGGTTGGATTCGAACCCGAGACATCTGGCTGCACGCGTCACAGGTGACAGTGGAAGGTGCTGGCCGGCTTGCTGGCACCTTGCGTGCCCTTCATTCCCTTCTTTGCAAGGTAAACATGCTCAGAGCGGCGAAGACACAAACAGGGCTGTCCTTGTTGGGAAGGGAAGCCAGACCGGTTGGACTGGCCGGGGTGGAAAAATTCCCCGGCCGGTCCGCAAGCAGAGGGCATAATAGGTAATGTCAGGCCTGCAGCGGCCCCTTCTCTGGGCTCCTCGGAAGGCCTCCAGCGCTGAGCTGCTCCCTTCGTCTCTACCCGGGCCCCAAATTGGCTGCACGCGCCTGGGTCCGGCGAGCCTTCTTCTCCCCGTGTGGTAGCCGCAGTGTGCAGCCCAGCACATAAAAGCGGAGG
Organism: Nasua narica; assembly: GCA_028533885.1. NCBI lineage: Eukaryota > Metazoa > Chordata > Mammalia > Carnivora > Procyonidae > Nasua > Nasua narica. The sequence goes on along the minus strand of CM052803.1, from coordinate 24,290,170 downwards.
GACCGACAAAGGGAAAATGAAATTTCCCTTGAGCTATTTGCCCTGGCTGACTAACCCGAACCTTCCTTCTTAGGATGAAGAAGAGCTCTGATGTTCTGATGTTGAAAGCATCAAAGGCTGATCCCCTCAGCTGAGCAGCGACACAGAGCTGCTTGGCAGCGAGGGCCCTGGGAGCTCCCGCCCGCACGGTCTCCAGCCCAGACCCCCGAAGGCACCCCGCGTCATTAGCTGCCAACAGGCCAGGAGCTGGAAGTCTGGGCTAGTCCGCGCCTCGCACCTGTCCCGCCTCCTCCTCTGTCCATGGTGCCGCCCTCTGACCCCCGCCCCTCTAACGGGGGTGGGGGACACAGACCCTAGTCTCTTCCTAACACCCTCGCACCCGCTGCCAAGTTCAAAGCCGTGGAAGGAAGCCCGGAGAAATACAGATCAGCTTCCAGAAGGCCAGAAAACGCGGTTTCTGGAAAAGACTTTACTCAACAGTTTCATCTTTTTTTTTTCCCCAAAAGTGATCCGTGTTCACTGTTGACGTTTCAACAATTCAGAAAAGTAGAAAGAAGAAAGTCGGGGAGCTGCGGGGCCCACCGCGGAGGGTCCCACAGTGACGTTTCTCTGACAAGCGTCTGCTTAACTATCCAAGCAGCCAGGCACAAACACTTGGCCTAATTTGTCGTCCCCCCTTGCCCCCCATTATATGGCACTGTGACCTGCTCTCCCCTCACCCCCCCACCCCCCCCCACCGGGATCATAGCCACCTTTCCCACTTACAGACGTCTTAAAACATCTCCCTGAATTAACTCTAAATTCTGAACTTCTTCCAACACTCCCCTTAAAGTACAAGAGCCTCACGCTGGCGACGCCCCTGAGTTGGCCTCGGACCCTGCGTTTCAGCTAAATTAACCTAAAAAGATGGCGGTGAGTCAACTTCAGCCGCGAGCAGCTCGGCGAGACAAGAGCCTCTCCCCGTGGTTTGTGTCAAGCCAAAGCGTGACCCCCCCCTCCCCCTTTGTTTTCAGAAATTAATAAAGCTCTTCCAACACACTCTTCTCTGTCGCTAATAGCGAACAGTCAAATCACGGCTTTTATTCCCAGCCCACCGCGTCAAGTAAATAGAAGCTTCCAGGAGAGACCCGGGAACGATAAGCAATTCCCACGGCAGCGAATTCTTAATATATAAATTCATCCAGCAGCTTTAGTATCAACTGGCAAAACCAGGAACAATGGGAAGCAGTCAGGCCTGGCTCCGACGAGGTCACCCATCAAGGTTATCTATATTCAATTACTGGTATCTACAAACTTGCATAGCTGTCAGCTGGTCAGAGCCCAAATGAAAACTCACCATGCACTCAGAAAGCAAATATAGTTTCCAAGGAGAGCCTCAAATTAGCTCCGTGAATGACTTGGCTTCAAACGCACAGAAGCCATCGGCCTTTGGGGACGTTTCTGCCAACAGCGCCTCAATGTCTAAATTTGGGCACCATCTTATAAATCTCTGTTCCCGAAGAAGGAAAGGACTGGGATTGCTCCTTAACCCTTGGCGACGATAAATTATCTCACTTAACAATAGATAAACTTCAGACACTTTTCCTGTGTGGGGTACCTATTGTGAGGTCACCGCTAATCTCCAGCATCTCTTCTCCCCGGCGGCCCCACTAAAGACCTGTCGGGGGTGAGGAGACACAATTATTTGTTTTCTCCCTCCTCCTCCGGAACCATATATCATGTGTGGAAACAAAGCTCTCCAACCACAGATATGTATCTGTTTCCTTTATCTGAGTTCCTCTTCCCATCAGGGGCAGTGGTAGGAGGACCTGTGCTTGGTGCGAAGTTTCCAGAGCCTGGAGAGGAGGGTCGTGTCCCTGCCAGGCCCGGCTGGAAGTGGGGTAAAGGTCTGGTTCTCTGGGAAGACAGAGGGTGTGTCCCCTGCAAAGGACGGCATTCCGCTCCCTGCCATGTCGCGCCATGGCTTCGCACATACGCGGCCACCCTTCCCGGCAGGTGCCTTTCAAACCCACCGTGGACATTGGCATTGTGGACATTGTGGACACCGTGGACATTGGCCGACCAGGAGTGTTAGGGTTCATCGATGATGAGGTCATCTCTAGCTTAGTTTGAGGAAGCTATAAAGGGTGGACTTGGAAAGAACTACGTGTCTTTCATTTTCTCCGTGGGCCAGAAGCATTCGAGGTGTTACTGTCTCCCTCTTCATTCCATACTTTGTCCAATATCTGTCATCTTAATGATGGTGATGATCGGCCCTCTGGTGGCACCCTTCTGGTCCCCTCTTGGTGCTGGTGGACCAGCCATGGTGGACCAGCCACATGGTCCAAATTACGGACCAAATTAAGGCCTGCACATTCGTAAGTGGAATCTCTTTAGATTAATAAGACCAGGCTTCACAACGAGATCAAAATATGATTCCCTTCATAAGAAGCTATGTAACGTGGGCTTGTAAAGGGAGGGAAGGGGCAGATTGAGCAACGTCAGTCCTGACGTTCAGTCAGGCTGGGACACACTCCCACCTCCAACCTGGACCCTGACACAAGGGGTCTGAGCTTCCAAAGCTCAGGTTTTCACTCCCGTGTAAAGTGGAAGGACAATGGTACCAGCCCATAAGGACAGTAACAGGGTGGCCAAGGGCTCAGATGTTGGTGGTGGGCCACCTGGGTTCATAGCCTGACGACAGCAACTTCTAGCTGTGTCTTTGGACAGATTGCTTATCCTCTTCGTACTGCCGCATTCTCATTTGTACAATGGGATCACAGTGGTACCTACCTCGGAGTTGCTGTAAAGATGAACTAGATTAATACATGTAGATCACTTAGGGTGACATCTGATACGGTTATTATTTTTGTGGGGACAGAAAGATTGGTTACTGAGTGCCTGCTCTGATTCAAATTCTAAGTTAAACATTGGCAAATCCATGATATGTAGATATAAAGCCCCTGCCTTCATGGGGTTTCTAGGGAGAGAGAGAGATCCCCATCAGGGGGAAAGACTCGATAATTCTGGGCTGGGATTGTTATTACAAAGGACATGAACTAGGGATTGTGACAGACAAGGTAGACCTACTTGATCTAGAAGATCAGGAGGCCTTGAGCTGAGACCAGAAGGAAGGGAGGGAGTCAGCAAGGAGGAGAGTAACAGTGGTGAGAGAGTGGAAAGAACAGTAGGCAGAAGGAATAGTATCTAGAATCACCTAAAGGCATCAAAGCAACTTTGGTCATTCAGAGAGTGGGAGAGGCCAGGGTGCCTGGGTGGAGAAGTCAGCAGGAATGATATGTGAAACAAGACCCATGGCCCAGGCAGAGAGCAGACACACAGGGGACCACATGCCATGCTCTAGTTTGGGTTTCAACCCAAGAGCAATGGGAAGCTACTGAAGGATGACGTGAAGTGGGACAGGTGCCTGATCAGCCTTCTATTTGAGAAGATTGCACTGAATGCCGAGTAGAGAATGCATGGGGCGGGGGGGTAGTGTATCAGCTATCAAGTGTTACTATAGTGTTGTGTAACAAAGTACCCGCCAAATTTAGTGCTTTACAACATTGTTTTTGTTAGGGATAGCATTTGATTTCTTATTTTTTCACAAGCCTAGGGGTCAGCTGGGCTGGGCTGATCCTCCTTGGGCCTATCCATGTATCTGTAGCCAACTCACGGACTGGCGGGGCCTGGCCAGTCTAAGATGACTTGGGTTGGGTTGAATTCTCTCTGCCCCATGTGACCCCCAAAAGGTAGAGCAGATATATAGGTGAAGCTCCTTGAGTCATCAGGACTCCACCTCCTTGCTTCAGTCACATTCCACTGACCAAAGTAAGCCACGAAGCCAGATTTCAGAGACGGGGAGACAGACCCCACCTTTTGCAGAGAGGACCTGCCAAGTCCATGGCAAAGTACACAAACATAGGCAGGAGGAACGAAGGAGGAGGAGGAGGAGGCTGGAGGAAAGAAGTAGGACCATTCTTGCCATCAACCTTCCATAAGGGACAAGACTGCGAAGGGACGAGATCAGCTAGGAAGCCACTGTAGACACCCAGGCCAGAGAGGACAGCAGCTTACGCTTGGGAGGTGGACATGCTCACAGAGTAGAGAAAGCAAGAGAGGACGATGGAACACCTGCGGAACCCTGAGCATCTTTTAGGCACATGGACCCTTCAGCCAACAGTTGCTTCCATAGCCTTAATGCTTGGAGGGCAGATGCATGACCACGACCTGTTTGTGGTATGGGGTGGGGTAGGACAGGATTGACGCATGCGAGGGACATGAGCTGAGGATGAAGCTAAGATTGGGATGGTTGTAATTCCAGTGAGTGAAAGGGTTGGTACAAATAACTCAGCCACAGAACTGAAGAATCCAGAGGAAGGAAGGAAGCAATGCCAAAACCCATAATCTCCCTTAAGTTAGAAAAAGGCATCAAGAACAAAAAAGCTAAGCATTCATAGTATCTCATGAAAGACGGGGCCCAGCCCTCTACGTATCAAATGTCTGCTGTATGCTAAGGGATTTACAGATGTGAGCCCATTTTAACTCATTGGTAGCATGATAATACCAACGAGGGGACACAGTGGCAGAGCAGGAATTCAAAGTCATGACTGTCAACTTGAGCAGGGTGGAGCATGGCGGTCATGGTGTTTATGGTAGTCATGGCGGTCATGGCAGTCATATCGTTTATGGTGGTCATGGCGTTTATGGTGGTCATGGCGTTTATGGTGGTCATGGCGTTCATGGTGGTCATGGCGGTCACGGCAGTCATGGCAGTCATGGCGTTTATGGTGGTCATGGCAGTCATGGCATTTATGGTGGTCATGGTGGTCATAGCAGTCGTGGTGGTCATGGCATTTATGGTAGTCATGGAGGTCATGGCAGTCATGGCAGTGTTAACAGTGGGGTTATTAGTGGTGGTGGTGTAGGTAACAGCAGTGATAATGGTAGTGACCACTGTGGGGATGGTCGGTGGGGGGGGGGGTACCAGTGCTGGTACTGGTCTTGGTAGTGGTGATGGTGGTGCTGGTATTATAATCATAATGGTGGCCATGGTGATGATATTATTTGTGATGGTGACAATGGTCATATGAATGCTACTGAAGTCACTGGTGTTGGTCAGGGTGACGGCACTAGTGGGTTGCGGTGATACTGGTAATGTCAGTGATGGACAAGGGTAGAGGTTAGGAATAAAATGCAAAGGCTTAGCCCTACTACTAGACATACCAGGAAACTGCCAGGAAACACAAGTGTTTGGACAAGGGAAACCACCAGGAACCTTCCAGCATATGCGGCATTTCTAAATAATGATTAGGACCAGGGCAAGACCATGAGGAAAGCCCAAGAAAATCACGCTGGCTCTGGGGCTTTCACCGACAACGTCTTTGTTGATTGCTCTCTCTCTTCTCTAAAGAAGAACCACCTCACCTTCTGCCCCACCCAATAAAACGGCTCGGTAAATATAATTACTTGCACTGTCTAATCAATAGCGGATTGCTCCTGGCCCTGGCTTGTTCAATATCAGCGTCTGGGATCACAGAATCTTGATACTTCCCTCAAGATGCCAATTTCTGCTTAATGTTAGATAAACCACATCTATCAACCCCATCCGCTAATGAGATTTTATTGTGTCATTAAAAATCTACATCTTAAAAATATGTCTTCGACTAATATAACATGAACTACGAGGTTGCAAATATCCTGCATTTCCCAGTCACAGAACTCCCGATGGCCAGTTGAACCCAAATCAATGTCGTATTAAGCAATCTCAGAAAGTGATTATGGACTTTGAGAGACAACAGACGGGTAGGCAAAGAGAAACTATTTTTCCATTGATTTTTTTTCTAAGAGAGAGAGAGAATTAAAAAGCAGTCTCCATTCATTGGAAGAGGTCTGTCAGTGGAAGTTTGTTACCCCCAAAGTAGGTCAGCTCTTGGCCCTGCGTTTGGGTCACGAGTTCCAACAGAGCCCAGGCTCCTCGACCCTCTTAACCTATGAAAACCAGAGCTCAGACTTCTCTGGGAAGAGAATGCAAGCTACACTCACCCCCTTAGAAACACAGGGCAGGTGGCACGGAATCAGGGGCCTGCCGCGAAGGTTCCTCTGTACAGAGAAACACCATCGGTAAACAGCTCAATTCTGAGAGATGCTGTCTCCACGTGAAGCCCCAGGACAGAAAGCCCCAGGAGGGCAAGCTGTACCCCAAAGCCAAACTAGCCACAAGCAAATGTTGGGGACGAGGAGAAGTGCCATGGAGTAATGAGCAGGCCCGGGTTCTCGTGATCTGCAAAAATCGCATTTATTTTCATTACCTCGCTGTTACGCTCATCCTATGGAGAATGTGGCCCACTCTCCTTTATTTCCTAATTAGGAATACTGTCTCATCTGGCAACCAGGCGATCCTGGGTCCCAGCTTAGCAAGGTTTGCGGCTCCTGAATGAATGACAGGCGGAATCTGGGCGAAGAGGCCGTCTGTGACGATCCGGGTAGTAGTTCACCCTGATTCTCTACTACGCGGCTGCCTCATTATTTAATGAGTACCGTAATAAATAGCACGTTTGGTAGGCAGAGGGGACCTCTAAGTTGGGAAGCCATGTAGGCGAAGAGAGAAGGAACATCCCTCGCAGGCTAGCGCGAGTGTTTCTGGGGTCCTCACTTACAGATGGTTTGCGCCCCCACCCCTGGCTGGGCATGCCTATGTGATCCGAGGTCTGGGGCGGGGCTTTAACGGGGTGAGTGTATAAACACCAGATGCACACCGAGTCTTCCAGCGATGTGAGCTCTCCCCACACCCCTTGAGACCCAGTGGCCAATAGATGTGTGGGTTTCATCTCAAGGACTTGGCATGTGTGACATGGGATTGTCTATTTCATGGATTCTCTACTCAGCCTCTGAGAGCAACTGTGGTTCTTTCTGGAAAGAGCTCCAAGAAACCAAACTTTGCTTCACGAAACCGGCCTCCCCACGTGAGTAAAGCCAGAAGCTCATTCCCTACCTCTCTTCCCCGGCCTCCTGACTCCCTCCATCTCTCTCTTTAAAAAAATAAATAGGAAAAAAGATTTTACCTTTACCTACCCATTGGTTTCCTCTCAAATTTCATAATCGTCCTCGGAGATGGCTTAATAGAATATTGACTGGGGTCCAAGGGTCGCTCTAAGTTGGAATCGCTATGATTCTAGAATGTTCTATTTTTTTTTTAATTTTGAAGAAAGATTCCATTTTAATAATTCCCAAAGGGTGAAACCATCCTTCACTTCCTTCTCCTAAATGTACCTGGCTTCCTTTATCCTTTCTCAGACACTTTTCTTATTGGCTAGATCATTTGACCATAGAAACAACTACGGGGGGCACCTAGCTGGCTCAGTGGGTTAAGCCTCTGCCTTCGGCTCAGGTCATGATCTCGGGGTCCTGGGATCAAGCCCCACATCGGGCTCTCTGCTCGGCGGGAAGCCTGCTTCCTCCTCTTTCTCTCTGCCTGCCTCTCTGCCTACTTGTGATCTCTCTCTCTCCGTCAAATAAATAAATAAAATCTTAAAAAAAAAAAAAAAAGAAAGAAACAACTATGGAAGCCTGGCAGATATAATTTCAAACTGAACCCATTCTTCCCAAGATGTGGCAGGTCTGCACCCCCAGTCCCACAGCCCGGAAGGCTCGCAGGGGGGCGGGGGGCAGGGTCCAGAAACCAGGCTGCGACAGATCGCTGCCGGAACATAGACCCCTTCGTCGTAGTGCTTGGAGCTAGCTTACCTCAGTTCCACAGGCAGGACCTTTGGCTCGGGAGCCCGCGGGGGTGTCCCGGCACAGCCCAAACGAGTGTGTGGGTGTGTGTGTGTACACGCACGTGCACTGGACAGGAGCGGGAGGCTGAGACTTTCCATGACAAATAAAGACTTAATTCCTGTGAGTCTAGTTGGAATTTTTAGTATGAATGTGAGATTTTTCTCCTTGCTTATGTCATTAAGAATAATAAAAACAAAAAAGGTGAATGGTGGAAACTTGCAAGACCACATGTTTAAATTTATATCTACATGAAGGGACCCTTTTGGGGTGGTATGGTAATTGAGTAGGTTTGGAGCAAGACTTTTCACTGAATACTTCATATTATGGATTTTTGAACTATGTGAAAAGAAAATGAATCTTGGAAACATTTTTAAAATTAACAAAGAATCTCATTGGCTTGGGTTGTTCAGTTGGCCTTTGGGGGTCGTTATGAGCATACAAAATATTTTCTGTCAGAATGGGCAAATTTAAAAAAAAAAAATGAGTGAATGTGTTCAGCGTTATCTGCCGAACTCATCAATTAGCTGGAGGACTTTACAGTGACAGGTTGGCTAGACACAGCCCAGAAGAGACCCACAGGAGATGGCCTAGGACAATAGGTGTGTTAGCATGTGTGTGTGTGTGTGTGTGTGTGTGTGTGTGTGTGTTAAGGAACCTACAGGACACTTGATTCTAAAAACAGCCCTTAGGGGGTACCTGGGGGGACTCAGTCGGTTAAGCATCAAGCTCTTCACGTTGGATCAGGTTGTGATCTCGGGGCTGTGAGATAAAGCCCCACGCAGAGCTCCGCACTTGGTAGAGTCTCCTTCTCTCCCTCTCCCTCGGTCCCTCCCCACATTCTCTCTCTCTCTCTCAAATAAATAAATCTTTACAATAAATACATACAAATAAATAAAAACAGTACTCGGGACTGAAAATTCGGGAAACCGAAACAAGGCACTAAGAAGACAGATTTTTCAGGGGGTGTCTGTTTTCTTGTTACCCTCAATTCCGATCGAGTATTTTGACCATAAAGGCTCTCTCTTAACCACAAGTCAAATTGTCGCTTCCACTCCACGGGGCAGCGTGGGCCACCATCGCAGGTCTCCGAGAGAGGGTGCTTGCCAAGGTCACGATACTTGAAACGAAGGCTCTTTCTGCCCTCCAGCTGTGGACCCAGTGTCTAACCAAAGACATTCCCTCTGCCCACTTGTTTTCCATTGCTCCACACTCGTTCAAAACGCTACCCTCTAGTCTCCCGGGCTCCTTCACAGATCCCCCGTGGATGAGACAGCAGGTGACGGAAGCCATACAACCAGCGTTTTCCTTCCTCTCTTCTCTCTTGAAGCGAAGGTTCACGAATGCATCTCTGTTTGTCCGAAGACAGAGCTTTGATTGATCCACTTTTTTTTTTGATGGCTGCAATAAACACCTTCACAGGGAAGGGGGGGGTCGGAGAAAGTAAAAACAAAACAGGGGATTCATCGGCTGGCGACGGTATTTATGTGTAAGTGATACTTGCAAGACTAAGCTGAGTAACTCAATAGTAAAATGGGCAAGTTTTAGGGCCACTGCCATTACGAAAATAACACTAATACGAGACACATGTGGGTGCTGGCCAGGACTCATCCCCAGAGCTCCTCGGCAGCCTAAACCAGGGATCAAAACAGAGAACTCAACCCCCGCGGCACAACCTTCGCTGTGATCCCAGGTCAGAATCTGGTAATGTAATCTTCTGCCAAGTGTGGGAATCTTTGCGTTACAGAGGACACATCGGGAGGCTTTGTTCTGATCTCTTCCACCATGGAATCATTGGCCTTTAAAGTTCTGAGATCTTCAAGTTTTGCCTGGCCCTTTTTTTTTTTAGAAGAGTAGCCCAGAGAGGTTAAGTGACCTATTCAAGGTCACACAGCGAATTCATAGCAGAATCAAGACAAGCACCTAGATATTAATAGCTGTTTTGCAGTCAGTGTTGCCAAAGTAGTAAGACGCACCACATGTCACCTCTACTGAAATGCCACACTTGGTCTGGGTACCGTTCTAACTCTGATGGTTTTGATAATACATTCTCATATGTCAGAGCGCCACACAATAAGCCAAGAACCCGTGTAAAAAACAATAAACATATTATATGGGATTCCTTAGCTTTTGATTTCCGCTTCCTTTTTGAAGTCTCTTTCTCTATATTTTGCTTATTTGGGGGGTCTCGGTTTGAAGGTGGCCAATCAGAGAGACTATACCCAATCCCGGCCCACCTACCCTCTGCACTTCCCAGTCCCTTCCTATTAGCTTCCTTGTTTCCTTCGTCAAAATGACCTTGTTTGCTCATCTGTTTCCTTATTGTCCTTCTCCTCTTCTAGAATGTGAGATCTGGAAGGGCAGGGATCCTTAACCATTTTGTTCAATGCTATATTCCCAGTTCACGGCATATAGTAGGTGCTGCCCCCCCCCCGCAAATATGTATAATCAACTTCACTAAGTGGCTACAACTTCCCCTTCCTTAAAACCTCCATCTGTCCTCTTTTATATGGTTTAGGGGCACTTGTATTCTTCCTTGAAAGAAACCCCCCAGCCCAGCCAGCCCCCTCTACCAGGTTAGAAAGCCTTTGAAGACAGACATATTTCTATCTGCCGCAGTGCTTAGGAGGGTATCTTACCCATGTTGGTTCTAAAATTTTGTCGAGGCAGCCACAAAGATCAAGAATTTTTGGAGCCCATCCAGAAATAAAAGTCAACCCAGGAAGCTAAAGGAAAGCATGCATTTAAAGACAGAGTTTCCACTGCAACTAGTTAATCTGTTTTGGTCTCTCCTTTTTCTCTGGACTTGAACTTGGGCATGGCCGAAACACTGTGAGGAACAAAGATATCTTGGACCAAGTTCTTGTTTGTGTCTCCTGAACAGCTACTCCCAGCTGGCTTTATTTAAGTGATCATAGGATAAAATTTCATCACAATCTTCAGTGAACGTGACGAAAGATTGCTTCATCTCTCGTCCCCAGGGCTGGCGCTCAGAGGTCCCTCAGCCCGAGGAGGGACATAAGACCCTGAGAGAGACAGTACCACAGAGGAGAGCCCCACATGGAGGCAGCCAGCCCAGAGTGCTGACCATGGCGGCGGGACCCCGGTAATCACGCAAACCTGAGCTCCAGCCCCGGTTCTCTCACCTACAGGCTGGGGGACCACAAGCCACTGGACCTCAATTTCCTCCTCCGAGAAATGGGACTAATCCATCACTCGCAAGGCTGATCAAAGAGGTGAATGTCTATGAAGCTCCTGGAACAAAGTAGCGGCTTAACAAAGATTAGTTGTCGCTACTCTTATTACTTTTACTTCCTCACACTGTCCCTCGTATTTATTTTTTTAATTTTTTTTCGTATTTATTTTTTTGAGATTTATTTATTTTTGGTAAAGAGAGCATGAACGGGGGAGGAGCAGAGGGAGAGGGAGAGAGAGAGAGTCCCAAGCAGATTCTGCACCGAGCGCACAACCCGACGTGGGGCTCGATCTCACAACCCTGAGATCATGACCTGAGCTGAAGTCAAGAGTCAGACACTCAACTGACTGAGCCACCCAGGCACCCCTGTTCCTTGTGTTTAAAATCCAAACCTACTTTTCTGCCTTGCAGTCCCCATATAGCTTGAGGTCCGTCGTGCCACAGGGCTCTTGCACTTGCTACTCTTTGAACCCTGGTCCCACCTCCAGTGCCCGCAGCCTGACCGGTTCTTAGTTCCCCACCTCAATCATCTCAGCTCAAATGTCACTTCCCAAGAGGTCTCTCCGATGGCCTAATTGGAAGAAGCCCCCCACCGAAACTTTTCCATTCATCACCCCCTTCACATTCTTCACGCACTCCTCATCCACCGAAATTGTCCCAGTTACTCACTCCCTGCCCACACCTGCGTTCTGCAGATGCCCTGAGAGTCTGGTCTCCGCCTTCTTTTCTACGGCTGCCTTCTCGAGCACCCGATGCATAGTCGGTGCACAGTAAATGCTTGCTGAGTGGCAACCTATGTGAACTAATGCAGGGAAAGGAGTCCCCTGAGAGTATGCCCACCTACATAGTTTGCAGAGTCCAGCGCAAAACAAAATGCAGGGCCTCTTACTTTAAAGTATTAAGAATTTCAAAAAGCGACAGCAGACCATTCAGACAAGTTCGGAACCCTTCTGAGCCAAGTGCACGGGTCGCACGCCCGTGAAGTTGGCCCTGCCCTGAAGGCCACGGTAAACAGCTGGGGGAGTTCTTCACTGATGGGCAAAGCCTCTGGAGAGTTCTCAGATCACAGCACGCAGCCGGCCCGGCAGACAGGGTTCAGGCCTGGCTTTTCTCACCAGATCTGCCTCCTCACTCTAGAAGGCCAGTTCTCAGTGGGTCCCATTCCTGCTTTCAGGCCCCTCTTTGGGGGTTTTACTTCAGAGTAGAGTCACATAATAAAAAAAACCCATGAAGCGTAAAAGGGCAGCATGTTGAGAGAATCATCACACCAAGAGAATAACAGCTCTGAAATCACTGGGATGGCAGAGAATGAGGGAGAACCCCAGGAGCAGGGCTGCTATGTACAGCTGTGAAGGTTGCTCACTGCACAAGGCCCTTCCCAGGGGACAGGGAGAACTAAAACCCGGCCTGCTGCCTGGCAAGGAACCTGATGCAGGGCCTGTACTCTCCCAAAAGGAGGGGCACCATTCTCTCTGCATAAAGACCCTGTCCACTCGGTGAGCCACATGCCTACCTCGAGGGGGTGTCATTTTCTAATTTGCTCAAAACTGTAAAGTTGTGCAATATCCCTGCCTGAGACTAGACAAAGGAAGCTTTTGGAGCACCTGAAGGAACTTAAGGGTGTAACTACAAACAAAACAACCGCCCTCCCTCCACTAGATCCTCTCCAACTCCCAGTTAGAGTGGCCTTCACTGTGCCCAGAGGCAGGTGGAGCCACAAACATGGAGGTCACCCGCAAAACACCAAATATGCATACACTGACCATTGGGATAGCCATGCTGCTAGAAAAGGAGTGGATGAAAGACCTTCCCCCCGCTGGCCCGCAAGATACGGGACGTGTTCCTTGGGACATGGCAGAGGCCTCCAGGTGGCGATTGGCTGGGATGCATTGGGGGGGGGGCAGTTAGGAGGAAGAAGGAGAGAGCATCAGTCCAGAAGGAGACGGAACGCCGACTTTCTGGGCTGTTGGCAGGTGGGGAACCAGTACTCCGTTTTCACTGGCATTTGCTTCTGTGTGGTTTCGAAGGATTCTTGGTGCCCCAGGGCCCTTGCTGGAAGAAATCTGTGCTCTCTTCTTGGCTGGGAAACACCCCTCCCACCCCGGCTATGAATAAAGAGAAATAAGTCCTCACTCCGTCCCCTTGGGAAGTTTGGCTCGGGAACCCCGCAGTCAGTGTGGCTCTGGTGCCCAGTGGGGATTTCTCAGGGACTTGTAAGATTCTGGGCACCCAAAGGACACATCTGACTCCAAGGGAGGCAGAAGAATCACTCCAACTGCCCTTACTTTAACTGCCTTTAAAAAATCCCTGGTTCGGGGGCGCCTGGGTGGCTCAGTTGGTTGTGCAACTGCCTTCGGCTTGGGTCATGATCCTGGAGTTCCAGGATCGAGTCCCGCATCAGGCTCCCAGCTCCATGGGGAGTCTGCTTCTCCCTCTGACCTGCTCTCTCTCACTCTCTCTCTCAAATAAACAAATAAAATATATATATAAAAAAAAAATCCCTGGTTCTTGGAGCGCCTGGGTGGCTTAGTCGGTTAAGCATCTGACTTCAGCTCAGGTCATGATCCCGGGGTCCTGGGATCGAGCCCCACGTCTGGCTCCCTGCTCAGCGGGAAGCCTGCTTCTCCCTTTCCCTCTGCACGCACCCCACCCCCGCTTGTGCTCTCTCTCAAATGAATAATAAATAAAAATCTTTAAAAAATAAAATACAATAAAAAAATCCCCATTTCTTAAATGTGACTACCGGGATAGCCAGTATTTGATTTGATTTTTAAGAAACAGAGGCCAAGAAAGAGAACACATATGAAGTGCCAACTCTACCTTTGGGCAATATAACAGGCTGCTCGTCTCATGTGTTAGAACAACCTTGGGAGGTGATTGTGGTTAATTCCCATTTTACAGATGAGGAAACTAGACTTCTGAGCGGTCAGAAATAGACGCAAGGTACATGTAACCAAGAGGTGGTATTCCAAAGATTCGAACCCAGGGACCAGAATCCGTTGTGTGTGCCTCCCTCTCCAAGCGAGAATATCATCAAGGGAATGTTCTAGGCTGATCTGCTGGGGCCCAGAGTCCATGCTGAAGCACAGGGCCCTTTCCCCCAGCTCTGGAGAGGAGCAGAAGTGGAAGGGAAGTTCTTCGTTTGCATGTTTCAAGAGCCAAGTGGTGGAAAGAATGTTCTAGCCAGCATCTGGGTGGGAAGGGCTTTGCCTTCCCGCACTATCCATGCCAATGGATGGGAACCCAACGAAGCCAGCAAGCCGATGGCAGACATTCTCCCTGCTCCCCCGAGAAACCCACACACACCCCGAGCCATGAGATTTACAGCGGCCGGGGGCCTGCACCTTGGACAGAAACCAGCCCAGCATCATGATCCGGGCCTCAAAAGCTAAACCCTCAGATGGGGAAAACATCCTGCCCTTTACAAGTCCGTTCGTTCTCTCCGTTTTATTAACCAGAAGGCTGAGATCGGAGTACGGGTTTGCAATCCCAGTTACCAGCTGGTGGAATCACGGAGCAGAGCCCTGTCTCCTGGAGCCGGCCTGAGGACCACACCAAGCCTCCAGATGGGCAGTAAAATCTTTTACTGTCTCTGATTCTGCTACTACTGGAATTGCACGTTTACTTTATACGGATCGTGGCCACGCAGAGCCCTTCAGACTGAAAATTAAAAATACCATGCGAGCGAGGCTGGTTCATCTTTCCAGTGTCTTGGGATTGGGACTCCTTCCTGGGAGTTTAGTTTGGGGAACCCTGGGCTCTTCTATGTTCTGGGGCCAGAATGCGGAAGAACTCCTCCCAGCAAGAGAAAACAACTGGCAATAGTCACATCCCCTGATGGGACACCTGCCATGTATTTTGTGGGCACGATCTCTTCTGATCCTCATGGCGACCCGATTAAGTAGGGGCTATTGGGGCCTGTCAATAAATGGGGACGAGGAGGCAGAGAGGTCAAGGATTTGCCCAGGATTACACATCTGGAAAGGGGTAGAGATGGGATCCAAATCCAAGTCCCCCTAACGGGAAAGCCTAGACCTTCCCACGTGGGAAGCCACGAAGTGACTCCCATCCACTTCCGGGACAAATGAGCTCGCGCAAATGAGCAACTTCAGGAAGAGAAAACGGCCCACGCCTCCTGGGTCTTCTACCTGCACACTCAATGGCCTGCCTCAGTTTCCCCAGATGCAAAAACAAGAATGGGAAGAACGTCCCTTGATAGCATCGTGCGGAGGCATGACAACGTAATGAACGCAGAAGGCTCAGCCCAACGCGTGGCAGGTTATAAGGCTCCAATAAATGGCGGCTATGCTTTGCCTTTGTCTTATTATGATTATAATGTAGAGGGTAAATTGTAGGCCCCCAGTCCTGTTCCCTTCAGACCATCTCCGTGCATGCATCGTGCCCATCCTTGGAAGAAAAATCCCTGGGAAAATGCTGCCTGGCTTTGTTTCGAGAAGCCAAACCGGTCCCCTCTTTCTGTTGCCGTCATTTGTAGAAAGTTCTTAACATTCAAACCAGATCCCATTTAACCTTTTGTCCAACGTAGCCCTACCGACTTCAAACCCTTTGGCTCTTGGAGGCCTGGCTTCCTTCAGGCTCAGGCTGTAAATGTTTGACTTTGATTTGAGATACATGACAATAAATTAGGGGACATTTATCAAAGCTGCTTTTTGCATAAATTACTGCATTATACAGATACACTTAGCAGGATCCTGCTTCTTTGATGTTAGGAGCAAAGATTTATGTGCGATGGAGTTTTTATTTATCTGCCCTGTTCACCCCTACAAGAGCTGGACATAGTCCTCAATTAGTTCCATACTTCTCGAAATGACATGTATCTCTTGCAACGTGAGTGGAGGGAACAAAGACGCTGCAGCCCCATCCCAGTGGCCTTTTTAAGGAGAGCAGAAGCCTTATCTGATCCAGAGTGTCTCTAAATTCTTTCTCCTGAGAGCAGAGCGAGCGGCGTTGAAATCTGTTATTCTGGAACCTTCCCCCCGTCATTAAAGAAACAAATGAAATAAAGGAAAGTTCTTTCTCTTCTTCTTCTTGATGGTGGTTTTTGATTATGATTTTACTACAAGAGAGCGACGGGGGATGCAAACACGCCCCCTCAAATTCAGATCAATAAAGGGCCATGTGCATCTTCCTTGCCGTGGGATCCTGGATTTCTGGAATTTAGTTCGACCGAGTGCATTCCACAGGGGTAAAGAACTGTGTGGCCCGGTGGGAGAGGGCCAAGAATTTTAAACTTCCCCGGCCATTAAAAACGTTCCTGCATTCACTGAGGGGACTGTCCTCCGTTGCCATGCTCTCCTTGTCAAAGGAAGAATGTTTTTGAACGAAAATTGATCCCCATTCTTTCACGAAAGATGACGCTGTTGTCAGGGCACCAGTTCACAGCACGGAGGTGAGGTTCGAGTCCTGGCTCAGGGCAGTAGCAGCCTGGATGGAGCAGGACGTCCCCTTGGGAGTGGCTGCAGTCCCTTTGCAGACAAGGGGCACCAGGGCTGTTCCTAGTCCAGTTCTAGAATATTGTACAGGTGACCTTCAGCCCCACTCTGAGGGCTGGGGAGGTGGGAGAGAGAGCCGGGGCAGGAAAGCCATGCATGTGGCCCCATCCAGGCAGGAGGAAGGCTCCCAGGATCTTCGCTACAGCGGGTAAAGGAGACATGGTTGCCCGCTCAGGGCGGGAGGGGGCGGATGGTTGCACCAGCCACCAGCAATAGGAGCCGCCATGTTTGTGGCAGAGACAGACCCGAGTGAGAGACAAGCTGGAAATCAGGGGGGAGGCAGCTCTCCCACGCAGCACTGGAAAGTACACCTCCACCCTTCCCTTGGTGCCCCAGGGGACATATCCCCCACCTCCCTGTTTATGCCTCACAACCCAACCTTCATTCTTAGGGCCATTCATGGCCACTCAAGGTCCCTGAGGCTCTGCTAAGGGCAGACAAAGTAAGCAAAAAAGCACAAGTTAGGCAAGGATTTGGCTGAGGAAGATGAGGGAAAATGGCCCTTCCGCTGAGAAATGAGTAGAACACAGGAGGCAGAAATATTTAGGTATAATAATGATAATATAGTCATGTTTGCATTTGCCCGACACCTGTTTTGGCCAACCGCTAGCGTCCTGTGTCATCCAACCCTTCCCACAGACCCGTGCCCTGTTGCTGATGAGCGGAACTAAGCTCAGAGTAACCACAGAGATTTTCCTAGGTCATCTAGCTCAAAAACCCAAGAGCCAGACCGTGAACCCGGTCTGACTTGCAGAGAACTACCGGCAGCTGGAAAGCCTACCGGGCTAGAGAGAGAGTGAGAGCACTGCATTACCACCAGCAAACGTCCTTACTAGCCACTTGCAGGGAACTGAGCACAGGAGGGGACCCGCAGATCTCTGCAGGGTCACAGCCCTTAGGAAGAGAGACAGCAGCCAAGGAGAGGTCTTGAACACCAACCAAGTTCAAGAGTCTATGAAAGCTCATGTGTGTCAGAGTGGTAGAGAAGGAGTTGTCCAAGACCTTTACTCCCTACCCATCTGCCAGCGGCATTCCTGCAAACGTCTCTACCGATGCAGTGCCTACGTGCTGCCCAGACGGGGACAGAGACCCAGCAAGACACTTCCCGTGTGGCCAGGAATCTCCCCAACCTTGGCTATCCCCATCAAGCCAGTGGCTCCACACCACACCGTCCAACCACAAGCCCTCCACGTAAAAGGTGTTCAGCTCAAGGTCACAGCTGAAACTTCCAGACACTGGGCAGAAATATCGCCCCCATCCCAGGACACCAAGTGGTTAGCGACGGAGGTGGAGGCCAGAGGGTCCATGACAACTTCTTGCGCGTTCTGACAGGGAGGAGGAAAGACCCTAGGCTCTTTAGAATTCTACCCTTCACCACAGTAACTATCTGACCTTGGGCCATTTGCCTGCCTTCTCCGCACACTCCTTTCCACACCTAGAGATTTTGGACTTTATTACATTTTTACAGAGCTCTGGTAAAGATCAAAAGAGCTCACGGAAGGAAGTGAGTCTAGCACACAGCCTGACACACAGTAGGTGCTCAAGGGAAGCTAACTTAAATTCTCCCAAAGCCTAATCCAACTGGCGAGTATGGGGTTTTTTGGTTGTTGTTTATGATGATAAATTTTTGAATAAACTTTATTTTTTGATTTTTGAATTTACATTTATTTAGAGTTATTGTGAAGACAGTCCAGAGTTCCTGTATATTTCACACCCACGTCCCCCCCTTTGCTAATATCTTAACATCATCATACGTCATTTGTTGTGCTGAGTCCATATCGATACATTATTATTAGCTGGACTCCACCCTTGATTCAGACGTTCTCACTTTTTCCCTAAGGTCCTGTTTCTGCTCCAGAATCCCATCCACTACCACATCCCATTTAACAGTGATGTCTCCTTACGCTCTTCTTGGCTGCAGCAGATTGTCAGAATTGCTTTATTTTTGAAGGCATTTTGTGTTGAGCAACACTGATCGGGGGGTTTGTTGATGTTGACCTTGACCCCTGACCTGAGGTAGGGCTTGTCAGCCATCTCCACTATCAAGCTGTTCTCTCTTGTTTCCTTTGCCAGATCGTCCTCTTTGGAAGAAAGTTACTACGTGTGGCCACACCGAAGGAATAGGAAGTTATGCTCTGCCCTCCTTGAGGACTGAGCTTCTACAGAAATCATTTTGAATTCTGCATTGGCCATTGGACATTCTCTCAGTTGGATCTCGTATCCCTCTGACACAGTCCTACCATTATGGGTTTGGTTTTTCTGGTTCGGCTTTTGTTTTCGTTTTCAGCCCTTTCCTGCTCTCTGGCATTGCGATGGCTCTAGGCTCATCGTGTATGTTCCATGTGTGGGTCCTACAGTCCTAGAAACAGCCATATCTCCAAACCCTGGCTCCTTTTATTGGAGAATGATACTAGAAACCAAGATCTGGAGACTAGCTATGGACACTTACAACTGCAGCATGTTTCCGCCCTCCCAGCCGGCACAGCCAGGAAACGTATTTATGGAATGCATGCATACATATGGAACCCATGCATACACATATATGCATTAAGATATCTAGGTATCTATATTAATCTGCACATGACTTTAGTCTGATGTCTCCAACCCTAACCTGGTACCCTCTGACTTATTCTAACCCCCTTCCCTTGCTTTTCCGTAACTGTGGAAAACCTGACTCCGGCTCCCTGACATCCATATAGTTCATCGTTCAGTTCCCATAAACTCGTGTAGTGGTTTTCAGAATTGCTAACCTATCCCCCTGCAGGACACAGTGCTTTCAGAGTACAACACGTACGGACGCTTTCATGGCCAGCTTGATCCATGTGGCCCCTGCCTCCGTGCACCTGTATCATCCTGAGCTCAGAACATATGGAATGTTCCATCATCCCAACCGTACACACGCGGGCCCAAAGCAATAGGAAGACGGTGACCCGCAGATACTTTGCCGCCTCTCTAGGAGCCATGACTGGGTCTGAAGGAGCTAAGCCAGGCTGAGCCCACCGGCTCTTGATGTCCTTGGGACCCCCCAGTGAGATCAGCATGCACCTTATAAGGTCGTGTGTTTGGGGCATCTCCCCTTTCCCCACTCCAGAGCTGAGTCAGCAGCAATTTCGGAGCAGCCCATCCAAAGACTAATGCCTTAAGCTGCAAGGATCCTTGAAGAGCATTTGGTTCATTTTATAGATGAATAAATGAGATTCCGATCATGGGCGTCACCGAATGTTCCATCAGGAAAGGGTAAACAGAGTTTGATGTATTTAGGATTAAACACAGTTAAACTCCTTAATTCCTTGCTGCTCAAAATGCAACAGTATTAGCATTACAAGCGCTCACATTAGAAACGCAGAAGCTCAGAACCTGCGTCTTACCGGGATCTCCCCAGCTGATGCAGACGGGCGTTACCGTTTAGGAACGCTGTCTTCATCCGGTAATTCATCAGATCATGATGGACCAGCTACTATTATGGCAGGTACTGCGCGAAGCACTGAGGATTCATCCCAAACAGAGAGCACCAGCTTTCAAGGAGTTAGTCTTGAGAGGACCCGCGCATCATCGAATCGTTCCCCAAGGAATTAGCCGGTGAACACCAATTGGGACGTACACCATAAAGAAAGGCTCTATTTGAGGATCGGCGCTGGAGTGAAGACAACACGGACAGTCACCTCTGTGCCCAGCGGATCACAAGGAAGAGGCCGGAGCTGACAAGGACCCCCAAACTTTTTCCATCGAAGCATCCTACAGAGCACTTCACGGGCTTGACGTCCTGCAAAATGCCGCCCCCGGGGAAGTGATAGGACCAACCCCAGACCCAACAGGGTGCCGCAGCGGGCGGCTCGATGCAGCTCCCCTGCCTCCCCGGTTTAGAAGCCACATAATTATGATCCTCTAAAATTAGGCTCATAGTCTAAACAACCCCAAGTCTTCCTTCTGCAAAAAAAAACAAACAATCGCAGGCAGGAAGCCTGCAGCTTTGCCTGTCACGTTGGCCCACGGGCCTGCTAGTCTCCCCGCTGAGCTTGAAAGGCAAACAGCATGCAAAAATGTAAATATTATATTATTTTTCAAATACCACCTCTTCCAGTCCCACCCCAGCTGGCTCTGTCCATCCACCCCGGTGCCCTCCGGACACCCCGCCCCTCCACGCTCTGGCTGCGAAATACATAGATTTTTTTTTTTTTTCCAGGAGCCATTATCTAAACTGCTGATGTAATAAGGCCCTGGTAGATGAAATTCACTTAATAACTCACGCTTCGTTATTTATCGTGAACCTGCGTGCGTTCTCCTTGATTCCATTTTCCAGCGAAATATAAGTGCAGCTTTCATCGTGAGCGCCTGAATTTATGGCAAACAGACCGAGTGACATTAAGAAAGCCACACAATCCCTTCATTCAGTCTTTAATAAGGAAGCCAAGGAAAAATTATCCTAGCTGGTTTGCGGGTGACAGCCCAAGAACTTTCTGGAGTCAGAAAGTTAGCACCGCGCCTCCTGTCAGCCCATTAAAAAGCAAAGCTGGCATGGCATGATATTAGAACCATGTGTGAGAAGGAATTTCTCCTCTGGTAAGACATTCCAAATACTGTCTCCGAGCCAAAGACTTTGGTGTTAGACTAATTTAAGCAGCATGTTGAAATCAGCGCTCAGGACTTTGATCATAAGGAGATCGTTTGTTACAAATTGAACTAACCCAGTCTCTATTTCTGGCGGATCAGAACTCTGGATTTGTTGAATTAAATGCCTCATTTAGTACCGTTTGCACATGAAAAGGAATGCTGCACTCAGGAATCTGATAGTGAATTTTTCACCTAACCAATAGGTCTACTCTTTTATTACTTTTAAACCTAATCCATGCTTGGTCCACACTGGTCCTAAATAACCCTAGGGCCGTTCAGAGTGAAGTTTTAAATCAACTCTCATGTTATTGGGGGTTGCGGGGGGCTGAGAGGTGGTGGTGGGGCAGCGGGGTTTTGCTGAACCATCCTTGAATTATCAAACCATGTAATAAAGAACATATTGGAACCCGGGACCAAAATAAAAGGGGAAGGGAAAAAAAAAAAAAAACACAAACGAGAAAGGAAAATAAATGAGTCCGCAGTTGTTATTTACTATCTAAATAACCCAGTTTCCTTTCATGACAAATGCGAGCTGAAATATGAAAATGATTTTGCAGACCTATGATTTCTGTACCTTTGCCTGTCTGGCCCGGCAGAAACGAGAAGGGAGAGGCTAAAGGGCACCAGATAGACCATTTCCACATATGGCTACACTTTCTTTTCATTTTTGAAGTCATAATATCTTTAACTGTAGATAATGATATTATAACCTGTCATTTAGTGCATTTTAAGTATATTACATACATGAAACAAAGGTCTGGAAGGAGCCGCAGCTGAAGGCTTAACAAAAACATCGTGCCTCCCTTCCACCAGGGATGGGGTCCTCCACGAACGTGTCACCCAGATCGTCACAGACACAGCCCGCGATCGGACTCCCGGGCGTAAATTGTGATCCCGGCCAAGGCTGGGCGATGATGATTTAATAGTAATTAACTGTTAATTATTAACACGCAGGGGTCAACAAGCTACTCCACAGTCTGGTTTTCCTTTTACATTATTTGGTTCATCTACAACTTGGTTTCCCATAATTTACCCCCTGTTGGTGGGAGGCGGCGGGAAGGGTGTCAGAAAACCATCTCCGTTCAGCTATTAAAACGGGGACGAGCTCTGTCCTCAACTAGAGAAAAAAAAAAAAAAGAAGAAGAAGAAGAAGAAGAGGAAGAAGAAGGAGAAGAAGAAGAAAAGAAAAAGAAACAGCACCTCCAGTCAAGGAAGAAGGTTCTTTCCTAAGCCCAGTGTGCGGTTAATTCCTAAATACTCTCACCTATAGGCTTAAATATCGTCTTGGATGAGGCCTGCCTTCATTTAAAAGGAAACTAATTAGTCAATTCGGTATTTTTTTTTTTTAAGTCACTGCTATTCTGTGCCAGAAAAGTCAACAGATGATTCCTCAGTTTTATTGGCATGAAAATGAGGTTGATTTCCACCCCCACCCCCCACCCCACCGCCTCCTGCTTTGGAGACAGAAACGGGTTACAAAACAGATAACGATAATAAATGTTTTATTGGTGAAAAAGGAAAGATCAAATCTCTAATGAAATCAGGATGGGCTTGGAGATGAACTCCGTCTGAACTCCCCACGATTCATGGAACTTCAATTAAAACAATTTCAGAAGGGCGGCTGACGGCAAGGCGCTTGGAAGGATAATTAAAATTGAGCAACGTTTTAGCACCAGATTTTCAAGCCGGATCCTAAAAATGTGTGTTAGCTCGGGGGAGAAGGGCGGGAGGGGTGCGGGGGTCCGTGAGGAGGGGGCGAGGGTTCTAGGCATCACAGGTAAGAAATCCCACAGATGCCCAAATCTCGGGCATCACCTAACAACGCGTGATTTCCAACCTACTGTTTTCACCTCTGTCCGTGTGGTTGGTGGAAACTGGCTTCTTGGGCTGGAGACTGGTGTTTTCCACCTGCGAACAGCCTTTGCTCAATTCACACACAAGGGTTCCAGTTGGACCATGAAGGGCACGCCATGTCGCAGTTAAAAGCATAGGGGCTGGAGCCGGAGTGCCTGGGTTCGAATCTCGCTTCTCTGTGTGCCTGTGACCTTGGGCAAGTTAGTGAACCTCTCCAAGTCTCATTTTCCCAGCTCTGAAATGGGACGCCGACAGCCCTGAGCTCTCATTGCCGCGGCGGGCCTTTCACAGGACGTTCAAGGATGTCGAGCGCTTAACGCCATGCCCGGCACCTAGTTAGCACCCAATAACTGTGAGCAAATATTGTTATTTATTGGGGCTGAAGATTAGGAAAGTTAGCTCTAGAAATCCAGCCTCTCCTTTGAAGAGGCAAAGCCTTCAACCAGATGTGGCACCGGCGAGGTGCAGACAAAATGGAAGGGCCTCGCGGGGAGATGGGAGGTGTGGACGACCTTTGCACGGAACACCCGTGGCTCCAGGAACCAGAGCTGGGACTCACCGCTTAAGGAGGCCTGGGGTGGGTAGGGGTGCCCCTGAGGCCTGGGCCTTTGGAGAGAGATTCTGGGTCAGTCTCACTTCGGGCAAGAGAAAAAGGAAGCAAGAGAAAAGGAAAGAGGAGTGAGAAAGAAGGAAGGAGGGAAGGAAGGAGGAAGGGGGGAGGATAGGAGGGAGAAGGAGGGAGGGACACTCGCTGGTCCCAGTTTGGCTTCATCGCCTTAGACCCCATGAGAGTTAAGCTCCCCGCAATAAGCCTGTCTCTGATTTCTCTTCCTCGGTCCCCCAAAAGAGCTCTCTCTACCAATCTGAGCAGCCACACTGAATGTCATGGAGGGCTTTTCCATAGCTCGGCCAAGGACAAGCCACGGTCACAGACACCCAGCAAGGTTTGCACCTGGCACCCCCCAGATGCCCGAGAATCCCCTAGAGTAGACTGATACCCACTAACTGGCCAAACCAATAGCCTTGCTCTGCGCCCAGGCTCCCATCTCACGGGTCTGGACAGGGATGCTCGGAACCCCGCCCGCCTCCCGGAGAGGGCATCTCTCCACCCCACTCCCTGCATCTGAGTCTGGGGGCTGACTCAGCAGTTTCCCGAACTTTTATGGCCCCTTGAGGTAGGAGCTCCACGTTGGGGAACTAGCTCATGATTTTTAAGTTGTCAACTTTCTAAGGGTGTAGAGAATCCCAACCTGTGAGTAACAGAAGAAAAAGTTAGGGGCACCTGGGTGGCTCAGTGGGTTAGAGCCTCTGCCTTCGGCTCAGGTCATGATCTCAGGGTCCTGGGATCGAGCCCCACATCACACTCTCTGCTCAGCAGGGAACCTGCTTCCCCTTCTCTCTCCGCCTGCCTCTCTGCCTACTTGTAATCTCTCTCTGTATCAAATAAATAAATAAAATATTTTTTAAAAAATTAATTACATATCCTTTGGAGTGCCTTCTGTGGCTTTTTTTATAGCTGCTGCCAACAGAATTACTGTCCAAATTATATTGGGCCCACGTTATTAAAATGACTTCTAATTCCCTGAGAACACAGCGATAGACAGCCGGGCGGGGGAGCCGAGGTACGGGGATGCTTTCCTTTCCTTTTTTGTTTTTTCCCCTAACTTCTTGCAGACAAGCCACACGCAGATAACTGAGCATTGACTGTTTGCATTTCCAATTAATCCATTTCCTCTGGTGTCTGGCATTTATGCCTAGACTTCTCCTGCTCTACAGTATAGACCGACGCTCTTTTAATATTCCAAATCCATTAGACACTTTTCTTTTCCCTCGTGAACAAAGGAGAAATGTTTTTGTGCAACTTTATGGAAGCCATCAATCTCCCTGAGAGGCCTGCTACGCTCAACAGAATCCACATTATAACTTATGCAAAACAGAAGACGGGAGGCGTGGGGGGAAATCCCGCTTTCTTTGAGCAGTAGCAGTGCATTAAGGAAAACATGCATTTCTGCTGAAATTCATATTGGTAAATGGATTTCCCATCTGAAACATTGTTTTTCACTAAGAGAAGCTTTTAATCCCCTTAAGTTCCATTCTAATCTGCCTTGGAAGCGCTTGTCTCAGGAATAGAACAGTGACGATATAACCGATTTAATTTATTAGAATGAGACAGCAGCCAGCCAGCAAGAGTGTTCAAGAGGAGGGCACGGCCGCTGGCTGAGTGGGGCTGGCATCCCCAGGTGGAGAACTCTTGGCCCATCCCCTCCTGAATCCGTCCCCACCGCATCGCCGCACGCCCGACTTCCGATCTCAGCTCCCTGGGCTCTCCTTGGAACCCACACTCCACCTTCCCTGGGTGGAGACATTCTCTAAGGGCCAGAGGAAGGTTGAGGAAGGCAGGTCAGTCCTCTGGAGAGACCACCTCGCCGATGGAAGCCAGAGCCCTAAAACTTGGCAAAGCGTCTCAGTAAGACGTTCACCTCCCAACGCCTAGTCCGATGGGCCACCCTGGGTAACAGATGGCCCCGATGAGCCAAGACTCATGGGAAGGAAGAACAGGAGATGCAAAGGCCACGATTACCGCAGCCGATCCCCCTCCCAGCCAAGATAGGGAAGAAAATAAGGATATGGAAATCAAAGAGCCCTACTCAATCCAAATTCTGCCAGATCTGGGAAGGCAGGAGCCCACCTGCTGGTCTGCATCCAAACCAGCACAAGGACCCCCGTACATCCACACATAGCTCTATTTCGCTCTGCCCATGCTTATGAATGTTCTCGCAAGCCGGCCTTTGACTCCTGGAGATAACTCTCTCTTAGCCCCACGAGGCATCACTTTCCAAGTGGGCCCCTTTGCTGTCATAGGCAGTATGAAACCACAGTAGTCGAGAACACGGAATCTGGACCCAGAAAGTCTTACGCTCAAATCCCTGCCCCGATACCTGTATGGGAGGAGACTTTCGGAAGGAAGTCGGCCTTGCTGAGCGGCTGTGTCCTCATCTGTAGAATGGGAACCTACCTGCAGGGAGACAAAAAGGGCACCACTTAAGTGCTTAGCAGAGCGCCTGGCATGTATTAAGTGCTAATTAATTATAACCACAGTTGCAGACGTAGGTTGACCTGCAGACACATTCACCCTCCCCCTTGTTTGTTCATTAGTTCCCCCCAATGTTTATCGAGCACCTGCAACGTGCCAGGCTTTCTGCTAGGTGCTCCGTGACAAGGGAGATCACGGGGGACGGAGAGATGCCTGATAAAAATAAATATAAAATATAAAATAAAAATAATGCTTGCTGGAAGTGCAATTTTGTGTTTGTTCATTCGTTTGAATTTCACACACACACACACACACACACAGTAGATATTTAGGGTAGAGAGAACCATTTCCACTTTACGGGTGGGAAGACCCATCTGGTCCTCGAGGATAGATAGGAGACTTGGCCAAAGGGCCAAGCTGAAGAGAGCCAGTGAAGGGGATTCAGAGACAAGCCTCCCCTCATCCTCCCCTTGAGTTAGAATTTTCCAGAAAACACGATCCCGAATCCGGTTGATGTAGAAGACGGTAACACGACGCCACTCGCACACGCCCCCCGTGGGCCCCGGGACATACCCCATCCCGCGGCGAGTGTGTGCTTAGCAGGAAACCGTATCCCACGCTCGGTGGGAGCCAGGCTCTGCTGCCTTTAGATGATAAGAAGGAGGTCAGGAAAGAGAAGAGACCGGGGAACTTGACGCTTATTAAAAGCACTTGCTCGCAAGCTGTGTCGGAGCCCATGTGGTGCCCAAGCCCGGGAACCCGGCCCCAGCAGGGGTCAGTGCCCCGTCCTGACAAGCGTGAGCTGGGGAGTCTGGGCGGAAGATGGATGGGGGCGCCAAACATGCCCGTGACAGCGGTAATCCACACGCCCCGGGAAGGCGGCCTGGTATTTTGGCCACTTCCCCATGATTTTATGGGCCCGACATTGGGGGAGGGCGGGGAGGCTTCATCATTTCGGACATAAATAACTCCGCGAACAGTGTGGCGACCAGATACTTCCAAATTAGCCACTGGGCGCAGCACAAAGCCTTCGGCCGGGCTGGGTTTACTTCTCAGTTGTGGAGCCGCCTGAAGTCGTCCAAGGCTCCGGCGGGGGAGGGGGACGGGCCCGGGGGGCGTGAAAACGGGCCTGGCACTTCTATCAGAGTTTTCTGGAAAAGGCCCTGTCCTGCTCAGAGAGAGCTCCGTTTCATGCTTTCTTCTGGCTCATGGATTTCCCCGCACTGCCCCCCACCCCCCGAGCCTGGGCTGATGACCCAGCCTCATTCCTGCTGGAGGAAATGGGAGCCCCGACCCACGAACTTGACCCCCACTCTCCTCCGCGCTTCCGGGTACAGTGGAAG
The DNA here is from genome assembly GCA_028533885.1 of Nasua narica. NCBI lineage: Eukaryota > Metazoa > Chordata > Mammalia > Carnivora > Procyonidae > Nasua > Nasua narica. The sequence continues at coordinate 24,262,864 of CM052803.1, read as the reverse complement.
TGAGGCCCCTCGTCCCACCAGAGGCCACTTCCACTCGCGTCCTGTGTCCTCTCCCCTCCCTCGAGTCTGCCCTTCCAGCTACAAACACTCATGCACCTTAACCGTCCCCTGAACCCTTGTCACCTGTAACCCCGGGGGACTCCCCATCTCTGGTTTCAATAAACCAAGCCAAATCACTTACTTCGATCCCTGCCCCTTGAGTCAACTCCACCCTGGTTTTCTAAGTCCCATCTTGGCAAAACGTGCCGCTTGTGCCGCCTCCAAGTCGCGTCTTTGTTTCTTCAGCCAGAGGCAACTTGACAGCGTCGCCACTCCCGCAAAACTGCTCTCAAGCTTGTCCACAATTCCATGTTGTCAAATGCAAACAGTCTCTCTCTTCCTCCCTTCTTTTCTTCCTTGACTTCGCAGTCCCTCTGGAGACGCTAGCTTCTCTTGGCAGCTTCCGCTTCCCACTATTCTGATGTCCGTGGCTGCTGCTCATCTTTTCTTGACCCTCCTTCTGCACCGAACCCCGAGTTATAGGAGTAACCCCTCCCCGCCCCCGGGCTCAGTCCTCTGCCTTCTATTTTGTTCATTCCTCTTCAGGGGATCGCATTCATTTCAGGGTATTTAAACACCATCCATGTACCACTGACTCTCAAAATTATAACTCCAGCCCAGAAGGTTCCCTGAGCTCTGACTTCTAGACCTGGATATCTTCCTGACATCTCCACCTGGACCTCTAATAGACTCTTCGCCTTGACATTTCTGTGGCTAGGTAGTTTACGAAACAAGAAACACAACAGGCTTTTTAGATGTGTCGAAGATGTGCAGAGTCGTTGAAATTTAATAAAATGTAAATTAAAGCAAACTCAGATATTTTCCACCAGTTTGGCGGAGAGTGATCAAAACGTTTGAAAATACACCGTTGATAAAGAGAAAAAGGTGCCTTTGTAAATTGGAGGGGAATATAAATTGGTATGATCCCTTTCAGGGGAAAAAGTCAATGGTATCGAGATGGAAAGTACACTCTTTGACCTAGCAATTCTACTTTGAGAAATTTATACAGTAGGTATATTGTATAAATGCCAAATGATATAGTCCATATATACATTTTGTATCATATATTCAGTAAGTGTATTTATTTCCATTCATATTTATCCGATGGATAGAGTCCCACATCTGCAAATGGGTCTTGAAATCACTCGGGAAACGAACACCAGCAATAAGAGACGGGCTGCATTAGTCAAAGAAATCCACGGTGGAATACCGCACAGCTGCCATTAGAACGAAAGAAAGCTTTATGAGCGAATACAGAAAAATCTACAAGGTATGATGTCAAATGAAAATAATTAAGATGCTGAATGTTGGGTACAATATGCTATTATAGGTATTTTTAAAGATTTCTTTATTTGAGAGAGAGAGAGCAGGCATGTGAGCGGGGCCAGGGGTCTGGAGAGGGAGAGGCAGACTCCCCGCTGAGCTTGGAGCCCGATGTGGGGCTCGATCCATGACCCCGAGACCATGACCTGAGCTGAGACCAAGAGTTGGATGCCCAACCGACTGAGCCGTCCAGGCGCCCCTATCACTGGTCTTTTTAAAAAGGTGGTAAAAAAGTGATAGAACAGACATACTCACACATTCACACTTACCTAAACACAAGATCTTACCAGAAGGAGACGCGTGAAACTGATAACGGGGATGGCACTTGGGGAAGTGGAAGCAGGAGACTAGTATCCAAGGGATTGGGATACTTGCCGTGTATACTTTTTGTACTGTTTGCCTTTTTTTTTTTTTTTTTTACCGTGTTCAGTTATTTTCTTTCCAACATTAAAATGCAGTTACACTTCCTATCCTGACTCCTTCTGTCTTCTGCTGCAATGCCACCCGTTTAGCAAGCCCTTCCTGGACCACCCTATCCGACCAAGCAGCTCTACGTTTAACTATTTTAAATCCTGGGGTTCCAAGGATTTAATTCAAAAAAGAATCCTGCTCACCTTACCGGAAAGGCTTCCCTGGGCACCCCATCTGAATAATACCCTAGCCGCTATCACTCCTTAATCCTTGTCCTGCTTTTTTTTTAATGCAATTATCACCACCTGGCATATCATGTATTTTTTTTTTATTTGCTTATAATTGGCTTTCCCGCATTAGGATGTCAGGTCCGGAAGAGCAGGAATCCTGCCCGTTTTGTTCACAGCTGTATCCCTTGTGGCTAGAACAATGCTTGGCATCACGGATATTTGATAAATATTTGTTGAATGAATGGTTCTACTGCTAAGAGGAAACAAATAAATAAAAACTGTTTAAAGGCCACCGATCTAGGAGGGAAAAAATATCTAAAGCCACGAGCTTAGTACTGGGTCTATAATCCAGTTAGGCCATTCCCAGCACCCCCCTGTCCAGTTTGTGCTGATGTCGGTGTGCTAAGCAAAGGGCCTGGGGCAGCACTGCACAGGACCCAGTGGCGGGGAGAAAGGGAGGGAGACAGCTGGAAAAGCCCAGGAAGGGTGTCCCCGTGGAGGAAACAACCTTACAGAACACACTGGTAAGAGAGTCTTTAGCAAACCCCAAGAGAGGAAGCAACATCGTATTCAGGACCTCCAGTTTCAGGGAGAGTCAGGGCTGGAGGGAGAAGAGGAACAAGGGAAATCAAAACAAGTCTTTGGTCCTTTGTGTCAACCCTGATGGCACTGAGCTGCAGCTTCTGAAGGACGACACACAGGGTGTCGGAGCCCACGCTGCCCAGGGAAGGGGTGAATGAGTCACGATGTTGTGTAAACCCCCGGTGATCCGGCTTAAGGTGGAGAAAGCCCTGAGTCAGCAAGTCACTCGCTGGCAATCAGCGAGTAAGGGATGGGGTCTGGGCAGCAGACGGCCAAGAGAGAAGCCTGAAGAGTGTGCAGGGGGAAGGCGGGGGGGGGGGGGGGGAAGACCCTGTCGCTCTCGGCCAGGGCGAGTTTGGGGTGACACGATGGCCGAGGATTCTGATTGCAGAAAGAACGGTGCTCTGGGCACCTGCCGTGGATCCCGCTGGGGGGCCTCCCCATACCTCTGGAAACCTCCTGTTTTCGAAATTGTACTCTTAGGCCCAGCAAGCCCTCAGGCTACCTGGTTAAAAGTTTGCATTAAAAAATCCTTCCTAATTGGTTCCTTTGAACGGTGCCCTCTGCAGAGTCATCAAGGCGGGCCGCATTCATTAGCAGCCCTTCCCATAAAACCCAGGCGGTGAAATGTCAATCACCCCCAGGCTTCAGAATAAAAGGTCTCCGGGCTTCCTCGAGCCCCACGAACACCAGCACGAGTACATCCGGGGCTCCCCGAGCATGCGAGGCGTCTCGCAAACGCCGGGGTTCTCTGCCTTGACGCGGCTGCCCTTTGGGGCTGGATTATGCCTTGTTGTGGGGAGAAGGGGATGTCATGGGATGTTTAGAGACATCCCTGGCCTCCACCCCTACTAAACGCCAGTAATGCACCCCCCCCCCCCCGCAGCCTGGTGACACCAAAAATGTCCCCAGGCATCCCAAATGTCCCTTGATGCTGGTGGGGGGCAGGGGCACATAATCGCCCCAGGTCGGAAACCACTTTTCCAAGCTTGTATCCATTTGGACAGCGGGAATTGGGAAGAGAAATTCACCAATTCAGAAAGAAAAAAAAAATTCTCGAGGGTCCGCTCTCTGGGAGGGGCTATGCTAGCATTAGATAGGGTCAGAAATCAGGGGTGTGCTTGGCCCCAGGCATCTCTCTTGAAAGAAGGGGGAGGGACCAAACCCTCTCTGTTCCTTCTCCATAACCTGGTTTTCAAGGGCTAGGTTTTCCCTCAGGAGGCAAGGGCAGGGTGAGGTTGGGCTATTTCACGAGAAGAGAAGGGGTGGGGAGTCCCTGAGAAACTCTTCCCAAGGAAGGCCTCAGAAATACTTGTTTTTAGCTCCTCATGCAAATGGATGTCACCGGCCTTGAAAATGGCACAATGGGTGTACAGCGGTGAATCATCTAAGTTAATTACAGAGATCACTGCAGAGCAAAGCCCAGCAGAGCTTAGCTCACAATCCAAGCTAGCAGAACAACCATGGATGATGATGTTCACGGTAATAATTGGCACCAATAGAGCCACACAGCGTTCCCTGCTCCGGGCCTGTGCCAGGAAAAATAAAGAAGCAGTCAAGAATAACACAGCAACATCGATCACACCCTCCCGTGCAAGGCAGCCCCCATTTTCCCTCACTGTGGTCTTGAAGACTGACGGGTGGGCCCCGTGCCCTGGAGCTGAGACCAGCAGACAGATCTGAGGGTAGGGACGAGGGGAGCGGGAAGCCCGTGCACGGGGTGGGGGGGGGGTAAGTGAGTGGCAGGCTGAGATGAGGGGCGGACAGAGGCTCAGGCATGGGTCGTTCCATTGCATGGAGGGTTCTTCCAAGGGATGACAAAATGTCCCCAAGAACTTGGCGCTGGTGGAAGGCCAGGTGCCGTGGACACGGGGACAGTATCGCGTAGAGGCCACGGGTCAGCAGGGCTCTCCCGGGAGCCCTCGAGGTCTGCCAGCGTGCGATGGGGCAGGAGAACTGGGGAACACCCAAAACTCTTCACCGAGGTTGCTTGGGAGTAATTTCAAGCAGAGAGGCCTGGGAAGTGACCGACGTGTCGTGGGTGGAGAGCTAAGAACGGGCAAGCCAGTTAGAGGCACAGCTCCCGAAACACGGCATGAATATCCCAGGTGGTACGGAGTCAGCTCGGGGTAACTTGGGGACACGGCTTTCCCTGACACGGAATCGCACACAGGGAAAGAGCTTCCTCTGGACGACTTTTAGTACTTCTGATAAGGACAGGTGGGAGTCTTGGCTTGGTGCTCAGAGATCTTTCACATGGCTTCAACCTGGGGTTCTCTCTCTCTCTCTCTCTTTAAAATGAGGAATGTTTTATTTTTATTTCTTAAAAACAGTTTATTTATTTATTTGAGAGAGACAGACAGAGATAGCAAGAGAGAGCATGAGCAGGGAGGAGAGGGAGAAGCAGGATCCCCGCTGAGCAGAGAGCCCGATGTGGGACTCGATCCCGGGACCCTCGATCACGACCTGAACATGAAAGGCGGACACTCAACTGACTGAGCCACCCAGGGCACCCCTAAATCAACCTTTTACAAAAGAGATTTGGTTTACAGACACATTTTAAGTGAGTAACTCCACAGGTGTCGTGCAGATAGAGCAATAATCAGGAATCCCAGGGGCGCCTGGGTGGCTCAGTGGGTTAAAGCCTCTGCCTTCGGCTCAGGTCATGGTCTCAGGGTCCTGGGATCGAGCCCCGCATTGGGCCCTCTGCTCGGCAGGGAGCCTGCTTCTCCCTCTCTTTGCCTGCCTCTCTGCCTACTTGTGATCTCCCTCTCTCTCTCAAATAAATAAATAAAATCTTAAAAAAAAAAAAAAATCAGGAAGACCGGACTGGAAAGGTCTAAGATGTTATCCTCGCACGTTTCGTTAGGTTGCTGGACTCCGAGCGAAAGACACTGCTTATGGCACAGCCGGGAGCACATTTACAACGGGTTCCCTTCATTTCCAATCACACAGGGTCAATGCTAGACAGTTACCTGTGCATGCAGGGTGTTCACTGTTGGATAGAAACCCCAAGCTTTGGGCACTGGAATCTTTTCTCATGAACAGTAATCTCGCCTGCCCTCTGTTCTGGGGCAGGACACTAGCTCCCTCTTCCAAAGCTATTTGCTGTACAAACATCCTGGCAAAGGGAGCCAAGGTCAGGTAGTACCTCCCTCTCGGGACACGGAGAAATGCGGGATAACCCTAGAGAATGATCTCCCAACAGAAGGACTGGCTCAAGGGACTGGAAAAGAAAACCTAGGTAGTCACAAGCTAGGGGTTCCAGCAGAAGAAATGGAATGGCCCAGCAGACTGGACCGCTGAAAGACCTCAGGTTAGCTGCGACATGATTCTAAACCCTTTCTTCCCACTGTATACTTTCCAAAGCAACCTTCCCATTAGAAGGTGATCTTCATGAGTCCTCATTTGGGGAGGGGTGTGCTGCTTTGCCCATGGGACTGCACCATGCTTTCAGATGGCTGTGTTTCTGATTGTCCTTGACATTCAGGTTTATACATCGGACTTCATGCTGGCTAATGTGAGTCTGTTTCACCCTTGCTCTATCCATAAACCTGAGCTTCTAATCCTGAAAGTTTGAGAAGCAGATCTTCAAATTTAGCACAGTAAGTTGAATAATAACAAAGAGTGCCCAGCACTTATTATCTGTTCCAAGCTCTTTATATTCATAATTAATTTAATCCTCTGACCAGCCATATACTTGCTAGGTACATCTGTGAGTCCCATTTTATGGATGAGGAAAGTAAAGTACCAAGAGGGAAAGTAACTCAATGAAGGGCTCACGGGTCTATGTAGTAGAGCTGGTGTTTGAACTTGGTCTGGCTGAGGCCAATGTCATTCATGTAACCACCACTCATCAAGGCCTCACCAGGGAAGTCCTGCTTCCTAAAGCCTAGGTGGAGGCCAGCCATATTCTCCTCTGAATATAAATCTAGGGAGGCTTTACACCTGGACATGAAGTTCTCTCCCGTTCCTGGATCCCTTTCCCCTCATCTACACTCATTTAAAACCTTCCAGAAAGTTCTCATGAACCTTAAGGTCCTGTCCGGTTATTATTGTTACATAACACATTAATTACCCCAAGACCCAGCGGCTTAAAACAGCCATTTCCTCTGCTCACAATTTTGTGGGTCAGGGACTGGGAAAGGGCTCCGTTAGAGCATTCTCATTTGGGGTCTTTCATGAAGTTGCAATCAGTTCTCAGCTGGCACTGGGGACACCTAGGGGCTGGAGTGTGCAGGAGGTCCCAACACACTCCCCATGTGAGCTCAGCTTGGCTATCAGTCCTACCCATCTGGCGTCTACACACAGCCTATCCAACATGGCGGTCTCAGGAGAGCCAAACATCATATGCGTCTGGCTTTCAGCAGGGCAGAAGTCCCAAGAACCAGCAGGAAGCTGTGAGGTCTTCTCTGACTTAGCCTCAGAGGTCACATGGTCATATTCTGTTGGACAACACCGTCCCGGGTGTGGCTAGATTCAAAGGAACTCATCTGTTGATGGGAGGAGAATATTCTGGGTCCACGCTTTGAAACGGGAACAAGTCCCAACCAGATTTCCTCTTCCTGGTCCAAACTAGTAGCACGGGCCTCCTTGGACGTTGAGACAAGAGAGCCCAAGGTGACGCGGAATTGGGGGATCTCCCAGGGGTTGTTGAGGATGAGAAGTCCAAACCATCTCTAATAATTGTGAGACGAAAGACAAGGCAGGATGAAGGATAACGTGACCTTTGACTTCACGAAAGAGTGGTCTACTTTGGGATTTAGCAACGGCTGATATGCCATAATGAATTTCCAGCACAGACATTGGGAAGTGGCAGGGGGGAGCTGAGAGTCAGCCATCGTTAAATAAAATGCCCGTATTCTCCAGTGATAAGCCAACAGTCAGGGCCCTCCAGAGGCCAAGGTGTGCTCTCGGTATCCCCCTCCCCTTGCTGCAGAGACCCAGAGATGAACCACACAACTCTCCTACTCTCCTCACTTTTGGTGAAGCTCCAGCTTCGACAGGGAGGTTTCAAGCCTCCCCCCCTCAAGAACCAGCTACTTCTCCCCAGTCCCACCACGAAGTAGTGATGCTCATGACTCAAGAATAGAAAGCGGCCAACAAGGTCACTGTCACAGTCGAGATACTGTTTTTCCGGCAATCTGCACTTCCAAGAAGACTTCTGGTCCCCTGGCATTTCTCTTTGGGCACCTATGACTCGCTTTAATAGGTAGGAACCCAATTCTCGACCAACAAAAGAACCCCTCTTAAGGCCTAGAGGCTCTGGTGTATAAACCAGGTGCTTCTCTATCCCCTGGTGACACATGACATACCCGGGATCTACAGAGGGACCAATCACACGCATTTCAATCATCCCTCTTCACGCGCTTCAAGCTGCCAGCCAATAACACACAGCTGAGCCTGGGCATTGGGTCCCAGAAGGTTCAAGAGGAGTTCCGCTCTGGGCCAGCTGCGTGGACTTCCTGAACCTCGTCATGGCTCGATGTCTTCGTGGGGATGATGGAAGTCTCCCCTTTCAGAGAGTCACTGTGGACATCACATGAAGTAGCACACGGAAAACATTTAGAAAGTGCCCTGTACGGTAAGCACTCCATTTAACGATGCTTTATGCATTTAAAATGGCAGTCCCCAAACATCATCAACCATTAGATCAACCATTAAATCAACTATCCTTAAATTTTGCAACTGTTAAGTAGCATGACGCAACCCCAACATCATGCTTTCCAAGATTTTTATTTTTTATTTTTTATTTTTTGGCAACTATTAAGCCTGCCAGTGGCCTCTTAAAACCGTCAGTTGGAGGCAGCACTTTGGGGGTTCAGTTAGAGTTCCACAAGCCCCGCAGGGTATTCCCGAGTCTTGTTCACCCATATAGGAAAGTCACAGGCACCCATACGCGAATTCTTCAGTGTGAGCTGAGCCGAAAAAATTTCATTTTAAAACATTTGGCATTCTGTAAAAATCATATTTGTCGTTCAGACTGTTAATATAGTATATGTCCCTGTTCACGTTCTCACCTATACTCATGGCTTTACCAACTGGGGTTACTGAAAGGGATTTGCAATGGTCACTTTCAAGGGAGGCAATGTTTGCCTTTGTGCTGGCTTTCAGAGCCTACCTCCCACTTTAGATGGAATCCACTGTCTCCTTTTATCTTTCAGCAGCCCTAGTGTGTGACCATCACTGTCAAGGTTTACACAAGAGACTGCTTAGTCTCAGGGCGACCAGCCCTCGGGTCCAACTCGGCACATACGGCGGAAGTGGGATTCCAGGCTCTCCCTCTGCAAGGCACGCACTCCCCCCTGCCTCTCAGTGGTCCCTTACTGCTCTCTGGCCCCTTCTTGGCCAGAGATTAGTCTCGTGTGCATCAAGACTTTGGAAGCACCTAATAGTCCTGGTAACAGGTACCAGCTCCTTTGTAAAAACAGAAAATCAAGACCGGTGAAGGTAAGCAACTTATTTGTGGTCAGAGGTGCCCCCTCGACATCTCAATATTCTTTTTCCTGAGGCATCCAGGCTCTGTCTCGTCCCACCTCTTAGGGACACTTTTTTTTGGTCTCCTTTGCTGCCTTCCGCCTTCACGTGCTGATCCCTCCATGTGGCGACACAGAGCTGCTGATACAGATGTCCCCCGACATCCGTCAGGGACAGAAACGCACCGAGTAGGGGCGCCTGGGTGGCGCAGTTGGTTAAGCAACTGCCTTCGGCTCAGGTCATGATCCCGGAGTCCCAGGATCGAGTCCCACATCGGGCTCCCAGCTCCATGGGGAGTCCGCGTCTCACTCTGACCTTCTCCCTTCTCATGCTCTCTCTCACTCTCTCTCTTTCCTAATAAATAAATTAAAAAAAAATAAAATCTTTAAAAAAAAAAAGAAACGCACCAAGTAGACTGGGGGCGAGGCATTAGGGAATCATGGAAACGGGCCAACCGAGAGCAGGGGCAGTGGCTAACAGAAGCTCCAACCCAGGGCGCAGCGGGGGAGGTGGTCCAACCTGATAGATTGTCTACCTGTTTATGAGAATCCAGAGAGCCACCGTTGTGTGAGATATGTTCCTGTTTCCTGGGATTGTTGACTTCTAGCTCCACTTCTCTAACCTTGGTGCACTGAGGACCTACACAGGGACATCCCACCAATTCCTTCAATGCCACGGTTTTCTTCCAAACGAATAACTCTCCCCCATCCCCTGACTTCTGCCATTACCCTTCTAGGAAGCCCACGGACTCAAACCCTACACCCCACTGAGCAAACTGCATTGGAATTGACTGGGGGCCGTCTTAGAAACAGAGACGGGCATACCCCATTTCTGATCTGCTGAAAAAGACTTTTTAAGCCATCCCTGATATACCTCTTACCATGCCATAGGCCAGGTTCACATCACCCCATGGATACTCTTAAAATACTCTTTTCCTTAAGTCAACCACCACTGGTCCTTTGCTATTCAATTCAGCCCTCACATCACTGTTCAGAATGGCTGAAACACAGCCTTACCTGCTCTATGCCAGATCTAAAACCATCAGTGGCTCCCCATGGCCCATAGGAAAGCATGTAAAACCTCTAGCCTAGTTCTCAACCCATGGCTTCCTCCCAAATTTTTCTTTTGCCTGCTGTACATATTCCCGATCCCTCTAGGAACCCTGGTTTGTCCATGCCTCCCCTTTGGAGACCTAATTCTGCCCTGAATTGATAGACACACCATTGGACTGAGACCTGCCTTCTCTTCCTTGGTATGAGTCACTCCCTCACACATCACCCAATCTTTACTGAGCATCCCCCCTGAGCTTAGCAACCCACCACGGCATTATGAGCTCCGTGAAGTGGAAAGTTAGATGTTCACAGGAACACAGTACCCTCCCAGACCCGAGAGCTCTAGGTAGAGAATTAAATGTTAGCTAACAATGACATGTAGAGAGGGGATGGGAAATGGCTTGCCACAGAAACAGAAAGGACTGGGCAATGAAGAGAAAGTCGGGTGTGTCAGAGGCAAATCCTAGGCCTGGGTGCAGAAACGTTGGCCGGAGAAGGGCAAGGAAAGGTAGGCTGAGGCTACACTGGGAGTCATACTTGGGGATACCCTCTTGTCGTGGGGACTGGGTTTGAGTTGGGACTCTGGGTTGAAAGGACCTCAAAACTAAACTCAAGCTTGATTAAGTAAAAGAGAATGTATGTGTTTATGTAAATAGGAAGTCTTCAGGTATGGCTAGCTCCAGAAGCTTAAGGACGTCAACAGCCCTCGCTCAATCTTCCCCTTCTCAGCTCTGTTCTTTTCTGTCTCCGCCATCTCAAGTAGACTTTTTCCCTCAAAGTGTCACGCTGGCCCCGACCACTCCTAGCTGCCATTCGCTCCTCCAGTAACCTTCATGAAAAGAATGCCCCTCTTTCCTAGTTATTCCCACAGAAGGTTCTGGGATTGAATCTCCTAAGATAATCAGTGACTCACGTGTCCATCCCTAAACAGTTATGGTGGCCAAAGAATTAAATATTCTGATTTGCCAGGACTGGATCACACGGCTACCCCTTAACCAATGACTGGAACTGGACAGGGGCTACCCCTGAACCAATCATTATAGGCCGCGGCCTTGAACACTCTGATTGGCTAGTCCTGGGTCACATGCCCAGACCTGGAAGTAGGAAGTTTGGAGGCCAATCATTATAGGCAGCGGCCTTGAACACTCTGATTGGTTAGTCCTGGGTCACGTGCCCGGACCTGGAAGTAGGAAGTACGGAGGCGGCTTCTTCAACCCGTACAGATTGTGCGTGTGCACGTGTGTGCACATACGCACACACGCACGCACGCACACGAGGTTGGGTGGGAAGCCTATCTCTCCAAAAGGAAACACATAAACCCTTCCACAATGGACAGCCATGAAAAAACGATTCTGCAGCAGGCGCTAAGGTGCAGGAGACAGCATTTCTGGAAGTCTCCTTGGTCGGCCAGCCCTGGGCTTCCGGGTTCTCTAAAGAGAGGAAGCCCTCTCCTGGAGCAGACCAAGCTACTGCCAAGTTCAGTCCACTTCCCGGGCCCAAGCCAAGTGTCCCCCACGCTCCTCCGCCCCCTGTGGGAGGTCTGTGAGCTTAAGCTGCGCAAGCCACTCCATCCAGGGCCCTGACACCCTTGGAAGAACGTCCGCCCGGGATGGAGGAGCACCCACATGCCCGGCCCAGCGTCCTGCTCGCGGGGCTGGCCACAGAGCTCCCGCTGACCCCCGCCCCCCCTTCCCTGCGGCCCCACGGCCTCCGTGGCACAGCCTAATCTCTGGGACAGGTGGGAGGCCTGGGCCCGGCTCTCAGCTTTCACAAGCAGGAGCACAGCGAGGGGAAACTCATTACATGGGTTTAACGGGCTTTAAAAGGCGTTAAAGAGTCCTGTGGGCCAAATTAAGGGGCCTCGACTTACAAGCTGAGTTACGAAGAGATCTAAGGCATGTTTAGGCTGAGAGGAGGAGCCCAAAACTTGGGCTCGCACAGTTGCAGTGAGAAGAATGTGCACTCGGGGGAGTTACCAGAGAGGAAATAACAGGTGCTGGAGGCGGGGAGGCCTGCCCGGGTCTGGGGACCCGGAAGGCCGAGGGGCGGGGCCTTCCCTGGCTTCTCGGTAAATGGTGGGAAAAACCAGGTACTCTCCCTCCGAAGGCGGCTAGTGAAATGAATTTAGATACACTTAAGGTCTGTTTTCAGGCTGGGATACTATACAAGTGTTAAAAAGACTATGATGTGTGTAAGAATTGACACATAAACGGTTTCCAAAAACTGGTCTTCGGTTAAAAAATAAAAATTAACCAAATGCGGAACAATGTGTGTCCTAGGCTGTCGCTGTAGATAGATACTGTTTAGATTGAAACTGGTGACACTTCTGTAAATGTTTATGTATACGTGTCATGCATATGCATATGTAATTTCCATGCTGATGTATATGGAGAATGTTCTAGGCAGTTTATACAAGACACTGATCACTATGGTTTCCTCTGCAGATGCCCATGGAATGCGCACTCCTGAGTGGGAGAAAGAATTGCTTTTCAGGGCACCAGCTTTCATACTGATAGGATCTTTTTTTAAAAGATTTTATTTATGTATTTGAGAGAGAGAGAAAGAGCACATAAGCAGGAGGGAGGGGCAGAGGGAGCAGAAGAAGCAGACCCCTCACTGAACAGGGAGCCTGATGTGGGGATCCATTCCAGGACCCCAGGATCACAACCTGAGCCAAAGGCAGACGTTTAACCAACTGAGCCCCCCAGGTGCCCCGTATATGGCTAGGAGCTTTTAAGTCCTATACCTATTTTATATTGGGGGAAAAATGTTTTCAGAAATATATTGAGCACTTCCACTATGAAAAGTGTGTATATGTACATTCTTACCCTACTCAATCCTCCCAACAGTCCTGCAAGGTAAGGACCAACAACAGTCCCATTTTACAGATAAGAAAACCCAGGAGGAAAGGGCTAGAGATGTTTCCAAAATGACTGAGTGAGAGGCATAGTTACGTGTGACTGGCTCCAAAGGCCGAGTCTTTGACCATGAGGAATGCCACCTTTCCTCCCGCATGGGTGATTAACTCAGACCACAATCTTCTGGGTTTTGCCCGAATTCCCCTCCTAAAACAGCCTCTGCGAGCCCAATGTTCAGCAAAGGGTTCCTCTCTCCTCTTAGAGCTCATGTTGCCTTGGGAAGGAGGGTCCTATCGAGGGCCGAGGCCGTCTTCTGATGGAGGCTTACCGGAGGACAGAGGGCCAAGGGGGTGCTGGTTTCCAGTCCCCAGGGACTGCAAAGGCTCCCAATGACCATTCTCCTCATGGGCCATTTTCCAGACACGTCTTCAGACCACTGTCACCTGCCCCTTCCATGATGACCATGTAAAAAGTGCTATCGACCCCAGGGAGGGGTCCCCTGAGCCCACCAGCTCCCAGTATAAGTAGAGGAAGCAGGAAACTGAGTGCAGTCCATATGTCTCACCAGTATGACCCCATTTCAACCTCACAATGGCCCTACGGCATGGATATTCTACGATCCCAATTCATTGTTCTACGATCTTCATTGTTTTACGATCCCAATTCACAGAAAACAAGCACAGAGAAGCAAAAGTTGCCTGTGGAAACAGAGCCACATTTCAAGCTTGGTGAGGCCCCCTTCTCTCCCATCACATGGGATGTGCCAAAAAATCTGCCCAGGCCATTCCTTTGGAAGGGGCCACATCTCACCACATCAGGAGAGCTTGATCCAGGCCCAACATGCAAGGGGAAATGCAAATCGAAACCACAGTGGGATACCACCTCCCAACTGTCAGAATGGCTAAAATCAACAACACAAGAAATAACAGGTGTTGGCGAGGATGCGGAGAAAGGAGGACCCTCACACACTGTTGGAGGGGACGCAGACTGGTGCAGCCACTCTGGAAAACGGTTTGGAGGTTCCCCGGCAAGTTAAAAACCAGAACTACCCTATGATCCAGGAATTGCACTACTGGGTATTTACCAAAAAAAATATAAGGACACTAATTCAAAAAGGAACACAGACACCCCTATGCTTATAGCAGCATTATTTACAAGAGCCAAATCGTGGAAGCCGCCCAAGCGTCCATCATCGATAAATGGATAAAGAAGATGTGGTAGAAATAATGGAATATTACTAAGCCATAAACAAGAATGAAATCTTGCCATTTGCGACAGCATGGACGGAGCTAGAGAGCGTAATACTAAGTGAAATGAGTCAGTCAGAGAAAGAAAAGTACCATATGATTTCACTCATATGGGGCATTTAAGAAACAAAATGAAGGAGTGAGGGCAGAAAAAAGGCAAACCAAGAAACAGATTCATGACCCTAGAGAACAAACTGGTGGTTACTAAATGAGAGGTAGGTGGGAAGGGGTAAAACAGGGGATGGGGATTAAGGCACCTGAGCCCCGGGCGATGTATGGAAAAGTCGAATCGCTATATATCATACCCCTGAATCGAATATAACACTATATGTGAGCGGACTGGAATTTAAATAAAACAATTAAAAAAAAAAAGATACAGTTTCAGGAATCAGTCTTCAGCTATCATCTGTAAAATGGGAAAATTAACGAGGAGAAGGCAGACCCAGAAGTCAAACCCTGATCTCCCTGGTTTCAGAAACCTTGACCTTTCCAACACCCCCCCAGCTCCTCTCAAGGGAGGGAGGGAGGGTGGCCAAAGAGCCTTTGGTGGTTTCTTGCTTGTCTCCCCTTGGGTTTTAAGGAAGCTTAGGAGAACATTGCCAAAGGTTTGAAGCTGAAAGGAAGGTCTTAGGGACCGATATGGTCTCTGCTCTTAATGCAATGATCCATATCCTTTGCTGCTGGAACCCCCAGAAGGGCAGGAGTAGCTTCCTGAAGCTCTGGAGAAAACGGTAATGCCCTTGAACTTCCGCTGGCTCTTCTCAAGGTCCTTGGATGGAGCGTGTGTCCATGTTCCAGCCTGTTAGACGGATCCTTTTTAGAAAGACAGTCCGTGGGCTCAGCTCAGAGGCAGAATACACATGTACTCAGGGCACCAGTAAAGCAAGGCACCGTCCACATCCGAGCCCCTAAATATTAAGGCTCTGCTATATGAATTTTTTTTTTCCTAACGAAAGTAGCAATGGTGCAGAAAGCCGAAACTTTATCGGGCACGTTCGATACTAATTGTACAGAAGACAGAAGACACTAACTCTTGTGGCCTCAGTATCAGTTAAGGAAATACCGGGTGCTGTGACAAAACCGCCCCCCCTCAAATGTATAAGGGTTCGAACACAACAGAACATTACTTTTCGCCAGTAAAGTCTGAAACGTGTGCTCCCAGTCAGTGTGTGACCATCCTCTACGTGGCGGTTCAGGGACCCAGGCTTTTGAACAGCACGTGCTCTGCTATAGTCAACATGCGGCCCCCAAGGTCACCATGCTTACTGGCACCAAGCTGCAGAAGGGGAAAGCGTGGAGAGCTGCATGCAGGAGGTGTTTATGGGCTGGGCCAAAAGTGGTACCCATCCACTCAGATTCCACCGGCTAAAACTCAGCCATGTGTCACACCTCACTGCAAGGGACACTGGGAAATAAAGTCCAGGAAAAGGACATCAGCTTGCCAAGCAGCTGGATCTCTGGAATCTTCACCGGAGCCTGATGGAGGAGCTGGTTTACCCCCACCTCTAGGCACATGGGGGGAAGGGGCCAATTCTCCACCCCCCTATAAAGTATCCGAAAAAAAAAAAAGCAACTCTTCAATAAAAAAAGGAAACCGATAAAAATGACTTTAAGTGTAATATATAGACTTAAGAAAAGAACACTCTTTTAAAATATAAACTTATGTTAGATTGAAAGGGATTTTTCGTTTCAAAATCCTTTTCTTCATAAATATTTGCATGGACCTTCACCTAGTCCCCGGGAACATAACGCTAAGCTCTCATGGAGCCCACAGCTTCCTGAGAGAGACAGACATTAGTCAAATAGTTGCAGAGGTATGATCACCTGTGTTGGTTTGGGTTCCTCCAGGAGCGGCTCTAGAGACAAGTGTCCAAGCGAAGGTGATGTCAGGACGGTGATCCCAGGAAACACCTGGAGGGGAATGAGGATGTGCGTCAAGGAGGGAGGGAAACCACTAAGCGTGCACCTTCCAGCCGGAGCCTCTGTTGGCACCGCGAGCTCATTCCCACCACTGGGGAGCTCTGGGCAACTGAGAACGCCGCCCTCCGAGTGTTCCCATCGGAGGTGCCAGGGACCTGCGGCATTGATACACCAACTGTCAGCACTCTTGAGGCTTCTGATTTCCTAGCACGTCTGGCCTGTGGCACCAACCTGGCCAGAGAAAGCCAGGCGTTGGGCCATCAGCTGATACTGACATGATCTGGACTCAGGGCTCTGGGCTAGGCTTCTGCCACGGGACCCGGGTGCCAGGACTAAGAAACACAAGGGACATAAAATATAAGAACAAGATGATCAGGGATAGCCAAAGGGGTGGCAGGCTCTGGAGTCCGACGTCATGGCCTGACATCCAGGCTCTCGAACGTGGCCAAGTTCAAGAAGACCTGACCTCGGACAAATCAATAGCTCTCTCGGCCTCAGTTTCCTTATCTGGAAAAGGGGCAAACGACAGCACCTGCTTGATGGGGAGGCTGGGAAGTTGAAACGGGACAATTCTTTAGAGGAGCTTCGACTAGCCCCCAACCCCCTCCCCTGTGCCCATGCTCCCCAAAACCAGCTCGCCCTGGTATTTAAGCTCTCCCCTGCCTGCCTCCCACAAGCAGGTGGCTCCTTCTCGAGGTCTTCCGTCACACCACCGCAAATCAGGTGGCACTCTCCGCCTCTGCTCTGGAAACCAAACTTCCCATGACCCGGGGACTGGCAGAATCCCCAGCCCGGCCGCCCTCTGTGCTCCATTGATCCCTCCGGACACATGATAGCCCATTTGTACACGCTGGCGTTTACTTCTCTGCTTGCGGGATTCCAGTTTCAGGCCAGTTCTGAGCACCGGCCACGGGGAGAACAATGCCCCCTCTGTTCCCCCCCAGCCATTCATGTCGACTTTTGTTTCAGCCTAAAATAACACCGCGCTGGAGGGTATTTTCTTAACACCACCAAGCCCTGTGGAAAATGTGGCGGGTCGTGGCTGCTCGGGCCCGCTGATAACGATGTCATGATGTGTAGGTGAGCTCTGGCTCCTCCAGGGCCCGGGTGACCCCGGGATTAGGGCCATGCTTATCTCCCAAGACATCTAGCCGTGTCTGGGATTCCATTTCCCCATGGAGGCCCTGGGGGTCGGAGTTATGTTGTGCACTTATGAGCAAAGTGGACAATTCCTGGTCAGGGCTGGAGTGGATTACGGCTGATCACTCGGCCTGAAACGGGGACATCTGAGAATGTTGAAAAAAAGGAAAGAGGTTCCTCCAACCCAAGCAAGCACGGACTTCAAGTGAAGGCTTGGACACTAAACATTGGCAGACCCTTCACGCGGGTCCCATGAAGAGTGGATTCCCGGGGTCGAAAACCTCTTCAGAATGCACCCCCCGGCCGGCCAGCCAGGAACGACTCTCGGCCCTGAAGCTTCATAAATCACAGGCGGGCAGCTTTATGCCAAAAGGTGCTATTAAAAAAAAATTAAAAATGGACTTGTCCAAAGGGCCTTAAAAAAAAAGTCCCAAACCCACCACTTTCTTTATTAAAGTTCACAGAAAATAAATATCAAATTTCTTTCAGCCTGAATTTTCTCTCCATCTATAATTATAGAAACTAGAGATGGGGGGGAAGAGGTAGGGGGAACCCTTCTGGGTAACTTTTTCCATAATTTGTACAGTAAAATTTGTTGCTGCCATCTTGGCAAATTCCCCTTCCCATTGGCTCTCGAGAAATCAAACAGAACCGCACGACCTGATTGTTGAGAGCAATCCCAATTCCAGAAATTTCTGCCAGTGCGTTGCAGAACAACAGCAAGAATTTTTTTTTTAAATCTTCCCTTTAATTATGGACGAGCTTTCTATTTCGTCCAGCCCAGTCATGAAATGGAATTGAACTTCCTTTCTGATTCATTCTTGAAAACCTCAATGTGGATTTTATCAGAAACAGATTTGACGCCCTCGTGGTGCTCCCTGGGTCAGACTCCATTCTGGACCCGTGTCTTCATTAAGGCTCATCCGTTTGGTTTCTTAGGGAGAAATCATAACAGATCGGGTTCACTGTTCATGAAAAATGTACCGACCTTTCCTTTGCCTTATTAGGATAAGTAGAGGCGACAAGAGTCACCGAGCAGAGTGTTTTCCTTAGAGAGCCCCAAACTTCCCATGGAAACTCAGCCCTGAGAGTGGCTAGGCCCCCCATTCCCCCCACCCCAACCCCCACTCCCCATATTCTGGATTGTAGAGCCCTGACTCCGGAGGCGTATGGGAGAAAGGCTAGCCACCACCAAAGTGTGCTCCTTGCCTTTGGGAAGAGTTCAGGTGACCACAGACGTCCCTGAAAGCTGAAACAATTTAAGTCCCTTCCCCCACCCCGTGGACCTTGGCATTGATGCCTCCTTTTCTCACTAACCTTAACTAAGCCACTTAAAAAGAAAGTGGAGGGGGGCATGGGGGGAAATCTTTATAAATGGCCATCAAAACCTGACCACAAATGGTTCCAATTTGCCGCAGTGATTAAATCTATGTGAGTTTAAGGGTTTTCATTCAGGTCATTTGCTACTTTGGAATTTCGCTGCATGCCTTGCTGAGAAAACGAACTTATGAGTCACCAGCAAGCTGGAAGAAGGAGGAAGGTTTACTAAACAAACTCCAAGCGGAGCTTAAGTGGATATAGAAAATAAAGACTCCGAATTCTAAATATGGATCTGAGATGAGTGTAGAAGGGATTAGAGTCGTCTTTGTGCCTGATGGGGCAGCCCCGAAGTCGGCAGCCCGGGGATCAAAGTAACAGCCACGGTTTTGTCAACGGGCTAAGCTGGGTGTTTACACGAAAGTGTCAGCGCGCACTTTCCACCACAAAGAGGCTCATACATTCGAAGATTAATTACTTCCAAAACAGAGATCGTGGGTAAATACCGGCTTCTCCGCAGCCTAGCCTCCTCGGGGGTATTTGCTCAGCAGCGGGCTGAGACGCCCGGCTGAAGGCACAGAGTTGGGGGCCAGCACTGAGACACTGACCGAGACCCATCTTGATCTTCCTACTTCGTTCTCAGCACGTGTGGTTTCTTGGCATTTCACCTTCCCTGGAAGGCAGATGCTGGACTCCAGGTGGTCCAAAGCTCCCTTGTGTGATACCTCTCCTGTCTCCATCTTCCCCCAGCCCCTTGCCCCCGGTACTGACTCTGTCTCTTTCATCTCGATTGCAGGGTAAATTTCCTGGATCACTCCCTCCTCCCCCTCCCTCCCTCTGCCACTAGGAGGTCATTAGTTGGGCTCCCTTGAGTTAGATGGGAAATTGAGGGGCTACAAAGTCCTTGTGGGACGATCCCAACCAAGCCATCAATTTCTGGCTCAGTGTCCCCTGTAAAATGGGGACCGGAAACATACCCGCCCCAGCTACAAACATAGCCCAGGTAGAAGATTTAAAGGAAAGAAAGGCCATCATAATAGAAAGCGATCTACACCAACGTTCAGGTGCCTCTGTCACCAGAGGTACGAGGACGGCATCGACGAGTGCAGGAGGGAGTGTCCCTCATTTCTGCAGTAGTCTATGTATTTTAAAAAATGTTATAACACGTGTAATGGCACCACCTCATATGACTACACTGAGTAGGTAAATGTAACACCAGGCAGATAAGAAAGAATAGAAGTTGTCTTTTAAACAACTAAATTGTTTAAAATTTTAATTTTAAAATTTTTAATTTTTTAAATCACCTAAGTGATTTAAAATCACCTAAGTAATTGGATCGAGGGTGGGGGGACAGGTTGCGGGGCTAGATAAGAAAGTGGTAAAAAAAAAAAATGCAGATACCTGAATCTAAAAACCTCATTCTGGAGGTGAGAGAGTCTCTGTTTCTCAAAGCTCCCCGGTTCAGAGCACCAACTTGCTGCCAGCTTCTATCAGGAGGTGTTTTCCTGTTCATTAATTTGTTTGTAAAAAGGGAAACTGATTCAGCAAGGAGTAGAGGGGAGGCACTGGCATGAGATTCTGTGGTGTGGCGGATACCCTGGGCCCGTGGGAACTTCTCCCGGCGCTGTGGGAGCTCCTGGCGTCGAGGAGAACTTGCTTAGCAAGTATTGTCCAAGGCGAGGTAGAGCAGGTGCAAAAGGGATCTTTCCCTAAACCCTCACTAGGACCCCCAACCGCTCTGCTCCTGTGGTCAACGATGCCAGTGTGGACGTTGGCTCTAAACCCTCCCCGGGGAAGCCCAGAGTCTAGAAAGAAAACCTACAGGGACAAAAGTTTGAGGAAAGAAAAAGAATGTTCTTCTCAGTCCCCCTCTGGGCTCTCAAACAAAATTCACTCACTCACTCATTCATTCATTCGTTTGTTCGTTCATTCGTGATGCAACAAATAGAGACTGAGGACCCACTATGTGCGAGGCATTGTTCCAGGTCCACAAGCTCTTACAAGGAGCAAACTGACGAGGTCCCTGGCTTCAGAAAGCTCGTGGTGGGACAGGGGTGACAAAATAACCTGGCAGACACACATTAACCAAGTAATGGTTAATGGAAGGACAGAAGAAGGGTCACATGAGAGAGGACCCGGGATGCCCTTCTTTGGAGTGGCAGTCAGAAGGGACCCTTCTGAGCAGGGACAGGGCAAGTCTCCAGGCAGAGGGAACAAGAAGGGCAAAGGCCTTGGAGGTGGGAGGTGGCAGGCTCCAAGTATGGCTAGAGAGCAGCGAGGGACAGGATCTCGGAGGGAGGGGGCCGGGGTATCCGCTGGACGGTGAGAAGCCACCGGAGGGCTGCAGCTGGGGAAGTCTGGGCCGGTGGCAGTTACATTCAGCCCTAGCCACGGTGCCCTCCTTACTTTCTCCCAAATGCCCCAAACACGTTCCCGCCTCTGAGGCTTTAGCACTCACTTTCCTCCTCCAGGAAGGCTCTGGAGCCAAAGAGCCCCGTGACTTATCCACCTTTCCTTTCCGTCTTTCCTCCCATATCCAAGAGGCCATCCCTGACCACACAATCTGCAAGAGTACATCCTGTCCCCAGAGCTCCCTGTCCCCATCCTACCGTATTTGTCTCCGTAGCACTTACCTATCCCACGGCATACATCCGTTGACACACTTGTCTCCTCCAAATCAGATGTAAACACGCCTGGTACATAATAAGTACTCGATAAATATTTGTGGAATGCCCCAAGCGGCTGAGCACATTCGCTGGTCCATTAACCCCTGGGAATCGAGTTTGTTTCGGTGTCAAACAGGCTTCTCGGCACCTGCTCTCGAGACGAGCCGTGTCAACCTCTCGGTTTCCTTATTCATAGTTCGCGGCTTCCCTCGTTAGGGAAGAGAGGTTTCTTGAGCATCTTCTACGTGCCAGGCGCTGTGCTGAAACCGAATGAGCTGATGTATCCAAGTAACTCACATCATTGACGATTTCCTGACCCCCGAAGAGATAATGGGGTGAAAGGATCACGAGAGAGCCTGCTGTGCGCGGTGAATATCCCGGACAGGCGACCCACGGCAAGAGCCCTGCCCCAGCATCACTCGTGCACCAACGTGGGCTTTGGTTCCAGGGCCGGGCGGGATCGCCATTCTTCACCACCTGTGCTGTGATCCCCCTTCTCCCCCACACCTGCCCTGCCCCCACATCCATTCACCGTCACCGCCCTGCCCGGTGCCCCCATGAGGCTGATGAAGGAACCCAGGGCTCTCTGGCTCTCAACTGGCCAGTGGGAGGCCCCGACGAAAGACCAGGGAGAGAAAAGGACAGGATCTCTATTCCCTCCTCTCTCCTTGCTTTGGGCCGTGATTGCCGGCCCCCGGTCCTCCGAGGTTATAGCTCCCGGTGGGCAGCACCAATCCCCAGGGCCTTGGCCCAGCAGAGCCCTGATGTCTGCTTTCCTCCCCTGCTCCTGGGGGCCTCGCAGCAGTCATGGCACCCTGGTACCCTGCCAGGCTCTGGGTTGCTTGTCATTCCCTGATCGTGCCCTTCATGTGTCGGAGAACAGGTCCTTTTTTAAAGACCCTTAAACCATGTCAGTTGAAATCAGTTTCCTACTGGGACTCTGACCAGGAGAGCAGCCCCATCCATTCATGGTGGAGAAAATCTGTTCAGACTGCTACAACAAAAATACAGTGCCCGGGGGGGCTTATGAGCAACAGAAGCTCCTTCCTCACCGTCCTAGAGACGGAAAGGCTGGTGCCAGCATGGTCGGGGGAAGGCTCTCTTCTGGGGCACACACTTCTCATGAGGCAGAGGGGGCCAGGGAGCTCTCTGGAATCTCTTTTGGAAGGCCACTAATCCCATGCACAAGAGCTCCCCTCCTCGTGACCCCGAGCACCTCCCGAAGGCCCCACCTCTTAATGCCCTCACATCAGGGACTAAGATTTCAAAGGATGAATTTGGGAGGAGGGTTTTGACATTTGGAACTTTGCAGTCATGTCTGTATATTTTTAACTAACAGGGTGTGCATAGAAATAGACATATGTATATTACCTATTGTTTTGTATGTCTGCCCCACCCCACCCTCCTAGTATTTGGAAATACCATGCTGGCTGAACTTTTGACATAAACCCTAAAGAGTTCCTCCCCTGGCCCTCGGCCCACCCTTACGGCTGTGCCCCTCCTCCGTCCTCCCCTCCCCTCCTTCCTACAGCTGCTGCAGAACGGCACTAAGAGCACCCGTGCCCCATGCCCTACAGAACTTTCTGGAGGCAGCTCTAGCTCCCAGAGCTCATTATCCCGTGTCCTCCACCCACGGCAACAGCTGTACCTGTACCTTGGAATCCAACTGGTCAGTTTCCTTTCAGCGTGTGGATTGCAACGTGTCCTTAGGCCTGGGGAGGAGGCCACTGTGGGGCAGATAAAAAGTAGGCTTGCGAAATGAACTCTCAGCCCCCGGGGATGGGGGTGGGGGGTGCTAGGCCCACTCCTTCCCCAGCCATTTATTCATTCCATATCCTGGACCCCGTGCCAGGCTCTGGGGACCCAGAGACGAACGGGTCAGACAAGGACAGAAGCTCCGAGAAGCTCCTTTAGGAAAAGGGGGAGGGGAGAGGATGAGCAGAGGTGCAACCTGGTTCGCTGAGCCCACGTTTCCTGGCAGGAGGAAGGACTGCTGGTAAGGGAACACCAAGTTCCCTGCACTTTGGCACTGGCAGGAGACCCAAGTGAAGTTCTGCAGAAGTAGGAAGGCCCTGGAGTAGCCTGTGGGGACTATCATCAGCCAGCCAGGAGATCTTTGTCCACCGTGTTGGCTGCTAATTGTAGGGCATCTGTTCCTCTGGGGCCAAGGGCGCACAGAGCCACACCGCTCCCCACTAGGGAGAGCGATATTAGCATGGTTAATTACAGGAGCCCCGGCAAGGGGCTAACAGAGAAACAAGGTGTTGCTAACAGTGCAAACGATCGTCCAGCCTTCCCAGTGTCCTTACTGGGGCACTGGTTCAAGGTTGCCCCACACCTCCCCCTCGCCTTATCTCACCTTTCCATCATGTCCACGATTGCAAAACAGAGAAGGTGTTATCGCTGTCATCTGCCCGTGGCATCCGATCATAGATAGAACTGAACAAATCAGTTTGCTGACTGCAGCGCAGTGCCTAGAAGCTCACTTCTGGGTACAGTGTGCTTAGTGGCAGGGTGTCGCCGGGAAGACTCACCCGGGGAAGCGATCGGGAGAGCAGATATGAGGGTTGGTTCCTGTAGTATCAGGCTGTTCAGAAACTCCCTCCCGGATGGTCACAGGTTTAGAGAAGATCCCCACCCTACCACATCAGTTGGGGCAATGCCTCGGGTCATGGCTAGGGGGGAGAACTTTGGAAAAGAAAATGTGCAGGGAGTGGTAGGAGCTCGCCTTAACCCTAAAGCCCCGAAGGCTTAAAGATGTCGCCAAGAGCTTGCAAGGCCCGCTGGCTGCAGTGAGGCCGAGGCCAGGATGGAGGTCCAAACGATAGCCCCTCCTAGGTCTTCCCGGCCCCTGTCATTTATTTTCCGGAGCAGGTGAAATTTACAAGGCCACCCTGCAGATACACAGGCAGGTGGGTTTCGCAAAGCTGCTGGCTTTTGGAGCGGAGTGACCGAAAGGAAGGAGGAAAAACGATATTGACTCAGCAACTGGAGGTTAAAAGTAAATACTGTCAGTGTAAATAATTAGGCTTTTAAAAAGAGCATTTCACACGGTTCCATGGGCCCCCGTGGGAGCCAGAAAGGGGAAAAGAGAATGAGCATAAATGGCTGAGGGCACCTTTCTCCTTTCCACTCCATCTTTAGGGCTGCTAAGGGGCACTAAGGAGAATGGAAAGGGTGGCTGGGGGGAGAGCGGGATAGGGGGGTGCCCAAGGACTCCCTGACTTGTCCGTAAATTCGGTGTACCCTGTGCACAGGGACGTTGGCCTGACTCTCGCAGGGGTTGATGACCTTCTTCCTGAAGTGTAGAAAGTCCCATCTCTGGGAGGAGGTGTGCAAATGAACTACCTAGAACCAGGGGAGGGAGAAATTTCCATCCACGAGGGCTGGGATGGCGCCCGCTTCCGTGGCCACCACCGAATTCCACGGACCACGGCCAGCCCCGAGGAGGCAGCGTGCAAAGGCCGGAGTGAGAACCAAGAAGCGAAGCCACGTTGGCCCGTCTGTCCCACGGTCCTACCCACCCTTCCTCGGGTGGCTTCTGGGGTTCGAGGCCTTTAATCTGAGGGAGAAGGGAGCCCCGGGTGCTCTGTCACAGGGAACCCCATGAGTCCGGGCCTTCGGGAATATGGCGCTCAACCTGTCAGGCAAGCAGGTGGCCACGGGCCAAGGCCTGGAGAAACAGCTCATTCTTTCCCCAATTGACCCGAGGCCTTCAGCAGAAGACAGAACCATTTCTCAAACTCCCTCCACCGTGGGCTAAAGTCACCCGGGACACAGCCAAGAGGATGGGAGGCTGCCCTGGGGCTGCCCCGAAGATGCCCCGAGGTGAGCGCGATGGCGCAAGTGATGCCCTCACTTCCGGTGAAAACCACACAACAGGCCATAAATCGCTATGCCGGGTGCTGGGGGCCACATTCTCCCACCCTAGGGGCCGCTCTGAAGCCTGACCTTGAATTTCCTCCTTGACGACTCCACGGGGAACCCCTCAGGCCAGGTGCTTGGTTTAGAACCAGACCACAGGACAGTGGCCATGACAGAATTGGGGGATTTGGCCAACTAAACCCGTGGGCGTGACTCACCGGCCTGGAGGGTTCTCCGAGGCCACCGCCGCCGCCCGCTGTGCCCCGGAAGGCCTGCCCTTGTCCTCCTCCCTCCCTCCCCGCCACCCAGCACACTCACACCGAACCCCCAAGGTGGCATGGGAGGTAGGAGCCGAGCAGAGACACATTCGGAGCAGGGGGGAGGGCCAGCGTGGCCAGGCTGTGGCAGAGGACAGTGGTCCCCCTGGCCCCCTCGTCCCGGCGAAGGAGGTCGTCCCAGTTCCCGCGTCGGCTGGGGCCCTGCACCATCCCTCCCAGGCAGCGTCATGCCTCAGTGGAGGTCCACAAATGCAGGCTTGCCGAGAGAACCAGGCGGCACACAGGGGAACAGTTGGTACTCGATATATGTGTATATTTGTGATTTGTTGATGTGACTCGGGAAGAAACATCCAGCCTAGACCATGTTTGACAGGGAGCCTGCTTCAGGCCCTGGAGCCAACCAACCTGCGCCTGAAGCAGAGTGACCCTGGGCAGGGGACCTTACCTCTCTGTGTCCCCTTTCCTCATTTATTTTTTTTTTTAAGATTTTTATTTATTTATTTGTCAGAGAGAGAGAGGCGGCGGGGGGGGGGGGGGGACGGGGAACAGACTCACCGCTGAGCAAAGAGCCCGATATGGGACTTGATCCCAGGACCCTGAGATCATGACCTGAGCCGAAGGCAGACCCCGAAGGCAGAAGAGAGGTTTGAATATATATGTATAGGTATGCATGTGGGGTATGTGCGTGAGCACTCGTGTGCATGCGTGCGTTTGATCTGTAAAGACCAGTGCAGGCGTCAGGGTATGAAACACTGAGCTTCTGGCTCGTTCTGCGGGACTGCCCTCCTACCGACTACCGGCAGAGCCGGCCTATCGCACACACGGTCCCGGCAAGCTCCTCCCCGGCCTGCAGGTCCTCAAGGGGCCTTTACCAAACTCAATCAGCTCTCCAGGGGGCCTCCCCGCTGCAGGGGTGGGGGAAGAGGATGCCCACTGTTTCCCAACCAGCTCCGCCAGCTTATCCCTGCTCTACCTTGGCTCAACGTCTCTCCCCTGCCTCCTACCCGCAACCTAGAGGCAGCCCGTTGGCCGGCATGATGTGACTCGTCTGATGTGTGATGGCAAGAGACTGATGGAAACGCCAGCCCGTCCCACGCTCTGGTCACACCCCTACCCCTGAGAAAGCCATCTGAAGTGCCCTGATTCTGTGGGATACTAGGCCAAGGGCTTAACACAGCCTTGCAGACCATCATGGAACGTCAGCAGCCCACACACCTGCACACCAGCCCTGCCCCGATGGGCCCGGGCTCGGCTTCTCCAGTGTCCTGCAACAACCCAGGAGAGGTGGCCGCAGACATGTCGCTGTGCTTCCTTCGCAGAAATTCGGGGAAGCTTAGGGGACTGCCTCCGGGGTCCCCTCTGAAATGAACTTCAAAAGGATTCTGCTTTGCATGTCGGTACCCAATGTCCTTGGAGGAGAACCAAGATTAACTTGCCTTATCTTGAAGCGTGCCTGACAGTCACGGCTGGGTCACCACAAAGCCTCACGGCCTGCAGGGAAATCCAAACCGTTCCTAAGCACCTGGGCTCCCCACCAACTCCTTCTGAGGCAAGGGCGGCGGACTGACCTGGGGACCCCAGCCCTGAAGCAGGTGGGGGTGCTCAGGACGGTCGGGGTCCGTGTGATGCGACCAGCATGGCCTGGGGCTTCCTTCTGCACACCGGACTGAGAACCACCCCCCCCACACACACACACACGCTACGTACCCTTGGGGAGCGAGAGGAGTGGGGAGAGGATTAGGGAAACTTTGGGGAAGTCCTTTGGAGGAGTCTCTTGTCTCTTCCATAACTGAGGTGGGGCGAATTGGTTCACCATTTGTTGGAAGTACGAAAATCAAATTGGGACCTCCGCCGGATGCACACAAAATAAATTCCAGATGGATTCGAAACCAAACGGTTTTAAAGATGATACGGACATTGTGTGTGAAGTGCAATCAGCCAGTCGCAAAAGGGCAAATTGTGTAGGACCGCACTTGCACGAGAGGAGTCCAACCAGACACCGAGAGGAGAACGGTGGCTGCCAGGGGCCTGGAGGAGGGAAGGGAGGGTTTTGGTTTCATGGGTTTCAATTTGGGAAGATGAGAAGGTTCTGGAGAGGGATGGTGGTGATGGTCACACAACGTATCAATTCACCGAACGCCTCTGACGTGTATGCTTACAAATGGTTAAGATGGTCCATGTCCTGGGTGCGCTTGGTGGAGAGTCTGACTCTTGGTTTCAGCTCAGGTGGTGATCTCAGGGTCATGAGATCGAGCCCCACGTTGGGCTCCACACTCGGCCCACGTCTGCCTGAGATTCTCTCCCTCCCTCTCCCTCTGCCCCTCCCGCTCCCCTCTCTAAAGTAAATAAATAAATCTTTAAAAAAAAAAAAAAAAAGATGGTAAATGTCCTGCCAGGTGCTCCTCACCACAAGTTAAGACTAATAATTTTTTAGAAGTCCTGTTTTTAAAAACTCTATGAGCACAGAGGACAATATGAGATAATAGTTTTCATCATCATAGGGTGGGGAAGTCCTTTCTGATGTCTCGAGTGGGATGAAATCTAGCATCCATAAAAGAAAAGGCTGCCAAAGTTGAGGTGAGGGTTTCATTAAGACTGCCGAGGGTGGTGGGGAGCCCAGGTGGCTCGGTCGGTGAAGCATCTGACTCTGATTTTGGCTCAGGTCATGGTCTCAGGGTCCTGGGATGGAGCCCCACATCCGGTTACCTCCTCAGCATGGAGGTGGCTTGTCCTCTCCCTCTACTCCTCCCCCTGCCCCCTATCAATTAAATAAATAAAATCTTTTTTTAAAAAATTGCCAAAGTTGGTTAAGGGATGTTTTTAGCGACGATGGGGAGAACAAAAGTTTCTATCCTCAGCCACCTTGACACATTTGGCCTTTCCATACAATTCTTATTTTATTATTTGCCTATTTTCCCTTTAAACTCTTCTTTTAATCAACTTAAGTGAGATATACTTTCCACGGAATAAGATGACACCTACCTTAATGTCCATTTCCGTGACTTTGACCACCTTGCATAGCCATGTGAATACCTTGATGATCAAAACATAGATCTTTTCCATTATCTTCCAAAACCACCTTTGGGTCCCTCCCTTTCCATCCATCTTCTCCCCTATCCTGGGGCTCAGGTAGCCTGTTTACCATTGTTGCATTTTGCCTTTTCTCAGAAAGTCATGTCAGTGGGATCACAGAGCTCTCAGTCTTCTCTTTCTGATTTTTCTCACTTAACGCCATGCCTTTGAAGCTCATCCATGTCGTTGGAGGCCTTGATATTTTGTTCTTTTTTGTTATTGCGTTTTATGTACAGAGATGCCACAATTTCTCTATCTATTCGTCTAGTGGTAGACATTTGGATTGTTTCCAATTTGGGGCTATTATAAATAACACTTGATATGGACATTCGCCTGTAAGTTTTACATGGACACAAGCGTTCACTTCTCTCAGCTGCATACTTGGGACTGGAATCCCTGGGTCGTATGATAAATGTGTGTTGTAAACTAATTTTTAACTTAAATTCATTGGAGGGAAAAACCCTGATACCGCTACTAGAATTCAAAGGCTCTATCACTTGCCACACATCAAAATTTACCGTAATAATAAAAACCTCAAGCTTTCAGTATATACAGTCCAATGGGTTTTGTTTGTGAATGCAATGAGGATGTGACGTTATGAAAAACAATGTTCTTACATGCCTGAGAGATACTATTGCCTGCCAAAGGCTTTGAGCATTAGGTTAGTCCCAGAGAATTCTCTCTGCTAAAGCGGGAGATTAGCAGGTGTTGAGAGGTGTTAAAGATTGGGCCACCTTGTCTTTGAGGGAAGGGATGACTCTGGGATTCAATGTCACTTAATGTCCGGCAGGCATGCCATCCAGATGGCACAGGGAGCTCGCCTTTGGTCACCTCTGATTTTGCTCACCTCCATGGTCAAGGAGAGAGTGCTTCCGGCTACGCAGAGCCATCTATTTATTGAACTAAAAATTACAAAGCCCTTATTATGGGCTGGAACTGCCCTACACACTTGACAGCGGTTAGCTCATTATAATAATAGAGTCAAAACACTTTTTAGGATAGATGGGGATTGAGCAAAGTGCATTTGGCGGTTCCTGATGAAAATAAGGTTTTTGACGCAGCTAAGTGACGTTCCAGATAACGTGCACACCAGATAGCGGAGGCCCTCCTCAATTCAGAAGCCACGGGTCAGACATGAACTTGGTCACAATGCTATTAGCCTTACTCCCAGAGGCTTGAACGCGGGCCGCCGTGACCCAGCTGCCAGCCTAGCATCGCCCACAGGCACGGCTCTGGAATCAGGAGGAATCAAGTCTAGAAAACCAGATGTGCAATCTTAGGCAAGCATCTTAGTCCCTTAGTGCCTCAGTTTCCTTCCCTGTGAAATGGGAATACAAATTGCACTGGCTCCTGGGCTTTATAGGTTAATCAGAGGGCCTGCACGAGATAACACACAAAAAGCATTTAGCGTGGTGCTGGCAACCGGCCCTCATTGAATGTCAGGTGTTGTCATTATAACAATAATCTAAAGTGCTGGTACACGGGCGCCCTGTGGATAAAGGAGGTTATGAGTCAGCACGTCAACAATTGCTTATTGTCAAATAGCTACGAGTGCCTGGCAGTGTCTTAGGCTCTGGATCCCTAGTGATGGAAAAAGAAAAACAGGCCTGGTATTTAGTCCTCATGGAACTTTTACTCAGCGGGAGCCAGAAAAGCAGCATGAAAATAATATACCAATAAGATAATTTGGGATTCCAATGAGAGCCATGAAGATGATATGCTAGAATACTTTGATATGAAGAAATAGGGTGTTCTTTAGGTCAGTGAGCAAGGAACTCTCCAACAACCTATCAAGTTAAGACCTATATGACAATGAAGAGGTAGAAGAGGACTTGGAAAGATGGGACCAGGAAATAGAAGGCTGGTGAGCTTTCCAAGATGCAACACTAGCATGGGCAAAGGCCCTGGGGTTACCAGGCTTAAGGGCAAAATAGGCCAGAGCTGAGAGGTAGGTGAAGACCTGATTATCTAGAGCCTGGAAAGCCATTCAAGACATTTCATATTTCATTCACGATGGAAGAGAGATATTTTCCTTGAAGTATTTGAAGCCAGGGAAAGTTGTGACATGATTGGACTTAAGGTGTGGAATGATCACTCTGTCTGCTGTGCAGAGGATGAAGTGCGGGGGCAAGAGCAGAAGCACGAAGCCCAATCTGGAGGCCGTGGCAGGAATCCAGGGGAGATATCCATGCATTCGACTCGGCTGGTCACTGGAAGCGGTGGGTGAGAAGGGGTTCCGTGCAGAATGCAGTTTGTAGTTGGAGATAACAGACATGTTGATGCATTTGATAAAGGGCACAAGAGGAAGAGGGGAGTCAAGAAGGTCCTAGGTTTTCAACCTCCGCAATTAATGAATGGCGTTGCTGCTTCCTGGGATGGCTATAAAGATGGGAGGGGAGCAAGTACATTTGGAGCATTTTAAGTTAGAGTTATCTATTAGACAATTATAGATAAAGGGACACTGGTGTCTGGAGCTCAGAGGAGAGACCCAGGCTAGAAAGCAAAATTTCAGATAAAAATATGCTGAAGCTATGGGGTCAGATGACATCACGCAAAGAGAAAAAAATAGTTAGAGAAGTGGGGTCAAGCTCTTCAACACTTCGTGACCCAGTGGGGAAGTAGGCTTGAGAAATGCTGCACACTACATTCCCCTGGTGGGGATTCCCAACGCATAGAGAGGCACATTAAATGCTCTGATGAGTCCTGCATTCAGCGACGTTGTCTGTTTACGTTCGTTTGCCTTAGGATTCTCCCAAGGGATTTTGATCATGGAAACCTTTTTACACACAAAACAATTAACAGGCCTGGAGCGCCAAGCAGATTTAGAACTCCAGGCGGGTCTTCAAGGATGAGTGGAAATCAGGGTGGTTTATGTCTAGGAGAGCATCAAGTACAAGGGTTGGCAAACTTCTTCCGGAAAGGGCCGGATCGTGCAGATTTTAGGCTTTGCAGGCCATATGGTCTCTGTTGTCACCATTCAGCTTTGCCACAGTTGCAGACAGTATGTAAATGAGCCGGCAAGGCTGTGTTCCAGCAAAACTGTATTTCCAAAGCCAGGCAGCAGGCCAGATGTGGCCCATGGGCCATGGTTTGTTGACGTCATCACCTGATGGAAGATAAGGAGACAGAAAGAAGGCAAAAGGCAGAGAGAGGTGCGATCCATAGAAGAGAAAAGGGCGGGGCGGCAGTGGTAAGTAGGGAAATGGCAGCAGGTGTCTTGGGGAGAGTAAGGAACCGCTCTGGCTGGAGATGGGCACTTCCGTCTCCACCTGGGGAGCGGGGGAGGTCCTGGTATTCCTATTCTGCAGACCGGGAAGCAGGAGCTCAGAGGTTAGGCGACCTACTGCACCGGGACCCCAGCCCGTGTCACCTGACTCGGAATCCGGCCACAGGGACCCTCCCACACACCGCAAGATAACCTGCCCGGGCGACAGGAGCAGACCGCGCAGCCGGACTCCGCCCCGCCCCCCGCCCCCGCCCCCGGCAGACAGAACTTGATCTAGAGGCGGCCGCCACTGCCCTTGGTGCCCGCGCCCAGACTAGGCAGGCGCTGGGTTTAAATGGCCATCCGTGCCAGGCTGCCGAACTCTACCTCCCTCCCCTGCTCCACCAGAGGGGAGACAAAAGGGGAAAGTGCCTCCCCGAACAGAGAGGAGTTGTGCATTAACAAATGCCAGTACCCTCCCGTGCCCACGATAGCAAAAAGAGATCCAAGGAAATGCCGCTGTTTATTTATCTGGTGTTTTCTTTCAGATCTAGCAATGTGACAATAACACGTGTCACTGTCAGCCCCAGCCCTGCTGGAAACACCTTGAAAACTACTGCGGAGGTTCAGAAAATAAAACAGCAGTCGCTCTGATTCCGGTGATAAAATACCGGTGTAAGGAGAGCCTCCTGGGACCCATAATCTGGAATTGTCAGGGGATAAGAATTGTCTGTCTTTTTGATAAAAGATGTCAGCTACCCTTCTGGGTTTTAAACAGAGAGAAACACTTCTGATTAGGACACTGCGTGTATATCCTGAAGTCGGTTGAAAGAACCCGTGTGCGCAATGAATGGGTTTCACTGGCCCATCAATGTCCTTAAAGTTTCCTTATCGGAAGAAAATCCAGCCAAATCAGAGTTACAGCAAGTCCACAGCTCTGGAGCGCCTTGTTTTTCTCCGAGCACTTGCTTGGTGAAGGCTGAAGTTTCCTGATTACCATTCTGTTCAAAAAGCCTTCAAAGACTGCTCCAGAATTAGCAATTTTTTTTTTTTTTAAAGGCTCAGGACTAATTAGCCTCATGAAAGATTGTTTTGTTGTTTGTGGTTGTTATATGGCTTGTTTTGCCTTGAAAAATGCTACAATTGCTTTTTTTCTTCCTCAATTGAAATTCAACAGGGGAAAAAAAATAGCCCAATTAGAAATCATCAGTGGACTGCCTCACACATAATAAAGCCCCGAATAAATAAATATTTATTGAAGGAGTGAATGAGCAAATGAATATTAATCAGGCTCACATCCTGGGACAGGCTAAGGATCCAAACTAGGAACTCATAGCCACCAATACCCACGGATCGAGGCAAGCTGGGAGGCTAGCCGGTACAGGGGAAACTCCGCTGATGTTCAGAACCCTGTGAAAGGTCATGCATTCATTCAACAAACCTTCGTGGGCTGTCCATTCTGGTGCAGGCTTTCTGCTGGACGTTGGGGGTGCAGCAGGGAGTAGGGTGCACAGTCTCTGACCATCCAGGGCTCATATTCTAATGAGAGGAAGACACACGGAACACAAGCAAAGAAACTAAGAAAGACTTTAAGGTTTAACTGAGAGCGAGGGCCATGACTGAGGTTAACCTGTCCTAGTCAGTCAGTCCTGGAGGCCACTTTGAGGAGGTGTCTTTTGGTCTGAAGTATGTGAATGCACCAGGTATATGAAATGGTGGATGTTTGTGGAATGTGGAGGAAAGGTTACTCAGAATACATTAGCCGCCTGAGGCTACGGTAGCAAATTACCACCAACTCTGTGGCTTAACATGACTGGAAATTTATTCTCTCAAGTTTTGTGGGTTTTTTTAAGATTTTATTTATTTATTTGAGAGAGAATGAAAGAAAGCAAAAGAGATTACAGAGGGAGAGGGAGAAGCAGACTCCTCGCCTAGCGGAGAGTCCGATGCGGGGCTCGATCCCAGGACCCTGGATCATGACCCGAGCCCAAGGCAGGCGCTTAACCCACTGAGCCACCCAGGTACCCCTATTCTCTTGAGTTTGGGAGGCCAGAAGTCTAAAATTGGGCAGAGATTAAGGTGTCCACAGACCTCACACCCTGCGCAGAGGCTACCGGGGGAGACGCTGTCCCTCTCTCCCCAGCTCTGGAGGCCGCCAGCATTCCTTGCCTTGTGGCCATACCTTCTCTCCAATCTCCACCTCTGCCTCCACGTTGACCTCTGTGTGTGTTTCTCCCCTCTGAACCCTCACCAGAAGCAACCTGAATGTCCATAATTCGGCCAGCAGTCTAATTAAGACAAGGCAGGTTTTCTTTCTCTCTCGTACCTGAAAATTCTTCCAACTTTTTACCCATTATTCAGTTTGAAAGCCACTTCCCCATTCTGAGGTCTTTGTTATAGGGAGACTCCACTTCCTGGACTTCCTGGTTGCCAGTTAAAAATCTCTTGAGTGAATCAAGGTGCTTGGAGCACCATCTGGCCAGTTCAGAGGCATGTCGTGATGGAACATTCTAGAGGCCCTGTGATATATTCCTTTAGCTCCAATTTCTTTTTTATATAAACCATTTTGTTTGGGAATACACCTGCAATATATTATGTTGTTTGGTATTTTCCAAAACAAGTACTACTCACTATTATTTTATCTTTTTTTAAAAAAGATTTTATTTATTTACTTGGCAGAGAAACAGCCCAAGCAGGGAGAGCAGCAGGCAGAGAGAGAAGACACCCCACTAAGCAAGGAGCCCAATGCAGGGCTCGATCCCAGGACGCTGGGATCATGACCTGAGTCAAAGGCACATACTTAACCGATGGAGCCACCAGGCACCCTCACACTATTTTTTAAATATTTTGTATTTTATAAATACCATGGATGGAAGGGAATGTCAACCTCCCTGGTTGGAGGTTGACGTTCCTGGTGTTGGAAACTTCTGGAAACTTCCAGAGGGAAGTTTCAGGGATGCCTGGGTGGCTCAGTCGTTTGAGCATTGATTGGACTCTTGGTTTCAGCTCAGTTCATGATCTCGGGATTGTGGGATCAAGCCCGGCCTCTGGCTCTAGGCTCCGCAAGGGCTCTAAGACTCTCTCTCTGTCCGTCCCTCCCCCCGCTCTCTCTCTAAAATAAATAAATAAATCTAAAAAGAAAAAAGAAAAAGTATGTTTCAGACCCTACAGGGCTCAGGGATCCCTTTGAAGAGCCCCGGGGGTCCCTGAGGCCCAGAGGCAGGCAGCAGGGGGGCCTGTGAACACAGCAGGCTCTGGGACCAGCCGCACCCAGGGTCAAGTCCCAGCACCGCCATTTGCTACACCTTCCCTGCACTCTCCCATGGGCTTTTTCTCTGTGTCCATTTGGAAAATGGGAATAAGACTAGCGCGTTTATCAGCGGGCCGTTGTGACCATCGACTTAAAAGCATGGAGCCGATGTCCCAACACAGCGTCAAGTCCCCGATGAATGTTCATTTCTGTCTGTTGGGGTCGGACCCGGCTCAGCGCTGCGACGCATCTACCCGTGGCGGCTGAAAGCGTAGGGGATGTCGGTTGACGTACAGGGTTTTTCAATCCCAACCCCATGCCCTCTTGCTTTTGTGCCGGCCATCCTGCTCGTAAAAACCAAGAACCCCGAGAACACCGGTGATGGGAGTCGGCTCCCCGTCTGGGTTCTGGGCCGAGGGGAGTCGCCCGTGCTCGAGTCAACATTGCTAGAAGCTTTGGACAGAGCAGCAGTCCGGCTTGGCCCCTGTCGCCGGGATGTGTCGTTTCGTCTTGAGCCGGGGGATGGTGTCCTCTCTCCTTCTGTACTCACATCGCATTCCAGCCGGAGCGCATACCACCAGCTGCCTGCCCTGGACGGGTCCAGCGGCCATCGATCTTGATGAGAAGCAATTTCATAAATTCAAACGGGGCACATTTCCTATGCCATTTATTTAGCTTAACAAGTTAATCAGAGTGCACGAGCCCAATTTGTCACCGTGCTGTTTTCTTTCGCTTGCCGCTCTAATTGTATAAATATGCCCAGAGGTTTGATGAAACTTCTAACACATCAAACAACAAATGGCCCACTTACAGAGTGCACCGTGGCAATTTCGAGGCGCGGTGTCCCCCTCCTGAAGCTGGCACTGCCTGCCCATCCGACAGCCCGGCACCGTGAGGCCGTTGCTCCTTGGGATTCAGCCTGGGATCCCAGAGCCCGGGGCACAGCAGGCAGGCGGTGGGAGGGCGTGGGGATGCTGCAGGAGGCGGCGGTCCTGTCCCCTCTCCGATCCTCTGATCCTCTCTCTCCGTGGGATTATGCAGAAGGACCGATGGCCAGCCTCGGAGGCTCGAGAGCTCCATCCCTCCGGGGTCCAGGCATCTTCTGTCAGCTTGTCATCTGAACCACTTTCAGTGCCTGATTTATTAAGAGGCGTGTGGAGAGGCTGTTCTCCCAGTCCCTGGAAACTGATAATAAATCTGAGAAGGGTACCACAGGTGGCGGAGCTCTTGGGGCTGGATGGCCAAGGAAAGGGGGCGGAGGCAGGGGGGTGGGTAGGTAAAGCCAAACAAATGTGTCCGCCTTTAGTCCTGGAAGTGTGACTTTGCAAGATTGCCTCTTAATTCCCGCCTTTTGGATTTCAGCCTTCTGTCTCCTCTGTGTTCGCGTTCGCCTTTCGACCTATAAATTTAATTTTAATCAAAGAGGTGTCTAGCGAGGACATAGAATGTTCTGTGAGACAGATCTCTCCTATCCCCCCCACATCTTTCACACATTTTGTCTCAAGCCACAGATGTTTCCTCTGCCTTATCGGTGTGCTAAAAAGAAATGCAATATGCTGGGCTTTCAAATTTTCTGCCACTGAAACAAAGACAAAGGGAGGGGGAGAGAGGGCGTGCTTCGCCCGGAGCCCGGGGAAGCTGGGAGGGAAATGCGAAGGGTGGGTGCCCTGGGAAGGTGAAGGCAGCAGATCGCTGCTAGCCCAGCTCAGCCCCCCGGGCCCCTGCTGAACCACATTCGAGTAAGATGTGCTCCACCCACCTGCCAGGCTCGGCCGCCCAGGCCACCCTGATGTCGCGTTCCTAATGATCTTCCAGGGGCTCTGGTTACGGGCCAGCAGGGGACGGTGCACATGGCCCAGGGAAGAGCCACCGAGACCCTCTGTCCCGCTGCCTCACTCCCTGGGGATTCCCATCTCCCTGGAAGCCCCGAGGACTCTCCGGCATCACCTTCATGAAACCCTGCATCTGTACAAGATTGGGATTTCAGATTGCATTTACTTTGTGCGGTGTTAGGCATGTGTTTTACGATGCGTATAGCACGGGATCACGGAGAAGAGACCGAAGACAGATTTATGCAGGGTATTTGCTTCTCTCCACCCCCTGAGACTTCGGACACTTCAGGATTGGAGGAGATTCCAGAAAAAACGAGAGACTTCTCTGACATCTTTAACCAGGGAAGGCATCTTGGAGGAGAAGCTAGATAAGCTGTGTCAAGAGTTTGATGCGATCAACGGAAGAACAAGCCGAGAGACCTTGACTCCAAAGTGTGGGTTCCCACTCCTGGCATCTCTCTGCCGCTTCTAGGCCCCACGCTGAGCAACCAAAGCCACGGACAGCCTACCCCATTAGGGCCCGGCCCCACTGGGACCCAGTCATCCCCGGAGAACTGGCGTCAGCCCCAGGAGAGGGCACAACTGCAGAAGAAGCTAATGTTACAGGTAATTTTGGCAATTAAGACTCATGTTCAATTAAATGGATTGATATCATGTTACTTGGGAGGCCCAGCAATCTGGGGTGAGTCCCAAGTGGAATTAAGCACGGAGAACTCCAAGTTCTGAGCCCAACCCCTCCCCAGGCTTCTTGTCCAAGAATACCTCTCCTGCTCCCCATGCGAGAGCTTCCAGCAGGAGAAGCGCCTGCCGGGGCTCCCCGTCCCACTTCCCCGGACTTCCGCGCAGAACCTGGCAACACAATGACTGTGGGCCAGCCCTTTGCATCTTGACAACAACCCTGTGGGGACCCTCCCCGCTTTTCAGATGGGGAAACTGAGTCTGGGAAAACTGAAGGCTCTTCTTTAAGGACAGTCCCAAGACGACTCAAACCCAGACATTATGACCGAGGATCTAGAGGTCTCGTCTTCACACCAGGACTTAAAAGGTTTTGGTTTTGCTTTATTTTGGTTTTGCTTTATCGGTAGGCCAGCCATCCCGTGATTTCCTTCATCTTTTTCTCTAAGTCAGTGCCCCTTGTGAAAACTTATATACCTTTGTCTAGCAGGAATACTCAGGAAATCATGGTTTTAGTGGATAAACTACATGTGTTTGCTTATACATCCATGTAAC
Source organism: Nasua narica (assembly GCA_028533885.1). NCBI lineage: Eukaryota > Metazoa > Chordata > Mammalia > Carnivora > Procyonidae > Nasua > Nasua narica. Next base: position 24,224,871 of record CM052803.1, on the reverse strand, counting down.
TATGGAGTAAACAGAAAAAACTCATTTTGTATATTACCCCAAAGTCCCCTGTGGATGTCCAGGACCGCACATTCGTCCCTCACCTTGGAAACACTGCTGGAGAGCACACTGCTTCTTTGGAGGACTGTACCCCCCTCCGCCTAGAGGCCAGCCCTCTGGCTGGGGACAGGGGTACGAGGGTGTATGAACTCTCATGTGAGGCAGACCAGATCCTATCCTCGCTACTCACTCCCTTTCTGAACTTGACCAAACCTCTTAGTCTCTCCGAGTCTCAGTTTCTGTGTCTATAAAATGGGGCTAATCGTAGCACCCTCCTTTTGGGCTGCTGGGATCATTCAGTGAAACAACACAAGAGATGCTTGTGACCCTTGGTAGCTCTCATTATGTTCTGTGCTCTCTGGGAAGGAAAGAAAGGAGGGCATTTGGCCTGGTTCCTGCCTGCAAGAGATCAGGGTAGGGGCACCCGGGTGGCTTAGTCGGTTAAGTGTCTGCCTTTGGCTCAGGTCACGATCTCAGGGTCTTGGGATCGAGCCCTATATCGGGCTCCCAGCTCAGCAGGGAGTCTGCTTCTCCCTCTCCTGCTCCCCCCCGCTTGTGCTCTCTCTGTCAAATAAATAAATAAAATATTAAAAGAGAGAGAGAGAGAGAAACCAGGGTAGAGTTCAAGTGCATGATGGTTGGCAAGGGCCAACGTTCATGCCTCTGGGCAGAAGACGGAGTCTTCAAAGCTTCTGCTCGGAGCTCAGGCCTCCATTTTGGCTACACTCTGAGCCTAATCCAGACGGGAAAAGTAAGGACCCCAGAGCAGCAGGTGGTCCCCTGGTCCCATCTGGACAGGCCAGGAAAGGCTGCGACATGGGAATCGGAGCAGCAAACGTTTGGGGTCACTGCCCTCTCTACTGAGCTCACTAAACAATTCAGGGCACATCTCTCTGCTTTGAGGGTGGGTCCCAGGAAGCTGGAACCCCCCACTTATGCTTAGGAGTGGGGGTGTCGACAGAGCCTCAGGGTGACGTAGTCTGTGGGCCTTGGGCATCTTTAGTCTTGTGGGCCCCTTTCTTTATTAAAAAAAAAAATGTTGGAACTTGTACTTTATAACCATGTTGGTATAAAGACAAATCGAATCCAGGCTGGATTTGTTATATATTTATTACTATCGCATTTGTCTTCTTCTGATTTTAAAAGAAATTCACATGAGGACCTTCTCATGCACCCTTAGAAGTGCCGTGGGCCTAGCCACTGTGCCGACCGTACCTGGAGGACGGGTCTGTCTCGGGGTGCCGGGGGTCTCCGGGGAGAGGGGCGTTCCCTGGCGCTGAGCCCGAAAGGTAAATGCCTATGGAGGAGTAGCTCCTCCATATACCCCTCCCACACCCCTACCTCCCCCCACCCGTTACCCCTCAATTTGATGCTCAGGGACTCTAGGGTAAGCCTGAGTTTTGCAAAGAGTGCGATCAGAGCAGAGGCGAGAGCAAACGGCCCAGGCTGGGTCCTGGGGTTCGGATACCAGCTTCCAGCTCCTCTCCAAATGTCAAAAGTGGAAAGAGAAACCCAACCGAGGAGAGGGGTCTGACGGGCGCTCCAGCCCTGGGAGCGAATGTGCGCCACCCCAGGTCCGCGCGACCCCCAACGGACTCCCACCCGACATGTTCCCATTCCCAGCCCGTAGACATGTTCCCATTCCCAGCCCGTAAACTGTATCCCAAACACAAGTTGGTGAGAGCGGGACGAGCCCTCCACCTGGCCAGCTCTGCAGAACGCTTTCCTGCTGGAGGCAGGGCTCTGGGTGGAGAAGGGCAAAGCAACCCAAGTGGCTTCTGCAAAGAAGGGGATTTGTCACAAGCCTTTGGGAGACCTCAGGGAAGCCAAGGGCAGGAGAGCACTGCTCCTTTGGGGGAGACGGGAACCAAGAGCTAGAGAACCTTGGCGGGGGGAGGGGGGAGGGTTCTCTCCCTTTTCGTCTCTGTGTCTGTACGATTCATGCTTCTTCCCCTCCAACCGGGTCCACTGACAAAATACAGCAGCCCCCTGCCCCCCGAGACTGCGAGTTCCCATTCAGCAGCCCCCCGCCCCCCGAGACTGCGAGTTCCCATTCAGGACGCCCTCAGACACAGCAGTGCCGTCTCTTTGCCTCGCATTCCTGATTCCCAGGGAAGACCCGCTGATTGGCTCAGCTTGGGTCAGGAGTCCTTCCAGAAAGGCACTCCCGGGTGCCCGTGCTGTAGATTCAGAAGCAGATTCCGTAGGGAGTTGCAGCGGGTGGTCCCAAGGGCCTGGGAGGCCAGCTAGGGGGCTCCCTTAGCTAGGGCCGTCCAGTTGAATCACGTTCGCCAGAAGCAGAAGGAATGGAAGTCGAGTTGGGTAGCCGATAATGCACCCTCCCAACGGGAGGGTGGCCGGGCCGAGCCCCTCCCGGCCCAGCTGTCCTCACCGACGTGGCTTCCAATCCTTCAGCCAGAGGGTGATATTTACCCATCGGCTCCCCCCCCAGGGTCTTAGTCACAAACACACCACCGGGACCAGGCCGCGCACAGCACTAGAGCCAACAGGGGACTCCCAAGTGTGTGGCCGCAGCCCTCTTTCCAAGCGGGGAGGACGATGGCCTGACAGACGCGGGCCCCGAGGCGAGACTCTGCGAGAGGAAAGCAGAGCCGGGCCGGCGGGAGATGGCAACCCCCCGTCCTACAGTTCAGCTCTGGGCAGTGGCTGAGCCTTCAAGCCAAGAAGGATGGAGTCAACATACCAGCGTCCCAGACGCCGGGCAGATGACACCGCTCTTCCTTGCCATCTCTCCCAGGGAGCCTGCCAAGGCCCCAGGCCCAGCCAGCGCTGACATTTAAAGCAAAGTGCGTGTCGACCGTATTCAACCATATCCCGAGCTGTGGGTTATGAAGTGCAGGGTGAATTGACCACAGCAATTAAACTGAGATTAGGGAGTGATAAAGCCAGGCTCCCGGGCCACCGTGGGAAAGCCACCGCCGAAACTCGGCGGCAGGGCCTTCCAAGAAAACCCCCCCAATCCTCCCCTGCCCCCCCACCTCCCCCTGCCCGCTACCCCAGCTCCTCACCTTTACTTGACTTTTCTACCTGCGCCTATCTGACATCCTCCAGAAGACAGCGCTCACGCCCAGCATCCCGGGGTGACTGGGGACCGTCAGGTGGGGCCCAGAGCATCTGTCCTCACAGCGGAATCTGACGCCTCATGTTTGGAGCCCTCGGCCTCCTCCCAGCGCCTCCTCAGTCTGGATGATACACAATGTGGTGCCCCCCCTGGAACTCCAGAGGCAGGGAGAAGGGTCGTTCTCAGGCACCCGAGTGGCACCAGGCACTGCCTTTGGCAGGGACTGGCCAGGAAAGTCCCAGGGAAGGCCAACCCTCTATGCCGTCAACGGGGCAGAGCATAAAGGTGAGGGGAGGACATCCTGACATTGGACACACAAGACACACCTTGAAGCAAACACGAGCTGCCCCTTCGATCCACCGGCTTCAGCCCTCTGGGCAATGGGGCCGTGATCTCGCCAAAAGCCCTCTGGCCTGTTCTCCAGGCCCCTGGACATTTAGATGCTACTTGGCGTGTGGGTGGGGGCAGGGGGTCCAGAGGAGGCTCTTCTTCTAGATTGAGGCTGAGCCCTGAGCCCTCACAGAGCTCAGGGAGACACCCCTGGTCAGAGAGAGAGAGACAGATGTGGTTCCAGAGCCTCTTGTCCCGGAAGCCTCGGTGGTTCATGGGCAAGGGATCTCGGAGTCAGTCAGACGGCCACTCAAGTTCTGGGGCTGCCTCTGGGCTCATGACATGACCTCGAGCAAGCGAGTTGCCTCCTGTTTTCTTGTGTATACAATGGCCCAATAATGGGATCTCTGGGTAAACCTGCAGATACGTGCATGTTTATGTAGGTACAACCTAGCTGTACGTATTCTGGGTTGGGGAAGAATTTAACACATGGAAGGCCCTCTATCTATGTCGGTGATGGTCGTTGATTAGATTTTTCCAGAAATTGCCCCTGAGTTCTGGCATTACCCCTGATGATTGCCGCGAGCTTAGACCCCGGGCTGTCAAAGCAAATCTTGCCAAGGAGTTCCTTCCAAGGCCAGCGACGTGCTTTGCCAACACATCTATGGTTTGCCCTTTGTGTGCTCTGCTCCACAGTAGGGCTTGAGGGGACTGCCGAGTCTGCAGAGTGTGATAGTGGCTCTCAGACTCCTATAAGAACCGGCTTCTAAGGAGATAGCTGGGAGGACTTCCTGGTGGAGGCGTCAAGGGTACGGAGAGTGAAAAGCCAGAGTACTTCGCCCCATTCTGTGCCATCTCTCTCTCCCCCTTAGGCGGCTCTCAGAAAGTGCTTCTCCCTGGGCCACAGGTTCCTTCCAGACAGGAAGCTACAGGCTCTAGCCTCCGCTGGGCGACCTTGGTCCCTGTGTTTGGGAAACAGAACAGCGGGGAGAGACTGGGCCGGTAGCCGCGTCCCGCTGCTCCAAGTCTCCAGGTTACCCCGCAGGACCCCCGACCCCCTGCTCAGCCCCTCCACTCTTCCTCTAGCCGTAATCACATCCCTGCTTTCATGCCCTCCGTTGAAAACACTTGAGTTTTAGGCGGAATTTAAGAAACAAAACCAGAGAAGGGAAGAGAAAATTAAAATTAAAATAAGACGAAATCAGAGAGGGAGACAAACCATAAGAGACTCGTAATCGTAGGAAACAAATCGAGGGGTGCTGGAGGGGAGATGGGTGGAGGGATGGGTCACTGGGTGACGGCCATGAAGGAGGGCACGTGATGCAATGAGCACTGGGTGTTACAACCCATGAATCATGGAACTCTTCCTCAGAAACAAATAATATGCTGTATGTTAATTAATTGAATTTAAATAATAAAAAAAGGAAACACTTGAGTCTGAACAGACCCTAACCCATCCACACCCCTCTCCTATGAGTCTTTGTTGCATTCAGAGAGGGCAAGGTCCTGGAGAATTTCTCAGGATTTGACTTTTAAAGGATAATGTGCCAAAGGGTACGCTCCTGACGGTAAGCCCCAGGGTGGGGGGATGGGGGGCTGAGACTGATTGGTTAACACTTGCGTTCCCGCAGCCCTGAAAAGGGCTGACCGACCGGTAGCAGACACAGCCATAAGTAGATGAACTAATGATAGGAAGGAAGGGTCCACTGGAAGGCAGCCCCCTTTTGGGGGAGGGGCTTCCATGATCGTGGTTGGGTTCACTGAGGAAACAGTTATAGTTCTGTCCCAGCTGGTTGTTTATTACTAGAAACAACAATTATGACGTTCAGAGGGTTAAAGAAGCAGATTCCTTCCCAGCGTCCAGAAAGGCCAAAATTGCCCCCTGGACCAAGTCAGATGTAGCCCAGTTATTAATCGAGAGCGCTCTGTAACCTCAGTCCTAGTTAAGCATTCTGTCCTACCCTCATTTTCTTCCTTGCTTTGCTCCTTAAAGGGGAGGGGAGCACTCAGGGGGGCTGGAGACCATCTTGTTCTGTTTAATGTATCCTTATAAATTGCCCAAAGTCCTTTCCGGTTGGAGACGGATCTGAACAAATGAATGCAGTAATAACGTAACCCAGAAACAGTGCGAGTTGGGGAAATGGTTGAACCCAGTGCACTTGGCCTCATCACAAATGGACCCCTGAGGTTAAGAGCCATCGGCCAAGTGTTTTGAGCATTTTTGGGTTCTGAGTGGTCAGGAAGGATGAGGAATCTCTGCCCAAAACTGAGTAGGTTCCAAACTATAAAAGCTTGGGGTCAACCATAAAGACATATATATTTGGTGTTCCTGGGAAGCAGGGAGAGGGGGTTTTCGGGCTGCCATCTGGCTTCTCAGCAGCACCCCCCACCCCTGACCACACTGAGGCCGACTTAGAAGGACTCCAGGCTCTACCTCTACCCCGGATCACAATTCATCTGCCCCTGAAACTACCCAGCAAGACGCTGCTCCCACACTAGAAATCTAGCACACTGGAAATCTTCTCCACCAACTCTGACTATAGTGTGAATAGTGCCATATGGGCTCTCTGGCTTTGCATCTGAAAACGAACATGGTGCCTTAAGATCCAAGCCCTCTGGGAAGGATGCTAGACACCATCCATGGAGCTGTAATCTGGGAGCTTTCTAGAAGGATGCTAGATACCATCCATGGATCTGTAATCTGGAAGATTTCTAGAAGGGGGGGGTCTTCCCACTGATAGTCTATTGACTCACCCTCCAAGTTGCCCTTCGTGGCTGCAGTTTAATCCCAGTAGGACCTTTTGAACAAGGTACATCCTCTTCCTGAGCCCTGGTTTTCCATCTGTTACTTGTGTGGATTGAATAAAGTGGCCTCTTAGAGCCCCTTAATTCAAAAGTTGATTCTTTGAATACACGTTTCTTAGCTAGACATTTAACTCTTCCCATGATGTGACTCTAACCTCGACGTTGTTATCCGTGACCCGCCCCCCTACGAAACCAGGCTGACCGTATTAACCATATTATTAATAATCATATAAGATCACTGGGGTTTTGGTGTTTCTTGAGTACTTACCGTGGGCCAGGCATCACTTTAAGCACTTTTTCCATCTGATCCTCAGACAGCCCTAAGGCGCCGTTCCCATTTTACAGATGAGGAACCGGTGGGGGGGGGGGGGTCAGGTCACGTGCCCACCCAGCAAGTAAAGGCTGGGGCTAGGGGGTCAAAGCCAGGCAGCCTGCACCCTAAGACACGACCTCATGCTGGGTAGACTCGTCTCCTGGACAAGATGCAGGCACCCCTCTCTCTGTTGGGATGTGAAAATTAGGCTCAGAGAGGTTAAGTCACTTGCTCAAGGTCACGCAAACCGTAAGTGGCCTCTGAAGCACTTCCCTTGGGCTCCGCCCTATTCCCACTGGATCCCAAGACCTTCTGGCTGCCCTCTGGCTTCTCGGCAGCCCCTCCCCCATCACCCTGGAGCTGCCTTATGAGTCCCTCCCTCTTTCCCTCCTTCCTTACCTCTCTCTCTCTCTCTCTCCACCTCTGCCCTCCCCCACACACACTGCCCCCTCCCCGTCCCCCCCAACTTCTACTGCTTCCCCCTCACTTGGCTGGAAAAGCGGCAGAAAACCTGGATCAGAGGGGGACAGAGGGTCTGGGAGACTCAGCAAAGGCAGCTCTTTGCAATGAAAATAAAAATCCAGAAAGCCCAAGTCTTTAAATCTGACCCAGAAAATAAACTTCCTTTCTTCTGGGCTGGGGTGGTAGATGGCAAGAACCGCCTCAGGCCTTTAAAAAACAAAACCAAAGCAAACACTCCTAAGCCTTAAACCCCTCTATGATTCCGTTTATAATAAAAACATTGACTTCCCCTCTCCCCTGGTGGGACGAATTGCTGCGGTTAAAGAATCTGTTTTCCTAGTCAGCTAATTACCCCCGTAAAGGATGGCTGATGATCTAACTTCCCGCCCTCAGCTTGGCTCCAGAGGGTTCCATGGATGAGAACCAGGCCCAAGGGGAGTGGGAAAAGACAGGACAGAAGCCCTCAGGAGCCCCCTGCCCCACACGAGCATAGAACGAGCGTCCTGGAGGCAGAAAGTCTGGCTTCCCAACCTACCTCTGTCTCCCCCTGTCTGCACAAGTGATGCTCCGTCCTTCCCGAGGCTCAGTCTTCCCATCTGTAAAATGGGGACACCAATGGTGCCGTGAGAAGTTGAAAGGCCAGGCCGGGTCTGGCACGGAGAGAGTGCTCAGTAAACCCTCGCTTCTTCTCTTTTTCCAGTCCTACTTTTCCTTTCCTTCCTTGGCTACCCAACACCGAAGAGGCTGGCTAAGCAGTTCCCTTCCCAGCATCCTCTCGCCCCAGCATAATAGCCACAATAACTACAAACAACATTTAATGAACACCACCAGCCAGAAAGTGTATTAAGTGGTTCAGAGCTGTTAACTTATTTAATTCCAGAAATGACCTTATGAGACACATCCTACTATTGGGCCCACTTTACAGAAGAAACAATGGAGGCTCAGAAAGTCTAACTTACCCAGCAAGGAAGTGCTGCTGTAAATTAAAAGTCAGCCCTTCGATTTGAATGCTAATCAGTCCCATACCAGGGCCCTCCATAGAAGTCAGAAGAATTGAACTCTTCTCCCCTCCCTGGGAGATGGAAGAGAAAAGCCAAGACCCTGAGTTGACTATGGATACCAGACCAGAGTCAGAGGCTCTGTTCTCTTCCTAAGTGCAAGTTGGGGTGGGGAGAGGTGGCACTGGGGCCCAGCTCAGATATCCTTTGACCCGACCGTACAAGGGAGGTCTCTCTAAGGGGGCAACCTCGTAGGGAACGCCTATAGGCAGAATGAGAATTAGCTGGGGGAAAGCAGGGGACCGGTATTCTAGAATAGGGAGTTGCACGGGCAAAGCCCTCCCAACTCGCAAGAACCCCACGTTTGTGCCTCCACTGGGCTTCCCTGACCCCATCAACCTCTCAGTACAGATTTCCAGTCTCAAACATATTCTTTTTTTTTTTTTTTCTCTTGACTGTCTCCCTCCTAGAACCCTTTGAGTGAAGCCAGGCCCAGTGCTCTCTAGACCTGGGCAATGCTCTGATCTTGTAGCTTCTCGTTTGCCTCTCCCTCTGGTTTCCTGGATTCCTTATCTCCCTCTTCTGTAGTTTACACGCTTGTTACGGACAGAACTCTGTGTCCCCACCAAACTCATAACCGGGAGCCCTAAAACCCAGTGTGACTAGATGGGGACAGGGCCCGTGAAGGACTGACAAAGGTCAGGGAAAGGATAAACAAGGTCGTAAGGGTGTAATGCTAATCATATATGGCTGGAGCCCTCATAAGAAGAGAAAGAGACGGCAAATATTTTCCTGTGACTTCCAGCTTCCAGAACTGTGAGTTAAATGGATTTAAGCCATCCGGCCTACAGTATCTTGTATAGCAACCCATAAACCCTCATCTTGATAAAATAAGTCTTTCAGTAGCACTCTGGGAGTTTCGAGGTGGGGGTTTTGTTTTGTTTTTGCTTTTTCATCTCTGAAAAAACGTTTTGGACAAAGAATTTGCTGGGTGTAGACTTTGAGGGGGACAAGACTCTTTTCCCAGGGTTCGAGGGTAATCCTCCATTGTCTTCTAACTTCCACCGCTGCTGTGGAGAAGTCTCAGGATCGTCTTACCCGCCCCGTTCACGAAGTGTGATATTTTTCTTTTTCTCCCTGAAACCTTTTAAGATCCTCTCTTTATCTTTGTCGTTCTGAATGGTCACCATAATAGAACTTAGTGTCAATCGTTTCTCATTCACGGCCCTGGAAAGCCAATGGGTCACTGAATCTGAACACTTGTAGGCAGTTTTCATGCATGTGTTTCTCCTTTGAAAATTTCTTTCTCTCCACTCACTGTGTAAATTCTTCCTGGACTTTCTGACCATAGAGTCGAGATACATAGATTTGGCCTTTTTAAATAAATCTCTTCTAATAGCTATCTCTTTGGGGTTGGTTGGTTGGTTGGTTGGTTGGTTGGTTGGTTGGTTTCCTTAATATGATCTTCTGAAAGATTTTCTCAAGATTGTCTTCCGTCTCTTCTATTATACTTCAGTATTTTTGCCATCATATTTGCAGTTTTCAAGAACTTCTTGTTCTACATACCAGTTGATTTTCATAGCTGTAATATATTCTCTTATCACTCCGCAGAAGTTATAGCTGTTTGTTGGTTTCTTAATATTCTTCTTGTTCCTGTATTGTCTTTCTTTTTTCTTTTTTTGAGAGGGATCTGGGTTTTTTTTTTTTTCCCCACACTGAAGGCTTTTCCCAAAGATCTAAAGATTCTTGATTGTCTGCTTATATATAATAGGAAGGCTCTAGAAAGCAACTGGGAATCTCTTGAGTGTTTTGATGACTGGTCAAAGGCTATATTTTGCTTTTGGAAACCCCCAAATGTCAATATTTCTTGCTCTTTCCTTGGAGGCCATTCATATTCTCCAGAAGATCACTTATCACCCTGGGGAGTGGCAGGGAGGAGAAGGGAGGGAGGGTCAGAAGGCAAGAAACTGGAAATCAAGGAGCAGAAGACAAGATAAACCACTCAACACTCCAAATGGGGTGTGTTATTGGGATTCTCGGCAAAGCCGCTGGGTACAAGAAGGGGAAAATAGGTAGGTAAAGAGATCTACATTATTGGCATCTTGGTTAAAACTCATTCTTGCCTGAAAACTCTGACACTTTAACTTAAGCATCCTGTGTGGTGATTTCTGTCTCAGATGGCATCTACTAGGCTATTTGATTTCTGTTCTAGTCTCCCCTTGAAACTTTTTTGAGAGGTATGAATACTGGGAATAAATATAACTCAGCGCGGGACACTTTTTCCTTTATATGTCCATCTTTGTAAAGGGACAGGTTTGGTGCTTAAACTTCATAGTTTATTGCTTTCTGTTTTAGTATTAAGCCTTTCTATTACACAAGTACTAGGTATTGGTTGTAGATAATCTAGACCAGGAATCAGCAAACTTTTTCTGTAAACAGCCAGCTAGCAAATATTCTAGGTTTGGTGGATTGGGTCTTGTTCCTACTCACCCCTGATATTGTAGCACAGAAGCAGCCGCAAACAATACATAAATGAAAAGACCTATGTATGTTCCCATAAAGATTCCTTGTAAAAACAGACTGCGGTCCCGACTTGGCGTGTAAGCCATGGTTAGCTGGCCTCCCTCCACACCTCCTACAGACTACAGACTAACCAAATGAAGAAAACAAAATTACCAGGGATCCTACCACTCAAAGATAACTGATGTGAGAATTTTGATGTGTATCTTTCCAATTGTTTGTGTGTGTATATTTTGATGTGTATCTTTCCAGTTGTGTGTTGTGTGTATATACACACACACACACAGAATACATTACATTATGTATTATGTAACACATACATCCACGTATATAATTACATGCCTGCATGTAAATTACACGTGTAATTTATACACATATAAATGCATGCAGTATGTAGTTACATACATGTATGTAATACATAATACATATGCATTGTGTATACATACAATACATACTATGTGTGTGTACGTATATGTGTGTGTATATATATATACAAACTTCATTTTCAAAACAGGACTGTTATCTACATACAATTCTAACCTATTTTTCTCATATAATATTTCAAGAATGTTTATGTCCTGGAAGAGTCTTCAATAACATTACTTTTCGTAGCTGGAATTAGTCCATTACATAGACATATCACAATTTATGTAACTATTTCCCCATTGCGAGATTAGGTTTCCCATTTTCATCTCTCCTACAAAGAATCAGGGCTACTGTTTAGTTGCTGGGCGTAAGTCCGGGGACGCGGATGCTGTGTAGGAATCATCTGTTCTCATGATGTGGTCCCCTTGCCATGCCAGTCATTAAATATTTTTTTTTAATATCAAGCCATAAACAATATGGGAGTAAAGAACATCAGAACTAAGTCTCTCTCTCTTTTTTTAAGATTTTATTTATTCATTTGAGAGAGAGAGAGAGCGTGAGACACAGAGAGAATGAGCAGGGAGAGTGGCAGAAGGAGAGAGGGAAGCAGGCTCCCTGCTGAGCAGGGAGCCCAACACGGGGCTCAATCCCAGGACCCTGAGATCATGACCTGAGCCGAAGGCAGATGCTTAACCGACTGCGCCACCCAGGCACCTCCAGAACTAAGTCTTAACACAATTTAATAATTACTTTAGAATAAATTCCTAGAGAAGGACTGGCTGCGTATGGAGTACTCACATTTTTGACACTTTTGACCAACATTGTGAAATCAACCGCCAGAATGGCGATGCCAGTTCTTAACCCTACCAGCAGAATATGAGAGTATCTTTTTTTTTTCTACAAAGGATCTTTTTCATAAGTAACTTTCACATGTTATCATGAAGCCTTAAACTCGTACATAATGTCCAGGACTAAAGGAATTCATTCTCCCTCTCAAAACCGCTGCGTAGAGTAAACTCTCTTAACACACTCCAGGCGCACAACTTTTAACTTAGTCTTTCCCCTACACATGTTCCCCGGACACTCATTGCAAGAGGTATGCTTAGAAAAGAGGATCCTGTGGTTACAAAAATTCGGGAGATGCTAAGGACTGTCATACGGCTCCTTGAGAGTCTCAGAGCTCACTAGCCCATTCAATACACTGAGAAGACCTGCATTCTGTTTAGAACCCATTTATCTCTTCAACCTAGAATTTCCTAAACAAAATCCTCTCCTCAAATAATAGTAAAACGGACTCAGACGAATAGTTCTTCAGAACAAGTTTGGGGAATCTGGTCTTGTGTGTGGACAAAAAGCAGAATCTTATCATTGTATAATATTATGATGTTCCCAACCAAAAATCCTACTGCTACAGAGAGTGGTCAATGCCATGCAACACAATAAGGAATTAAAATTATTGGCAAGTTCTAGAAAAATGTTTAGGTGAGCACAAACTAAAATAATAATAATAGTAAAAATAATAATAAAGACTACTAATTTTGGAAAGAAGGATGATGAGAGGGACATAAATGAGTCGAGAAAGTGCTTGATATATCCTGAAATATGGGGATATCATAGAGCATGGGGGACATCATTTTACCTTCACAGGGGATAACAAAGTTGAGGAACTCATTACCGCATCAAGTTCAAGGAACATTTAGGCAAATGAGTGGATGTCAGGTTCAAGATGGATTATTTGAGGAAAGTTAAGGATTCAGGGAAAGACAATATGTCTGACCTTTTGGAAGATGACATCGTAGAAGGAAATGAACTGTGTTTTTTCTTAGAGTCTGCCAGTCATCACTTAGTCCTTTTCTTAAGGGTCCCTAAAGGGAGAGTTCCTTGCATCCCTGAATATCCCATCAAAACTATTCTATCATTAATTGTCAAGCCCCATCAATATGCTTTATCTCCTTTCTGTCCAGGAGCTGAAAAATAGCAATTTGGAACTCTTGACTTCTTTTATTTATCAATACAAAGGGAGGAGAGAAGAGTTAAAATGCAGGGAGGGCCCTGCAAACTCACTCTTTCTATTGATTTTCAGTACTCTTTCCAGGGTAACTTTGAATATGGGAATTTCTAGCAAAATGGGTTTAGCATGCACACATAAAAAAGGAATAGCCCCCACCCCAGTCCCCCTGCCGCTCTCCATGATTCCCAAGTGATGTAAGTTCTATAAAGATACGTTCATTCAAGCTTATATGTCCTCTCTCCAGGGGTCTCTTTCCTAACAAGGCGACTCTCAAAATCACGAGTACCCAAAGCCCGAAGTTTCCAGGCACTCCGGCCACACAATGGATAACTCAGGAGACTCCCTTGTAGATCAGCATCTCAAGGTCCTCTAGTGAACTTGTTAGCTTTCTCAACCTTGACAAAGAAGACGGAACATCTAGGAGGGACTCCCATTCTATCATGGAGAAGACATCATCTTCTATGTATCCAATCCATTTCATTTTGAATATGCAATAGCTCTGCAAATGAACCACTCATAGGAAGGAATTTGCTCAAAGCTAAGGTTTTTGAGAAGTATGGCTCGGGTTACAACCCTGGGTCTCCTTCTTCTGCAGCGAGCTCTAGCCATTTCCTTTGGTCTCTCTCTACACTGAACACTTTTTTTGCCAACCCTACAGGGGGCAATTGATGGGTCAGAAGGGCCTAGAAAGATTCCTTTGTGAAGATAAAATTCCTGAATTTCTAGTCCGTAGAAACAATAGAAATCCCATTTGGGGTTTTGAAGCCTTTGTCTTGGGTATGTTAAGAGTTAAACCTTTGGCTGGCTGTGAAACGTTCCAGAACACACTTCCCAACTGCCTAGCCAGACCCTTCCAAATGCCCTCCTTAATTATGCAAAAAGCATCTTCCTTGCTAGGTTGCCAAATAATATTGCAGGGACTAGAGCAAAGCTGGGATTTGTTTTCCTCTCTTCTCTTGACTATACCCCCTTAGTTTGGTTTTAAATTTCTCCATTCTCCATGGCTATTGGCAACACTGGATTAGTAATGCTAAAAAATTTATCTTTACAACCTATTGTCTTAGGTAAGATTGTATCAACAGCTCCAGATGGACCAATCTCTAAGAATAATTTCACTTCCCCTTATCATTGACAGGAATCACATTTACATATTCTACTGGTGGGCGAGATAATGCAGAGATGATTAATGTCCCTCGATGTACAGATACCTGTAGACTTTTTGATCAATGTCTCCCCAAGAAAGTGTCTTTCATTCTGGATGCTCAAAGTCCAAAAACGTGCTGTGATTAATGTAACTAAATGTTTGGGGTCGGCGGAAGCTGCAGGCTCTGTTCCCTGCGTCCCCGTCACACTAAAGAGAGGTCACAGGAGACTGGATTAGTCATGTGGAGAAAAAGTCTGTGGCGCGCATGTGTGCGTGGGATTTCAAACATCCTCTGAAAGAGAGAAGCAGAATCTTCCCTGAAATTGCTCCTCCAGAGACTCATAGGTCTGGTTCCATGTGTTGTATTAAAGTTGGGATACGTTCTGATTTATTTCACACATTTGTTAACCACAAATATCTGGCTTCTCCAAGTTATCCCTTAGAGAGGCATTGGAACCAGCTAGAATCATGGAACAAAAGGCATGGAGGGGAGTTAGAGATCTTGCATTGTTTTCTTAATCCTTCAGATTTACTTAATCATTTCCTCGGAGATGTCTTTAAAGATTCTTCCAAGTCAACGTGCCAGTGCCCGGAGTCAGGGTGGCAGAGACTTTAAGCAGGGAGTCTGGAGGCAGCCTGAATTGCATTAGATCCCAGCTCTTCCTCAAGGTGGGGGACTTTGGGGCATGATCCAAAACCCTCTCGTGCCTCAGTTTACTCATCTGCAACCTGGGGATAATAACCGTAAGTGCTCTTAAGGTCACTGGCAAGCTCCAATAAGAAAACATCTTTAAAGTGCTTGGTTCAGTGCCTGGTACTTAGCGAGAATTCAGTAACTTCCAGCTATCGTTGTTGTCATTATTAATTCTAAAAATAGCTATTGAAATGTCTCATACTCATGCATGCCTCATGCACACTTCTCACAAACAATGAGGCTTTCTTCAGGTACTGCCTGGCTAGGTTCCTCCTGCAAGGAGATCTATTTTCCACTGGAAAATATTTTTAAGGAAATTATATTCAATTCAAGGACATTTACATAATAATATGCATATCTAAAACCTGAGTAAGCCAGGCTGCTCCTAGCTGTGGGAGCCGAAGAGGCCATATTTAGGAATACAAATTACTCCTGGAATAGGTTTCTGTGCCCTGGACTGCTCCCAAGGAACACATGTGGGTCATGATTAAATGGCAAAACTGGAAGATGTTAGAAGAATTAAGAAAGAAAATCCAGAACTACGTAAGACGGTGAAATCCAGAAGATGGGGTGTTCGGGGAAGATGAGCCACAGGGGAGTGTGGTAGGAATTTCTCAAAGGTGAGTGTAGGTGCTGGGAAATTCATGAAAACCATTCATTGATGCATACATTCATTCATTCATTCAACAAACATTTACCGAATGCCAGCTAGAGTTCTGAGGGTTGGGATTTTGCAATAAACAGGTCAGACCAAGTTCCTGCCCTCTCCAGGTTGGCAGCCTCGCAGAGAGAACAGACAGGATAAGCAGACAAGAAATAAGGTCCTGTCAGCCAAATATTGGGCTGTAAGGAAAATGGAGCCCAACCTGTTTCTCTCTCTCAGCTCAACGAAGATGTCCTCCACAGAGAAGCAGCTCCTGTGACACTTGGGGAAAAAAACACACCCTCACTGGAACCTTCTTCTTTTGGGAATGGGAGACCCATAAATTCAAGTCCCTGATGAGAATCCTTAGAAAGGTGGCTGCCAGCAGTTAGACAATCTAGCCCAGGTTGAACCACACCCAATATGTCCACCACCGAGTCCCCATCCCGAGCCACACCCACAATCCGCCATGACACGTCCTCAGACACAGTCTACCTCAGTCAGAGTGGGCGCTAGCAGGCTAGTCTTTGGCCTCTACACAAGATGAGACGATGAAAGTCTAAGAAGTTACCAGCTGGCTTGCTCACTGACACAATCAGAAGACGCATTTACCACACTGCGCAAGAAAGAGGGAGACCACTGTAGGGTGATGTGCCTCATATCCAAGCTTGTCCCTACTGGAGCCACTTGTGAATGCTTCCATGGACACCTTTGGCCACAGAGCTCCCTGGAGCCCTCAGGGACCTACAGGGCCAGACACCGTAGCCCGGCCCCTTCCTCCATGCCATGAAAACACCGTTCCAGGAATGTCCACCTCTGAGGCAGCCCTGGATGGGCTCAGGGGTTAGACCAACCAGAGCTGAAATCTGGACTCCACCCCTTGCCAGCTAAGTGACCCTCGTATTACTAAATCTTAGTGTCATTACATGGAAAATGGGGAAAATTCAACTAACAGGGTGAGCATTTAGTGAGCTAGCCTTTCAAAGCCTTTCGGAGTCTTGCAGGTTGTTAGCTCTCAATATTTGTTGTTTATCTGTTAATAAGAAGAAAGGAAGGAAGGAAGGAAGGAAGGACGGAAAGCAGGAAGGAAGGGAGGAAGAAAGAAGGAAGGGGGAGGGAGGGAGGAAGGAAGGAAGAGACTTGGTGAGTGAAAGGGGGAAAGGGAGAAGGAAGGAAGGAAAGGAAGGAAGAAAAAGCAAGCTAGCTGAAGGAGTGCTTCACTGGGACAAAAATGCTTATTGCCTGTTAAATAATGCAAAGTGTTTGCCCTTTCTCACTGTGAAGGTTTAGAAGAAGGTTTATGTGATTTTGCATTTTTCTCCAATGGGAGAGAGAGCCAGGAGGGAGGACAGCAGCAGGGGGATGGGTGTCTAGCAAAAAAAAAAAAAAAGAAAGAAAAGAAAAAAAATACACATTCAATAAATGGGAAAATTATTTAAATAAGCAATCCTGAGGAAAAAAATATGGAAGCCAATTTTATTCATAAAACAACTGATTTACAGCATTCTAGCTAAGAGCACCTTTTAACACAAGCCTCTGAGATCCGATTTATTATTCAGC
Source organism: Nasua narica (assembly GCA_028533885.1). Taxonomy (NCBI): domain Eukaryota; kingdom Metazoa; phylum Chordata; class Mammalia; order Carnivora; family Procyonidae; genus Nasua; species Nasua narica. Next base: position 24,207,904 of record CM052803.1, on the reverse strand, counting down.
AAAATATTCAAGATTAATAAAGGTATCTTTAATACTAATATAGCAGCAAGAGCTAATATATGTAAAATAATTATTATGAAAAGTATTATCAATATTTGGGGGAATAATGTACATGCATAATGAATGAATTTTGCCCCTGGGTTTCGGCTTACATCTTGGCCTGATTTTGCATGGAGAAATTCTGCATTATAATGAAAGGCAAAATGATCACACATTATAACTGCGAGTTTTTTATCACTGCTTAGAAGGATCCTAAAACTGTCACCTAAACAGAAAATATATATATGTATTCCATATAAGCATGCAGATGGTAAGATTTATCATTCTTTGAGTGGTGGAAAACACCCAAAACACCCAATTGCTTTCAAAACGACAGCCCTGAAGAAGTCAATAAGAATTTTTTTAATAGCCAAATATCACAAAAATCTACCAAATTTTAGGCAAAGGAAGTGTTGCTCAGGTTTATTATTTTATTTTTAGAAACCCTCAGGTATTACTCAAATGGCATTTACAAACTAAATCGGATGAAGAATTATTTTCATTTTCATGAGCCACTGAGGACCTTATAAAATTTAACAGAAGCTCTTTTCCCACCTCTCACTACACTTCTGGAATAAAAAATCAAATTCTATTCAACACACATCTGGGTGTGCCCCCTTGCACCAAACCCTGTTGGTGGGGGAGGGGCCCACAAGGGGAAAGAAAGAAAGAGAAATTAGGGAATATTCTTTTCCTTCTAGAGTGTAGATTCATAAAAATAGAATAGGATGGGCATCTCAGCAATGAGCTCTCTAGTCTCGACCCTTATTTTGCAGCCAAGGAAACTGAGGCCAGAAAAGCGTGAACCCAGGCAAAGCTACATTTCCTTACTTCCAAAGCCTAAAAGCTTCTACCACCCCTCCCCCACCGCACCCGCCAAGTTCAACAGGGCCCCCAAGGAAGAGGAAGTGTCTGCCGATTTCATACTGAAGTTCCCCTTCGCCACACTCAGCTTGTACCCCAAGTTCCACAAGAAAGCAACTCACCATTACTCGGTTCCTATTCTACATGAAGAATGATGTTGGTTCCACTCATAGCCGCTGTGTACTCTACTGAAATTCCTGCAGTGAAGGCTTCTTATCTTAACGGACCCCTCACATGGGGCAGGCATGTTCAGCATCACCTAAAGAAAACAAAAGTTTCCAAGCCTTTGCTAGCTCTGGAATTTATGTGTAAGAACTCATGTTTGAGAGGTTTTATTTTTTTTATGTTAAATGACTACACTATAAATCTCATGAAGACCATAAATCAGACTTGACTCCGGCCCCATGAGTGAGGCTGGGACCGATTTATGGCGAAGTGCAAGAGAAGAACAGTGTGTTTTATTTGTTTTACCACCTGGCACTGACACGGAGAAGAGCCTTGGGGGAGCTGGCCAGTGCGGCCCAGGGAACAATCCCCAAGGCTACGATAAATCCACCTGTGACTAGCAACCCACCTTGGGTTGAGAACTTGGACATGACTGCAAAGATAGGCTGTCTCATGGAAGATTCTTAGTCCTGAGCAGGGATGGCGTTGGGTTGGAAGTCCATGTGACAATGGCCATGTCTTACCGGGCTTCAAACACTGCCACTTATTATTATTAACAGAGAGAGTCCTTTGTGGACTTTTCCCATCTTTGTTAATGGGAAATCCAAGATCAATATGAAACATTTTAAAGGACATCTTACGAATCTTGAAATTATGATAATTTGCCTGAAAGAGTTCTGAGTCATTAAAGTCCTCTCAGTGAATCCCGTCTCTGGGATAACAGAGTCATTTATTAAACAAATATTTAATGAACATTACTACGTGGTGGATACATCCTTTGGTGGAGTTTACTACCTAGTGGGAGAGATGGAAAATAACGAGAGAAGTCAATCAACTGAGAATAATTGTTATAGAGAAAAATAAAGTCGGTGATGGAGTGATTTATTAGATGGGATGGTCTGGGAATGTCTCCTCAATAAGTGGCCATTTAATTAGAGGCCTGAATGAAGTCAGGGAAAGAGCCACGCAGATAGTAAAGGCAAGGATAGAAGCCAGGAGATCAGTTAGCATACTACTGCACTAGTCCAAGCCAGAGGTCATGGAGATCTGGGACAAATTCCCTTCAACCATTAAACTCATCTTAAGAAAGACAAAATCACAGTTAAACTTAGAGTCTGAGAGCTCTGGATAATTCAAGAGGGAAAAAAAGAGCAGTCTTTGAAAACTAAGTTTTAAGTCCAGAGGACACAAGAAGTCCTTTTCCTTTTGGGACACAGCAAGGAGACTGCAGTTCCATCTTTTGTCGGACCCCACTAGAGTCAGGACGCATCCAAGGATGGTAACATCCCTTCTGATGATTTCCCCAAAACCAATTTCTTGTGCAGTGGTTTAAAGCTTCTGAGGAAAGTTCACTCTACACCTGTTTACCAACGTGTCCGGAAAGCAGTCCTAGAAACCTCATCAGACTTAATGAAAGCTCAACTAGACTTCATAGAAAGGAGGGAGAGAAAGCACACCAAGAAGAGAGAGGCTGGGGGCCACTCGGCTGTATCCTCTTCCAGCAAATTGGTTTCCAGTCATGTGAGCGGATTGGGAAGAACACTTACGAGTGATTACTAACACAGGAAGGTTGCAGGGGGTGCACCACGAAGACAGTGAAGAATGGGGCCAAATGGGAGGGAATGGACAAATTAATGATTAAGGAAGATTTTTTTTCTTCCAGGAGTCGTGTCCAGCCTGGCCTCCCAGATTTGAGCAATCTTTCACTGTCAAGAGAGACTGGGAGATTGATTCAATTAAGATTAGCAGAGTCGGAAAAATGGCATCTGGGTTAGTTTTGGTCAGGGATGCCTTCCCTCTCCTCTCTTGGTGGTGGTGGCCTGCACAGCACGCAGAGCTGAGCTCTGTCGGGTGCCGGGGAAGGCGAGGCGGGCTTCCGGAAGTGGGGTTCGTGGACCAGACTCCGGGCTGGAGATCTGGCATTTCCCGGTTCTTTCCTTCTGAGGTCTCATCCACATGTCCTCCTCCGGGTTGATTTTCTTATAATTAGCCACTTGTTCTAAAGGAACAAGAAGAAGGTGGGGAAACTCAGCAACGTGGGGGGTGGGGGGGTCACGGCCGGGTACGGTTCCGCGAAGCAAATGGATGTAATTGGAGGTCTCATTAATTCTGAGACGGTGCCCGGGTGCCCTCGCCCGTGCTTCCGAAGGGCGGGAGAACTTTCCCGGAGACGCGAGCGTGTCTGCAACAAAAAGGGGCCGGCGAGGCACCTCACAGGGCTTGAGGTCCAGGGGTGAAGAGATGGGGGGGTGTGGGGAGTACATCACTCTCGCCTCCTCCCACGGCCACACCGGGAAACCCAAACGCACGGGTGCTCTTGATTTCTGCCCCGTGGATCTCAGTGTGCAAGGGCAGGCGGTAAATGCTTCAGACGATCGTGCCTTGCGATTTCCTGCCACCGCCTCTAAATTCGTATTCAGACCCCGTCGCCGGGTAAGTTTAATGAAAGTGGTACTTTCCACGAGGTCCCTGGTGGCATTAGTTCACATTACAAAATCATTATACATAATTTGACACTATTGTGCACCGTTAGCTTAGAACAAGAGCTTGTTTTACAGCTCTGGGGACAGAGGTCCCTCCAGATAAGGTTGGGCTTAAGAGAGAAGAGAGAAGTGCCTCCCTCTGGTTAGTAATGAGGACTTTGATGTTCCATGCAGCGACTCCCTTACTGCCTATCAAGACCGGTATTTAGTCCGAGGGAAAAATAAATAAATAAATAAATAACCGAGTTGCTCTCTTAAAAGGCAGCTGTGGGCCAGGCACTGAGCTCTACGGCTCTTAAAAGCAAATATTTAATCGCCATTTTAAAAGCCTCTCCAGATGCCACGGACCCATACTTGACTTTTGTTGTTGTTGTTGCCGTCGTCGTTGTTCCGAAAGTTCCTGCTGCTGGGGACTTGGCACCACTCGTCACGCACTGTTCTATCACGTTCCATGCAGTCACATAGGGATGGTGTCCCTCCGGGCTGTGCAGGTTCTCCCCGTCAGTCGTTAGAGAGGAAAGTCCTTCCAGGCCAGCAGGGAACTGGCCTCAGTTCCTGCCCTCTGCCTGGATACCCCAGCCCTTCCCCCAGACCCCCCAGATGTCCTCATGACCCAGCAGCTAAAGGCTTTCTGTCTGTCACTCCTGGGGGACATGTAGGCTGAAATGGGTTGATTTATGTCCCTCCCCAAATTCCTATGTTGATGTCCTGGTTTGTAATGTGACTACATTTGGGATGGGGTCGTGCAGGGAGGTAGTTAAGGTTAGATGAGATCCTGCAGGTGGGGCTGTAATCCCGCAGGGCTGGGGTCCCTTATAAGAAGAGGAAGAGGGGCGCCCGGGTGGCTCAGTTGGTTAAGCATCTGCCTTCGGCTCAGGTCTTGGGATCGAGCCCCGCATGCTCAGCAGGGAGCCTGCTTCTCCCTCTCCCTCTGCCCCTCCCCTCTGTGCTCTCTCTCAAGTAAATAAATAAAATCTTAAAGAAGAAGAAGAGGAAGAGATACGTGAGATTGCTCTCCTGAATGCACACGGAGAAATGGCCACATGAGGACACAGTGAGAAGCGACGAGAGAGATCTCAGGAGAAATCAGCCCTGCCAGTTCCTTGATCTTGGACTCCCAGGCTCCAGAACGGTGAGAAGATACATTTCTATGGAAGCCACCCCACCTGCGGTATGTGGCTGTGGCAGCCCAAGCTGACTAATACACGGAGTGTCCTCATGGGTTGGTTCCCATGCCATGGTTCCCTTTGATAAATCATTTTATTTTCACCCGCTAGCCTCCTTTCCTAGCAAAAGAAGTCACCCACCTCCCTCTGGCGAACTTCCAAAGGCATCTGGTTCAGAATCAAAATTCCTTCTCTCCCATCGGCCATTGCGGACTTGGGGTGTGAGGGGCCATCTTGAACCTGTCTCTTCCTTGCATAGGTTGGCCAATTGGTTGGTCCCCCCTCATAAGCTCTCCCCACTGTCCTTCTTCCTCCTCCCACCTCTTTCTGGTCCCCCACAACCTTTCCAGCCTTAGTTCCATGGGAGTGGAAACGACCTTCCCCATTATTCGCTGCTGAATTTCCAGCGCCCACAATGCCCGCCACATAGTACGTGCCAAGGAAACACGCGGTGAATGCATGAAGGAATATTTGAAATGAGTGCTAGGGCTAGGGGAGGCCTCAGTCCTCCCTTTGCAGGTGAACGAACCAGGGTTCAGCCAAGGGAAGGGAATGGCCCGAGGCCACAGGACGAGAGAGTGGCCAAGCCAGACCAGAATCTGTAGGTCTGCAAGGACTAGGAACACACCGCCAACCTCAGCCCATTTGCAGATGATCTGAGTAGAGAGTTGATGGGTCCTTTTCCCAAAGACATCATCAGGATCATGGACACAAAAGCAAATCCCATACCTGGTCCCACTACCTATTCTTGAGGAGAGGACTTGAGATTGATGAGATTTTAAATGGTGTCGTATTCTGGGCATTCACAACTTGGACTGGAGTGCAGGAAATCCTGGTTGTCTCACAGAAGGAGACAAATGTGCTCTGGAAAATTCCAGGAGGGAAGGAGGGCATCATGGGGAATCTCCATCATACTGGCAAGTCTGCCCTAAATCAGATAAGAGAAAGGGGGTGCAGGGTGATTCCTTCACATTCTAGAAGTTTCCTGGGACACGTCAGTGTGGGGGAATGGGTGTTTCAGATGGAAATCAGGAGAGGAGGAAGCAGCCCGAATGGCAGTAGGGACTTCAGGTCCTCAGAGAATGACTTCATCCCCAAATGTCTCTCCCCTCCCCTCCCGGGAGGATCCACTCCCTCCAACAAGGGAGAGGAAAGGCCGCTTTCAGGAGCTCCAAGTAAATCTTCCACTCCCCAACCAAGAGCAAGGGAGGGAAGGAGATTCTCAGAGATCCTGAGGGGGAAAGCTACGTTCCAAGAGCGATAGATGGACAAAGAGAATCTAAATAACCCAAAGCAAAGGGATAGACGGTGAGGCAACCTCTCCATAGCTTCAGACATGCAAATAAAGAAGGAAAAATTCTTTCCCTAAGAGAACCATGAAAAGGGAAAGATGACATAAAAATACACAGTATTTCTCTCTGTTTTTGTCTCTCTCCCTGTTTTCCTCTTTCACTTTCCCTTTCTTCTCTTTTTTTTTTTCTTCTTTCTGAGGTCAGCTGGCAGAGTTCATAGGGACCCCAGGTAAGTGGTTCACCTCCTTGCAGAAATGGTCTTAGTCACACAGTAATGATAATACTAATGATGCCTGGTCCTTATGGGCAGTTTACAACACACACTCCCGTCCCGGGTGCCTTGCATTGATTATTTCCTCCTTGAATCCTCCCCGCCCTGGGCCCTGGGTGCTGGGTTGAGTCCCCTTCTACAGGCAAGGACACAAAGGTACAGAGAAGCAGTCATCTGCCTAGAGTCTCTAGCTAGTCCTGTACAGGGCTGGGATCTACCAGAATGTCCTTCCTCCTGTACCCAGGGCTCGTCTTCCGAGCCCTCACTGGATCTTGGAGCCATGACCTTGGGAATCCCCAGTCATCTCAATGTGGGTTCACCCTCCCTCCATTCACACCAGCCTTTCAGCTTACGGGATAGTCCTCCATCCTCAAACTTGGTCGCTTCCCCCATGAGAGCCTGGGAGCCCCATTTTGCAGCCTATTACCAACTGGGTTACCTCAAAAGAGCTTCAGGCTGTCCGCATGTCAGGTGGTCCAGCGGGTCCCACACTTGTCTTCTAAGCTCCCCTAGAAGCAGAGGAGAGGAAGCCAGCAGCCCCCACAGATCTTGGGGGGTAGAAGTGGGGAGAGTGGACAGAATCCAAAGGTCTAGGGGCAAGCTCCAAACTTCTATAAAAGCTCCTTTTTAACCTAAAAGGTTCACGGCAGGGGGAATGGTTTGCCTTCTACTGCAGAATATGTCTATTTCTGAGAAAACAGAAAAACTCATGTTTTTCATTACTTGCCTTGGAATAAAACAGATGATCTCAAAAGAAGCCCGCATGCCTCTCCCGGCTTTATATCCAGGTGGAGAAGGGCTGAGTTTGAGAAGCTCAGAGCTAGTCCAGGTCTCACCTCACCCCAACCGTGTTGCAGTGGAGGCCCAGAGAGGTGACGTGATTTGCCGAAGGCTGCACAGCAGGGCAGAGTCTGGGCCCCACATCCGCAGGGGCCTAACCCAGGGTTCCACACCCCCTGTGACACAGCGGTTGAGCACAGAGGGAGCAGGCAAGGCCGGGGGAGAGTCCCCTCGGGGCTGTGGAGCCGCACACCAGTGGGGTGGCCACCCAGACAGAAGCGATGACCCCATCCCCGGCACCCTTCTTTGCACTTCCGTTTCCGGATCATTAATTCTTATACAATGGGAACGGTCAGAGTATCAACTCCACAGTTTTGACAGAAGAACTCAATGAGATGCCACCCACGCCTGGCCCATAGTAGGGGCCTCAAAAAATGGAACTCCTTAAGATTGCCATCATCTTAAGGAGAAGGACTCTGCTTCTCTTTTCCTGGTCCCTTTCTAAGATCCGCCATGTTGGGGAACCTTCGCAAGGAAGCCTTTGCTAGCTCTCATCACGTTAACCTGCCTCCAGGGTGCGGGGCTTACTTAAGTGAATACTTGCAGATGCCTAGCACAGGCCCTGTGAGGGCCTATAACACTCTCCCTATAAGAGAGTGTTAAGTAAGAGCAGCCTCTCGGGGCACCTGGTGGCTCAGTTGGTTAAGCGCATGCCTTCGACTCAGGTCATGATCTCACGGTCATGGGATCGAGACCCACGTCCAGCAAATAAATAAAATCTTTAAAAAAAGAAGAAGAAGAAGAGTTGCCTCTTTCATTATAGAGAGGCTTTGACGATGCATTGATAGCTATTAGCCATTTTTTATGATATAAGCTTCCAAGGTACAGCTTTATAATTGGACGTGTTCATCCAATTCAGAGTGATCACCGCCACGTGTCCAGGAGTCCCCACCCACGACCATAGAGGCGCCCCCCTTTCCCCACTGATCCTTTAATTCAATGAACACTTAGATGTTTATGAGTAACTTCTACTTCCTTCTGGAAAGTCCCTCCGGGCTTCTTTGCACGAGGCGTTATTTGGGTCGAGGCTCCAAGGGCATCTCCTTTGAGAACGAAGGAACGAGCATTCTGGGAAGGTGACGTCAGGCGATCAGTGTTTTCTGGTGTCACAGGGGAGAAACTTCTTAATCCACCAGGCGCTGACTTTTCCCCTCCCAGATCAACTCCAACCCCTTGTCCTTGGAGGCGCAGCACTGGAAGGCCCCCAGAGCCCTCTGGCTCCATTCAAAATCCTCTTTTCAGAGCTTTGGCAGTTTTATGGCCTTTAATGACCCCCTATTGTGCCCTGATTGCCAATCAGGACACACGTAATGACGGAGCGGCATCACTTAGCCCTTATTCCGATGACAATGGCCAGAGTGGCCAGCTCGCTGTTTTGACATGAGCGGGGTCACAGGGAAAGTTTTCGGGCGGGTGATTTAAGGAGGCGGGACCAGCCAGCACCCTCGACTCCTCCGTTGCTGGGACTTGGACAAAAGAATGAACTCTGAACTTTTCCTTTGACGGATGGAGGTCATTAAAACCGTGGTGGGGGCCCCTTCAAAGGCAGGTGTAGACCAGGCTGTCCCTCAAAGCGCCTAATAAAGAGAGAACAGGCAATTGTGTGGGACTCGGAGAAGGGGAACTTCTGAGAGATTCACTCAAGTGCTTCAAAGAAATCAATGAGCCGCTCCGGCCGATTGACGGGGGCCAGAAGCAACGCGACATTCCCTCCACCACCCATTGAATGGGTGGCTGCCCCAATTGTTCCCAAACAGGGGCCGCGACAATAAATGCTCCGGGTCCTTTCATGGGTACCCTGGGCTCCCGGGTCTTATACTAGCAAGAGAATCCAGAGAAAGGGACACCATCGACACCCATTTTAAATTCCATCCATTTTAATAACGTGCCTAGAGATCTCCAAGCAGCTTAAAATATTAAAGGTTTCTTTTAAACATCTGGAAGATAACATCTAATTACTCGAGAGCTCGAGAGTGCTCCGGGTTCTTCATATGTAATCGGAGCTAATCCCACCCAACCCAAACAAACAGCCAACAAAAGCACTTCCCCTCCAAGTATCATCTTCAAGGAGCACAGAGAGCCCCCCCAAAACACAGCTTCCAGACAACACCAGCCCCCCCCAGCCCACGCCCCCCCCAGCCTCATTCCCACCACGGCACAACCAGCTGGGACCACATGCTGCCCCTGGAAGGGCAAATCCAGAAATGTTGACCTCCTGGCAGTCACAGGACAAGTCGGCTAAATAGATCGACTGCAAATGACTTGAATCATCCAAGTTCAAGCATGAAGGGAAATGAAAGCTCAGGAAATTTCACCTCCCTCCTCTGTGGTGTTTTTTTTTTTTTTTTTTTTGAAAGGTGTTTTTGCTTTTCACATCAGGGTCAGGAATTTTGATCCCAAAGGTCTGAGCGGGAATATAAATGGGTTTGGACAAACTGGAAGCCGGGGTCTTGGGGGAGTGTTGTACTGAATGCATCCTTAGGATCACTTCCCCGGCACACACACACACACACACACACACACACACACGCTCTCAGGATACCGAATTCGGCACCCCTTTCCGGCTGGGGCGATGCTTATTAAGGGTAACGCAATCGGATGAGAAGGGGACACACAGGCAGCCACAAAGCCCAGAGGAAGCAGCTGTGGAGACAAATAATGAAGGTCCCGCCTCCCTAAAATGCACCCACAAGGCAGAGCCACATCCTTTCTGCATTGTCCAAGGACAAATCATCGCGGGTTCTCGAGCAGTTGGCGGTGTCAGCAAGACTGGAGGGAAAAGCCACAACTCGAGGGTCCCTGGCAGGGGCCCCGGAAGCACCTAGCTGATGGAAATCCTCTCCGAACCCTCCACCCCCCCTCCCCAACAATGAAATGGACACAAAGGAGCAGGGTTAGCCTCACTGAGTCATAGGAAGAAAAAGACAAAAGAGTCCATGAGAGATCGTAAGGACTTTCCCTCTCTCCGGATCCGATGGCATGAGTCCATCGGGTCACTGTGGTGCAATGCACGCCTTTCGGCATCCGGGGGCGGCATCCTCAGTGTCGGGGTGGAGGGTAAGCGGCACGGATGCGGAGTCTGTCTTCACTGGAAGATGGAGATTAAGCAGATAATTTCTCAAATAATGACTGTTCTGAGAGATGCTACGGAGGAAAAATGCCCGTGCTCTGAGAACCCAAGTGGTGGCAGGGATGTCTGGATGGATGAGGGTAGGACTAGGGGCGCTTCGGGTGATGGGGGGCTGGTGGGTGCACTTTACTGCAGAGCCAAGTTAATGAGAAAGGAAGGCGGGCAAGTGGGCACGAAGGATGGGGAGGGGGAGAGGGGGAGGAGGAGAGGGAGGAGGAGGAACAGGAGGAGGGGGAGGAGAAGGCCCAGAGAAGCAAACCCGGTTGCTTGGCAGCTTCGCTTCTCACAGAAGTTGGGGTGGAAATATCTGGAACTCTCTGGAAGGTGGAGACCTATCTAATTCCTGGGCCTGTTAATCTGCCCTGAGGCAAAGGACCCGCCAAGTTCATTCCATGTCGCCCTCTGCAGACTGCGGAGCAAAGGAGCATTCCCATCAGACGTGGCCACCACGGTACTCAGCTCAGGGGTAACCTCCAATTCTTGCTTCTAACCCTCTGCTGCTAAACAGCGTTATCTACTCCAAGGTGAATGTAAAGGGCCCTAACTTGCCTGCTGACCGCCCCCGTGCTCTCGCCCCTTACCAAGGAGCAGGCACGGGGCCCGACACGGAGCCTGATTCCGTGCTCGAGAAACACCACCTTGCGTCCTATCAGCACACCTATTTTACAGATGGGAAAAGTGAGGCTCAAAGAAGCCACGGGCCCGAAGTCACACAGCATAGAAAAAGCGCATCCGGAATTTACGCCCCTGTAGTCAGCCTCCAGAATCCATCCCCTAACCCTTCCTGCTAGACATCCATCCAGCCCATGATGCAGAAACACGACTTTACCGGGAGACGCCGCAAACTCCGGGTCCACTTCCGAGCCCCGCAGGGGACGGGGGGTGGGGGGTGGGGGGGGTGGCAGCTTCCAGGTCAGAGGGCGGAGGCCCCAGTCTGCCCCCCCCCCCCACTGCTCGGGGTGCTGCTGCCTTTTTTTTTTTAAACAGGAAACATCTCAGTTAAATATGCAAGCGTGTTTAATTGCAGGGGCTCAGGGAACTTGTTTATCTTCCTTAAACACTGCCAGGGTGGCTCTCGTTTGTTATCTGGGGTGTGAAATGGAGGCTGACAACAATTAATACGTCCTCCCAGGCAGCTCGGCGGCTCTCTGACGGGAAGCTGTGTACTTCCGAGCAGGCCTGCGAGGGGGTGGCGGGCCCGGCCGTCACTCAGGATCCGAGGGGGGGAGAGTGACAGCGGCAGCTGACGGCCCCTCCCGCCGCCTCCTGAGAGGCCCCCGTGATAAAGCGGCCTGCTTTGTGGTGTAATCAGCTTGCTATACATGCATTACCTCCTAATGAGCGCCGTGTTTAAACAAGTGTATAGAACACATCTGTCCGGGCCTTGAGACTCGAGGCTGTGTGACCAATTTCAGCATCTGAAAGTTAAATTAATGGTAAAGGGTTTAATTGTGAGTAAACAATACCGCATTAAGGAGCAGTAAACAGCAGTGAGGACCCACCGGCCAGCTCTAGCATCACAGATGCGGCCGCCTCCGTGTGACTGCTAATAGTCCCCCCCACCCAGACTCTCTGACAGTGTCTCTCAAAGCCCATTTGTCATCTAAATGGCCCGTCCCCTTCTCCAACATCATTCTGGCCCACGGTCCGTTCCCGGGGCCCGCGGGGTCTGGGTTCGCGGGAAGGTGGGCAGACGAACCCCGAGGCCGGTGGGGAGGGCCTGCAGAAGTTCCAGCTTCCCCACCGAAGCACCAGACGGGGACAGACGGGGCCCAGAAGGGGACAGACACCCCCCTGTCCCCCAATACCCAGGCAACCCCACGTCCAGCAGGAGCAGCGAGACCGCCTTCGACTCTGGGCTTCAATGACAATGCTTCCAAACCTGGTTTTTAAAACACCCTAGGGTGTCTCCCATGAACAAAGGATGCCTCAAAAGCAAATTAAGTTCCCTTTAATTAAAGATCATAACATACGCCGCAGAACATTCCGTCACGGTAGGGGGAAGGAAGAGACTGTCACATGAAATGAATAGGGCTCCACAACTTTACAAAATTAAGAATTACACCGCAAGGACTCCGCACCTTCCCCCATGCGATCACGGCGACCGGCAACGCCACCTTGGAAACTGAACTTGGCCATCAATGCGGGAGGCGGAGGAAGAGCATGGGTGAGCGGGCGGGCATCTCCCCACCCGGGTGGGCACAGACTGAAACCTTGGCCTTGGGAAGAAGAGCACAGGTCAGCTGCTCTCTGTTTTTCTCTTGCTCACCTCAGTCAGGCTGGAGACGGCTCAGGGGCCAGGTCCCTGGAAGGTTCGGAAGCTCACAAGAGCTCAGGAAAATGCTGTCCCCAGAGGGGCGCAGTGTCTCTCTCTGCACCTGTAACCATCCCCACCTGGGCAGGCCTATAGCCCATCACTGCTGGGGGGCGGAGAGCCTCAGCTCCGAACAGAAGAGCCCTGCCCCTGCTCTCAGGGTGCGTGTTCCTCAAGGACCTCACAGGAAAGGGGGCTGGTGGCGGCCAAGACTGAGCATCGAAGCCTCCAGGTTTCTGTTTCTCTCCTTCGAATGGACAGGTGTGCGCTTTCAGAGACAATAGTCTCCCAGCATCACACCCAGACTCCAAGGTCAGGAGCAAATCCACACCTCTCTGAGCCTCAAAGTCCCTCATCTGTGAAATGGGGTAATAACCAGGTTGTTGAGAGGATTGGCTCCACGAGTCCTCGGATCCATTAGTAAGGGGCTGTTCTGCGCGCTATTCTGACAGGTGTGTGACGGCGGCCCCTTTGCATAGGACCTAATTAAGCTGACACGTAGGTAGGAAGAGCTCAAGGAGACCCAGGGCCACTGTCACTGTCATGTCTGGCCCACCTGGAGCGCCAGGATGCTGGGCTCGCCAGCCCGTGGGCATGCACTGAGCCTTCTTCTCTGCCTGCTGGGTCCCCCCCCGCCATCGTCTCCACGGCCAAGTGCACACAGCAGCCCCACACCCTCTGGACACCAGCCGTGTGACACGAAGGTCAACGCAGAGTGGTCCCTGCCTGGCCAGGCACACCCTCCACACCGTTCCGAAACGCCGGGGCGCAGCCCCCACAAGGAGCGTAAGTAAATCCTTGCCTCGTAAACCCAGCTCAAAACCAGCCCTCGAGCTGCCGGTCAAGTTCGCTGAGCTGCATTTCTTAGAAAATCTTCCCAACATGTTCTAAATCCAGATAACCTCACCTTTCTACTTCCGAAACCCTCTGGCCAGTGATTTTTTTTTTTTCTTTTTAACACTAAATGGTTTTCTATGTTTGTGTTGGGCAAATCTGTGTGCCCCTCGGAGACCCCAGAATTTCTAACTGTGCACTGGAAGGCGGCTCTAGGGAACTTGCCTGAAATGGCTTTGGGACCAACACAAGGCTGGGGGCGGGGCCTCTCCCTCCTTCCTCTACAGGCGACCCTGTCGGTGCCAACCTACAAAAGTCTGGCTCCTTCAAAGGACGCCCAAGAAATTATTACCTCACTTCGCCACAGAGACTGGGCAATGGAGTTTCATGCCCGCTAAGGCGATGTTGTCTTCTCTCTGCTCTTGTCTCTTGGTTTAAAATTATTCCCGGTCTGACAAGTCAGTGCCTCCTCCTGTTCCATGTCTGACAATCAAGCCCGTGACACACACAGATGGAGGGTGACCGGGTTGAGACATCCCACTGGTGACGGAGGAGTCCTTCCGTGTTTCCAGGAATAGCCAGAAGCAGAGCCCATCGCCCACCTAGGCCCGCCACCAACGCCACTCCTGCCGGTCCCAGCCCGGTCTCCGGAAGAAGGTGGAGTGAGTCCACGCTGGATTTTCAGCGATAACCTGTAGGCACACAACAGATGCTTCTAGTCTCTCAGAAGTGGAAAGAAATTCAGAAACCCTCTCCTTCACTAATTTTGGCCAAAACTTTTGCCTCTGCTCTGAAATTCTAACTTCCCGTGAAATGTTTTGCAGAGCCGTTACCAAGACAAAAGGACTAGAGCCCGAAATCCCCTGACCTCCGTGTCTACCCTGATACCCCCTCACCCACAGCCCAGCGCACATCAGCCGTTTCTTATCAGAGAACAGGCTGGACATCGTTGCACCTTATCCGACTTGTTTCCTGGCTGGTCAGACATGGCCCAGAGAAGTACATCGACTGGTAGAAAGTAACACAGCAATGAGCAGACAGACATCTCAAAACAAACCTGCAGTTGCCCTGGGATAAAATACAGACCCATCCCAAATGCCATCATTCTCACCTACTCTGTGAACCCATCAAATAATGGGCCCCCCCCACCCCCGAGTTCTTGTCCAATGGACACTCTGTATATTTTAAAGTTTGTGTTGTTTTTTTTTTTTTTTGAGAGAGAATAAGAGCCCCCCGGGGGTGAGGAGGGGCAGAGGAGGGGCAGAGAGAGAACCTCAAGCAGACGCCGCACTGAACACGGAGCACGACGCAGGACTGGATCTCTGGATCCTGAGATCATGACCTGAGCCGAAATCAAGAGTCAGATGCTTTACCGACTGAGCCACCCAGGCAGCCCTGGACATCCTGTACCTTTTAAAGGGGAAAGAGCACATTTGCTGCCCTCATCCCCTTTAAAAAAACAAAACAGAACAAAAAATAGGGGCCACAAATCCACAAAGCCGCCTATGTAGGAAGGGAAAAGGTCACCCGCTGAGGCAACATACTGTTTTCCTCCCTCCTGTGTGACTTTAGTTTGCCTTTAAAGCCCATTTTCACCACATATTGATTTTAGTTTTCTACTAGTCTATGAATGACAACTTGAATTAAGGCAACGCAGGCTGAGAAGCCACCAGGCAGGGCTCGGTGATATCCCGAGCTTCCTGGCGGAATGCATCCTGGCCCCCTTCTCTGGAGGAGCTGTGGGCAGAGACACCAGCACCCCCCTCCACCGGCCTGGCCATCTGGCACCGTGTCCAGTGGAGTGAGAACGGAGTTCTGAGATGAGGCGAGAGCCGAGCATCGCCTCCCAGCTGCCCACAACCTCTTTGTGGACAGAGGCGGCCTATTCACCAAATAGGTCCATCAACGGTTCTAGAAGAGACGGAGGATCTGCCCCTGCCTCCTCCGGCGCTGTGCAGCTCCCAGACTCTCACCCACCAGGGCAGCTTTCTTTAAGTAGCGGAGTTTTCCTCCCCTCGAGGCTTCTCACCTTGGAAAACCTTCTGACAGAAAAGGCAGTTAGCGCCCTCCCCCCCTCAGAAGTCACATTGATGAGGCAGCCTGTCCCTCAGTCTGTACGTTAACCAAAACAAAACAACGTGACACAAACCCTTTAACCCAGAAATTTTGCTTTTACCAATCCATGACGAACATCTCTGGGCAAGTGCATCGGTTTATATAAGGACCTTTACTGCAGCCCCGTTTGTAAACAGACGAAAGTGGAAACACACGAAATATCTAATGAGCAGATTGGGTGATATCTTTTGATAAATCTATTCGGTTAAATCCTAGGCAGTCATTTAAAATGAGGAGGATGCACAGCATTGACGTGGAAAGATGTTTACAATATAATTACGAAGTAAATAAGAAAATTAACAAATTAACCACTTAAATACATACAGTCCTGTTCTTGAAGAAAAAAAAAAAAAACCCAAGAAACAAAAAACCACGCACACAACTTCCTAGAAATCTTTCTATTGTTATGTGCGTAGCAGAAAAAGGAGAAATGAGACCAGCCAAAATGTTACGATTTGAGGAGGTTTTAATTCCCTTCTGAGTGATTTCTGGATGGATTCATTTATAATCAGGGAAGAAACAATAAAGCTATTTTTGTGGTCAGTAGGTAGAGCTGTATGGGCTGAAGAGATGGCCCGGAATAGTGTTCCAAGCTGTCTGATGTCACCGGAAGAGAGTTCCTGGTCATGTCCTATTTGGGACACGCCCTCCAATACAACCAATGCAGGGCGTGTCCCATTTTCTCCTATCTTCCAATATCCAGTGGGAAGCCCCGCACAACTTAGACCAGACTTAGAAAGCCCGTTCCCACAGTCACTCTGGACAGCAGGAGGTTGATGAGAGTTTTTTCTTTGGACCAAATAGGCAGAGAAGACAGTGGCCCAGAGAGTCTGATCCAACACCATGGTATACCAAGAACAAAGCCCATTTCCATGGCTTCACCATATTCCTAAAGCTAGAGATCCAATCCTGAGGGACAGTTGGACGGAGAGAAGACCTCCCCAACTAGGAAGCTCCTGAGAAGATATTTTTAACCCATTTTGGGGTCAGGGACAAATTTCATAATCTCATGGAAGCTATAAACTTCTCTAAGAAAATACACATAAACACAATTTTGCCCACAGTTCCGAGGGCTTACGGGCCATCATGGACCTTCTGTGAGTGACTATGAGCCAGGGAGTCCTGGGGAGGCTCTGCTCACAGGGGACTGGTCTCCATTTTAAGTCTCCATTTTAGTCTCCAGTTCTGGCAATAAGCACTTGCCTGCACACTTCCCACACCTTCACGTCCAGCGCCAAATTCCAGACTCCAATAGGACAGGACCTGTCCTGTCTCTGGGCCTCGCCAGGGCAGGCTATGTAAGGGCCAACAGGGAGGGGGAGATGATGAGGAGGCAGTGAGCAGCAGTGGAGGCGGCCAAGCCCCCCGCCCCCCAACACCTTCTGTTCTAATAAGGAGGCCGCCATCTTGTCACTCCACAGCTGCCTGGCGGGACTTCCTCAGTAGTAAGAGCATCTTACGGTGTTTTGCAAGGATGTTAAGGAAGGCAATTAAAAGGTACCACACGTCAGACCTCACACAAGATCCTCCCAGATCGGAGGCCCTGCCTTTCTGATCCTCTCAGCTGGTACAGAACTGGGGCCAGCAACAAAAGGTGTTAATAGCCTGATGAGGAGCCCATGCTGATAGATGACCCATTATGGTGATCGCTCTTGTGCGAATGGCAAATAGGTTTGATCAATTAGATTTTAATGTAAAGTGAGGCCTGGGGGAAAAAAACAGCAACCAGGAGAGGGAAGACCCTTTGTTACTAATGTGTCTGGAAAAAGCACTTAATTGAGGTCATAATAATATTAGCAGTTCTCATCATCAATAATTCAGCCTTATTTATTACTACCCGATAAAGTCCTGTCAGGTGGGGAACGCAGGGGGCTTTTGTCAGAGACGGGATGCATGGGGGTAGCGCAGGGGTGCGCGCGCTCTCTCTCTCTCTCTCTCCCCCTCTCTCTCCCCCGCTGCAGCTGTTGGGCCTCAGAACACCCAGGATTTCTCGTTCTCAAAATACTTTTTAGCCACACTCTCCCTATAGGTAGAAATGGGAGACAGAAGACAAATTCACCACGAGGCACAATGGACCCATCTCCCGTCCTCCCCGATTCAACACCAAAAAAAAAAAAAAAAATTTTTTTTTTTAATTTTTCTGTTCGAAATGGCAACTAATTCTGCTTCAGAAACCTGTCAGGAGAAAAACAATTTCTAGTCCCGCATGATTTAGTACCCTAAAGACTAACATAAATTCTGCCTTTTCACACACTTTCAGTCACCTGTGGTTTGTTATCTTTTAAAGCAAAAGAGAGCGCGCGCGCGCGAGTGTGCTAAATGCATGTATAATTGTACAATTAAAGATGCTAGCTCCAGTGTTAAAATTTAAAATGTATTAGTCTCATAAAACCGCCTCATTAGTCTCCATGTCTTAAAGGACATACTTGTCCATAATGAGGCGAACGCAGGAAATGGCGCAGGGGTGAGGACAAGGGGAAGGAGGAGACATTTGAGCCGGCTGCCATTTCATTTTTCAGAAAGGGGGAGGAAAAACACTTAATAAAGATAATTGGGCTGGTAGTGCCTGTTCCCATCTGGAATCTCAACACAGACAGACCCCAGGGCAGACGATCGGTCATTAACCAGGAAAATAACCTATTTGGAAGGGATCCGTTTGTTTTATAAATGATGCCCCACTTGAGAACAGCTTAACCGCGCTAATAATAAAAGTTCCTCGAAACCCCAGCCAGGGGATGGTGCACAAGTATCGATCCAGCTTCTGCTGGTAATGGCTGGATGCGACTTCAACTCCGCTCGCAGGAGAGAACGTTTGAAGTTTGGCTTCTCCTTTTTTCTATTTTTTTTTTTTTAAGTCTAAATAGAATTTAAACTGCCCTTCGGTGATCAGTGGCTATTAGCGGCGTGAGTTAGGAAATAGCGAGTCGTGGGGTCAGGAGAGGCGGCCCAGGTGGAGGATGGAGGGGGGAGGAGGCGAGGCCCCCCAGCGCAGGGGAAGAGAGAGGTCAGCTCGGCGGAGCTCAGCTGCCTTGCAGGGTGGAGGGGAAACGGATTGCCGGATTGCCGCAGCCGGGCAGAGACAAGGCCTTGGAAGAATTCATCCCCCGTCCCCCCAACCCTCAGCCTGGTCCCAGTGCTCCCCAACACACAGACACACGTGCATGCGTATACACACACACACACACACACACACGCATGCACGCATGCACGCACACACAGGCAGGGCAGAAGCAGTCGAAAAAGTCATTCATCAAAGCTGAACTAGGATTGTAGAGATCAAGGCAGTGAGAAGCCCCAGCGCCTGCTCCGACTGCCGATGCCGAAGACAATGGGGAGCGATTACTATAATTAGAAATAAGGTTTCAGTGGCAAAGCTCTTCTGATCACCTATTTCCAGGGAAGGTTGCTTAGCTGCTTAGGAGGGCGTGTGAAAGCTGGGTCTTCAGAGACAAAGGGAATCTGGGAGGTGGGGACCGAACCTGCAGGCAACCAGCCTTTTAAAGGAAAGGAGGAATCCGAGCTCCGTAGGGGCCCAGTCTCCACCAGTGTTCTCCACTGGGGGCAATTCTGCCCCCCACTCAAGGGACATTTGGCCATGTCAGGGGTTATTCAGGGCTGTCATGACTGAGGGGCAAGGCACTGTGGGCATGGAGAGGGTAGAGATCCAGTGCACAGAGCGAACCCCACTCTCCACCCCGCACCCGCCTACAAGACCGAAAACTATACAGCCCCAAATGTCAGCAGATGGAGAAGCCGTGGTCTGCTCAGATCACACTCACTGAGAAAACCCCAAACTGCCAGTTCACTCTGCCCCCTAGAATACTGACCTCTGGCCTCACACCCCTTCCCCTTCCTCCCCTTCAGTTTCACTGGTTAACGTGTTCCAGAAAAACGTCTTCCTTCAAAGTTTCTCAAGAACCATTTCCAAGCATCACTTCCTTAAGGCGTTGGTCTCTGCCTGGCAGCTGAAGGGAAAGAGGATGAAGGACCCGTGTGTCCTCAATGGGTCCCCTGGGCCCCATCTCCACGGCACCTCCTGTAAAGGGGTAGGATAAGTGTGCTGCCTCCTAGGACAATCAGGAGGAAACGGGGAAGCATGTAGTTCAGGACCGGGCGTGGATTAGGTGCTCAGAAAGGAATCTGAGGACATAGAGACAAAAGGAGAGGTGGGGAGACGGGAGATAGAGACAGAGACAGAGATGGAGACAGAAATGGTTGGGCGAGGGGGAGATGGATTCCAGCAGGTGCCGGGCACCATGGCAAAGATGGCGGCCACCCCCAATGCCCATGGGTGTCCATCAGCCATCAAGGGATGGCTGCCATTTTCTGAGCATAAAGAATAAAGCTCATGCACAAAACCCTTTAGAATTATCATCCCCGTCACCTACAAAGCTCAACTGTGTGTCTGAGCAAAGCCCTCGTCCACCTTTCCCCTCCCTCCTCCACCTTGTTTCTGGAGAGCAGGGGGAGGGTGGGGCACGGCCTTACCAAATTCTCCCTGCATGCTCCGCTGTTTCCTCCTGACAGCGTTTGACTGTGCTTATTATTTCCAGCAAAGCCCTTATCATTTTCAATGTGAATTTCAAATCACACTGATCCAGCCCTTCTTAGCTAAAGTCAGCTTTATCAACCACAAGAGATGTGGGATTTGAGAGAGATCTAAGTAAATTCACATTGTTTGGATAAACTCATTCAGGGAGCTCAACAAATCAAAGCCGAAATGGATATGTATTCCAAAGAGACTGAGACAGCCCGGGGAGGGGGAAGAAAAGGAAAAAAAAAAAAGTTACCATTAACATTTTTATTTCTTTAAAACACACACACACACACACACACACACACACACATCACGGCCCCTTTTTAATGAGTGGGTTCACAACCCCTTTTTGAACCACTACCAGGGCTCCTTAGGACACCAGGTGACGTGACAGAAGCCGCGTGGCTAATGACAGCGGAAGCAAGTTGCTGGAGAAAATCCCATCGCCCGCCCCCCACCTCCACCTCCCAACTTTGGTCAGCGAGACCGCTATCAAATATGGTAATGGGTGAATTTATGCATTATCCCATAATTTAAGGAACTGTGTGTATCATGTATATTTAAAACTATTTCTCTATAGTTTTAATTATCTCAGTCTGCAGGGGCAGAGAGAAAAAAAGCAGGCAGCTCCCTTGCCTGAGACGGAAATGAAAGCACTTGCCTGCTGACAGCTAGGACGTCTGTCCTAGCTGGTGGAGATTTCCTATGAAATTTGCATTGGAAAGGCAGCTTTAAGGATACTTAAAATAAAAAGGGGGCATTTGCATCTAATTTGCTACACTTGCAGTATTAGAGTTTTATCTGAATAAAGACACGTCAACTGGATTTATATAGTTAAGCGGATAGCTGGGAAAGTCAACACTGAAAACATCAGCTAAATTCAACAAAGTTGGAGAGCAGCTAATAGTATTTACAAGTTTGGGGTTTGCGGTGGTGGTCATGTTATGGAGAGAGAAAACTCTCCCCCACTCCACGGATGCCTTTAAACCTGTAGCAAATTATCTTCTTTTTACCCAACTCGGGTATCGACAAGGTTTTAATGACAGGCATCTTTATAGATGGACCCCTTCTCTCTCCCCCAACAACAACGCGATGCGCCGCTTAGAAAATGGAGTGCTTAGAGAACGTGATGTCGCGGGGGGAATCCCGGCGGTTGGGGACACAGGTGGTTTTGAATCCTGACTTGGCCACTTACTGGCCTATAAAATGATAAATGCCTATAGGCTAAGCGCTTGAGTAGCATCGAGCGCATAGGAAGTGCCTATGAATGCCAGCTTGATGACAATGGTGATGATGAGGCTTAGCAGTGAAATGGTACCCAGCTGACACATTTCTTCTATTGCAGGAAGAGTTTCGGCACTGGCTTCACTCACCTTGAAGACGCCGCTGTGCAGATCTGTCCCACGGGGTCGGACTCCGGTGTGACCTATCCCAGGTGTTCTCTCTGGCTTCTGCAGACCAACCTCAGGACGCCGGCAGGGGCGGCCCTGATGCCTTTTGGATGTGGAATGCACTTCCCCTCAATACCCTTTCCACAGCTGGCTGGAGGGGGGGTGGGGTGCAGTAAATCCCAGGATCTTGGCACAGCCTCGGGCAGCTGGGACCGGATTCCTGCATGCTGAGAGGCCCCTTCGGTGGTCACCTTTCCTTCTTCTCTCCCAGCATTGCAGGAAACACCCCCTCGGGAAGGGAGCACCATGCCCCCTGCATTGGCCTCCCTGAGAAGCCCACCCAGCCACTGGCCTGAAAACGCCCCAGCTGCATCTCCAAGGAACTGGATCCCTCCATGTTCCCACCAGGAAGCAAGGTGCTTACACCAACCTCGTGCGAGCTCCACTCCCTCTCTTGCCTCAGAGCAATCCTGGCTTCAAACCGGGGCTCTCTACTCACCCCCTGGGTGCGTTGGGGCAAGGCTCGTTCCCACTCTGAGCCTTGGTTTCTTCATCGGTAACCTGGGAGTAGAAAGGCTACCCGCTTCCCAAGTCTCTCATGGTACCGAGTAGCTGGTGGGCAAATCACAGAGAAGGGGACAAGGCCATCCCGTACCGAACCCCCGCTGGGTGGAACAGGCTCCCACTGCCTGTCCACAGACCAGTGGCCAAAAATCCTGAGCTGGGAGCACCATTATCCGTTTCAGGGGCAGGTCAGAGAGCCGCTGGCCAATGCAGAGTCTGAGTGGACAGAAGTGAGTGGAAGAACGGGCCGCCCACCCACGTATGTCTGGGGGCACCGGCACACTGGCTGCAGGTATTAATGTCTTAGCGGGGAAAAACAATGTTAGAAGTATTTCCCATGTCAGTGAGCGAGCTCCCTGGGGCCAAGGAGGCAGTGCCGCCCCGCCTGGTGGCTTCCTCACGCACGCAGGATGATGTCACCAGACAAAAGATGCTGCTGTTTAAAAACGATCAGCCGTGTGCTTTCACCTCCACAGCCTTTACCCCCGTAAACCCACAGGAGTGTGGCATCCCCAAGAGACAAAATGACATCTCCGAACAGAACACGGAGTGTCTCCGTGGCAGTGTGCAAGGGGGAGCCGACCCCCCAGAGCAAGGGTGGGCATGCCTATTGATCCAGAAGGGGAGCTCAGGAAGCACTGGGAGGGGTTAGGAGGTGAGACAGGAAGGGAGGAAAGTCTGTCCAGAGCGGTTACAGGAGCGGGATACCAGCGTGGGCAGCTGGCGGCTCAAACTGGCTGGGGAGCCTCTGAGAGGCTGTAGGAGGACCCCACAAAATGGGGGTACTTACCCACCAACTCCCATGCTTCCCTGGGTGAGGGCATTCCCTGGGGCCTGACCTCTCCAGACTGTCCTCCCTGGGGCCATGAGGACACTCGGGCAGGGAGACACTCAGCCACTGGCGAGCATGAGAAGTGACCGCAGATGACCTCCCAGAAGTCTGCCGCACGCACTCCACCGGCTCTCCGCGGCGGCCACCAGGATTACCCCACTTTACAGATGGAGAAGCTGAGGCTCAGGCTCACGGGCACGCAGGTAGAAAAGTGGGAGAGCTGGAACTCGAGCCCCATCATGGCCAAATCCAGAGCCTACGCCCTGCCTGAGCCCCCAGGGGGTTCAGGTCCGGCCCCTGTAAATTGGGGACGGTGCCATGAAAAATGATGTAAGATACAAGTGAGCACTAATGGGAGTCAAAAAGCAGAAACAGTGAATCAGAATCAAAATAATTCCTGCTTGTTCCTGCAAATTGAGCGCCTGGCACACAGCGAATACTTAACAGGGGTTAGTGTCTATGTTTCTAACTGTCTGAACCTCTTTGCTGACATAAACAATTTCCCTTTGGAGAAACAAAGGCAGGAGCTCAGTGGACTTGGAGACTGGCATGCTCCTTCCCAGCAACCAGGACAGCGACAAAAGATACGAAGGCTGCCCGGATACTGATACTAACCCCATCCACCCAGGACTAGACCCCCAAGGGAGTGCAGAGCCAGGCCAGGAGAAGCTGGAGGGGGCTGCTCCCTGGGGCCCATAGGGCCAGGCTAGATTGGGCCGTCGGGCAGGGAGAGACAGGAAAAGGGACAGAGGACACTTGGAGGAGGGGGGCGCCCTCCATGGGAATGTTCCCTGGGTGACACTGGAAGCCTAGTTATGAGCTACCCTCAAAGAGCCTCCCTTTGTAATAGCCTAATGGCCTGGAATGTTCCATCAGCCAAGTTTTCTTCCCCTGGCACATTTTCTAAGTCTGAACTGGCCCATTTATAATATCTGAAGATGCCTGATTCAGCAAATGGCACTTTTCTGGGTGGCCATCCCCACCTCGCAGAGAAGCCAACGAGTCTGTCTGGATGCTGTCTGGATGCCGCGTCCAGCCTGGATGCTGAGCCAAAGCTTTAGAGTCACCGTGGCACTGTCAGCATCCCCCTTGGCAGCTGAGACGTTCCTTTCGACAGTGTGCTTACTCCAGAGGCCCAGGGACCGAGCATGAACCCAAAGTCATCCGGGGTCCTGACCTCAGCAAATCTACCCCCTTACGGACATGGGCACTAGAGCCCCACAGACCCGGGCTTGAATCCTGCCTCTGCCATGTGCCGTCTGGGCAGCACCAGCTTTGCTGCTGACCCTCTCTGAGTCTCCAATTCCTCATTTGGAAATTGAGGGTACTTGGTTACTCATCTCAAGGGAGTGTTTCTAGGACTAAGTGAGATGCTGCATACTAAGAGCTCGTTTGCGTGGTCCGGTAAAATGAGAGAATAGATATTTTAGGAAAAAACGTCCTGCTACATAACATACTGATGCTGTATAAAATATTTTGTAAGAAGACTCTTTTTTGCCTAATGCATGAGTGAGCTGGCAAGAAAAGCAAATGAAATCCCAGAAACAATCAGAATCCTCCAAAGCAGACAGAAAGAAAGCATGGACTAGTGTTTGCCTACGGAACAGCTGCTAACACCTGGGGGACGTAAGCTGTCGCTGGAAAGGGCCTCTGGTGTGCGGAGCAGTGAAGACAAGGCTTGGGACCCGAGCAAGGTAGCTGTTTAGATTGGTGACTCCTGAAAGGTAACCCCCTCAGTAAGCGAATTAGGATAAAAAAATATCATCCCATATCTCAATAAAGCTGTGACCGAAAACAACTCTCCATCCCACAGAGGAGAGATTGTGGAGGTTTTCTTACCAGTGCCTCCCAAGAACTTAGCCATGAACCTAACTTGGATGTCAAGTCAGAATCCATTCACCAAAGTTATACATATGGCGCAAAAAGCCCTCTGCCAATTTTTTTTTTTTTAAGTGGTCCCATGTTGGTAGCTAATCAGGAAGACTGGCAGAAGCAAATGCAAGTTTTCTCTAGAATACTGCCCCACATACTAGGTCTCAAATCATATCTACAGACAAAGAGCCAAGGCAACCTCATAAGAAAACCTCACAAAATCACAAGGAAACAAACCACCATGAGGATAAGACCTGCAAATCTGTACATATATCAACAAAGAGAAACAGAATATAAAACCAACGGTGTCTAGGACATTTCTGGAATTAAATGAAACATTTAGAAGTAGATTATACACACAACGACACCGATGGATCTCAAAAACATATGACTGAGTAAAAGAAGTTAGACACAAATGGGTTCATACTGAGTTGTTCCATTTAGGGAAAGTTGAAAACAGCCCAAACCATCTATGGTGCTAGAGGTCAAAAAGTGGTTTCTGTGGAAAGGGTGGGTGAGATAGGAAGGGAGTGAGGAGCTTTAGGGTTGCTGGTCAGGTTCTGATTGCTTATGTTGGGGATGGCTGTGTATTATACTCACTCCGTGAAAATTAGTCAGGTCATAAATCCATGATTTCTGCACTTCCCTCTATATAATTTATATTTCTATTTAAGCAAGGAAATGGGTACCTTGAATAAATTAGACACAACATGAGGGGAAATTAGCAAACTGGACAGCAGGTCTGAAGGAATTATTCAGACTACAGCACAGTGAGAAACAGGGGTGGAAAAAATTAGAAGAGGAGAGTTAAAAACCCAGGAGAGTAGAGGGAAAGGTCTGGTATACATCTAATCTGAGTTTCAGGAAAAGAGGATAAGAAATTAGAGGGGAGGTAATATTCAAATAAGAACAGTTGAGAACTTTCCATAATTACTGGAAATCACCAGTCTTCTCGTCTTGGTCTCTTTGGGCTGTTGTAACAAAACATCATAGACTGGGTGGCTTATTAACAAACACGTATGGCTCACGGTTATGGAGGCTGGAAGTCCGAAGTCAAGTTGCTGGCAGATTCTGTGTCTGGTAAGAGCTCACTTCCTGCTTGTCTTCTCACTGTGGCCTCACGTGGTGGAAGTGATGAGGTGGGGCCACTTTCATAGGAGCAGTAATTCTGTTTGTGAGAGCTCCACTCTCACGATCTGATCACCTTCTAAAAACCCCACCTCTTAGTACCATCGCATTGCACATTAGGTTTCAACATATAAATTTTGTGGAAAGGAAAACAGTTACTCACCTGTTTAACACCCCATATTCAGGGATCCCAAGCCATCTAAAATAAGCATCCATGTCGAGACGTATCTTACGGAAAGAACACCAAAGACAAAGAGAAGTTCTTAAGAGCATCTTGAACTAAAAGGAAGGTTACTTATGAAGGACCAGCAACTAAAATAATAACTGATTTACCAGTAACAATAGTCATGGCACAGAGCGAGCATTTAATAAATGGAAGTGATCATTGTTAGTGCTCATAACAGCCACAATAGTAGAAAAATATTCAAATCTCAGCTCTGCCGTGGTCTTAATTGTGCAATCTGGAGTAAGTGATCTAACTTTTAAGAATGTTGGTTTCCTTGTCTTAAAAATATGGTTTTGGGATGCCTGGGTGGCTCAGTCGGTTGAGCGGCTGACCCTTGATCTCAGCTCAGCTCTTGATCTCAGGGTCATGAGTTCAAGTCCATCATTGGGCTCCATACTGGGTATGGAGTCTACCTAAAACAACAATAACAACAATAATAGGGCTTTGGTAAACCTGAAATGAGATAATATAAGACTAATATTTGGCACCTAGGTAATGTAAAAATTATGTGGGCTACAAGGTCAACCCCCTGGTTGGGTCAGAGCAGAAGAGTGAAGTTCATCTCAAATTATTCCCAGAGGCTACTACCCCAGGATTCTCATCTGAAAGCTCAATTTAGTTCTCCAACAATAGAAAGTGTTTATCTAAAAAACGCCAGCTGAAGGCAGATGTATGCAGAATCTTCAAGAAAGAAAAGGTAGCAAAAACTCATTCCTCACACCAGTCCCTGGCCATTTCCATTTCTGGAGAAAACCCTCCCTACCCACCCACACCCTCAATTTGTCCATCAGATGAAGAAACATGAACCTAATAATCATCCTTACGAGTGCATTCTGCTTGTCACTCCAAAGTGACAATCTATAGTCACAGTGAGATGTCACAGAGACTTTGCAAAGGTAGCAGAACGGGACGAGAATCAGGGACTCAGGACGCGGGATGGTTTGCCCTAGCAAATAGTGCACATGTACAGCGGCAGAGCTGGAATCCAGCTTGAATCCGGCTCACCCTGCTGTCTCCCATCTGGGGCCTGGCCATGCACTTCAAAGCTCTCCCCGACATCTTGAAATAAATGGCCCTCTGTCATCATTCGGGTCTCAGCTCCCACACCCCCTTCTCAAAGGGATCTTCCCAGTTCGTTCTCTACTGCTGCCCTGTTTTCATTTCCAAGATGGGACCCTCCATCATTCCTGGTTACTTACTATATTGGTTGTCCATTTGCCGACTGCCTTTATTTGTCAGAGCATCGCCCAGTGCCTACCAGAGGGCATGGACGTGGTAGCCAGTCCATAAATGTTTGTGAAATGAATAAACTTAAGCCAACTCTTAAAATTGAGTGAGCTCGTTTTTGCTATTACTTCTAATTAGGTATAACTATACCATCACTGAACAGGGGTCCAAAAAATATATATATGTATATATGTATATATTTCTCCTTGCAACCCTTGGCCATCCATGCTGAGCGGCACTCACCAGACAGAAAACCCCAGATGTATAAAAAAGAGAACGGTTCATGAACACTACCATGCATCTCACGACCGTGCATCTCTCCTCTGTGCTGCCCTTTCTCATTCTAAGCCATTCCTGGAACAGAAGAACCTAGACCACTAGGAATTAGAATAAATCCATCCCTAGGAGTCATCTCTCCCCTCCCCATCCTCATTCAATTCCACGAAGACAAGACAATGAACTGGGGGGGCAGGGTGCGTTCCCCCCTGGTGATCACGTTTTAGGAAGCTTCCTCCTGCTTCTCTACCTTTGTTTCCTGGCTCCGGGACTTTGCTGAGTCCCATCCTGTTGCTGGATGGTACAGAGGAGGGTGGAAAAGGGAGGCAACTGAGGAAGGAGATGGAAATACATTGAAACAAAAAAAAAAGAGAGAGAGAGAGAGGGAAAGAATGAAACAGTGTAAGGTTGGTCACACATTTGTCATTAAGGCAAAGCCGAATCCCAGTGTTTGTGTGAGGTAGAATTATCTCATTCTTTTAGCCTGTGAGTCTCTGTGATCCACCAGTCAAGTATGTGATTGGATTTCGGCTCAACAAAACCTTAAATTACACACCTATTGTGCTTGAGCTAAGCCTAGTTTCACAGTGGTGGAGAAGGTTTCTCCCAGCTTCCTTGGCAGTGTTCGATCCCGTGCCCGCTCTGGGTGGCTGGCTGATGAATGAGTAATAGGATTAGAGTCTCATCTCCAGCCACACGGTAATTGTCACGTTGGGTGCAGGGACAAAGGCGGGGGTGATGGATAGGGGCTGCGGAGTGGAGGTGGGCCTCATCTCCCACACGGGCCCCCTGACATCAGACCCACTGACCGAGGGCTTCAGGGAGGACCAGGCCATGTTCTGGGAAGAGGCCCGCTGGCGTTTACCAAAGGTGTCCCAGGGTCAGTAACCATGCTGGGCACCCGCACAGAATATATCTATCTTATTGAATGCGCGAAACTGCTCCCTGAGGTGTGGGAGGGGCTGTCTTTGGGGGTTCTTTCCCGCCTACTATCTATTCCCCACTTCTGGATACAGGGTCCTCGTTTTCATGGGCAACCAAGCCATCCCCACCTTCAGAGGAAGCTTCTGGAGGAACTAACTCTACCTCCAGCCCCTGGACAGGTCATGTGACCAAGCTCATCGGAGACCCTCACGTCCATTGTAGAACTGTGGTCGGGACCCTGGGACAACAGACATGGGGCCAGCGAAAAGGCAGAACCTGAATTGGGGTAGGGAGGGTAGTGGGAAAAGCAGCCAAAGGGGACATAAAGGTAGGCCGTGGCCTTTTGGAAAGATGGGGCCAGGTTTTCACTTTCTACCGACGACTCCACTAGGGTCAAGTCCACCCACAGGATTTCTCAGCAAAAAAAAAGCTAGTAAACACCCCTTTGGGCCCCGTACAACTTGACCTGGTTTTTCCATCCAAGTGAAGTCCCTCACACATTTTCCAAAGGAGGAATCGAAGCTCACAACAGTCGGGCCACTGACTCAAGGTCACACAGCGCCTAGGCGGCAAAGCTGGGATTTGACACCCAGCCTTTTTGTTCCAAGCCCTGCGTGCTTTCCCACATATCGTCCATCTCTGCCAGAGAGCTGTGGAGGGCCCAAAGACTCGGATGCCACGAGGGAGGCCAAAACCAGCAGCCTGGGGGACCCAGGGCACATTTTGGGGTGAAGAAGGCCAGGACCTGTTTTCCCTTCCTGTCTGGCCACTGCTAACATTCTTGCCCCCTCTGGGCTGGAGTCCACAGAGGTTTCCAATGATGAAATTAACAAGAGCTTTGGAGACAGACCTAAGTTCAAATTCTGACTCACCAGTTTCTTCAGGTTAAGTGACTGTGCACAAGTCTCTTATCCTCTCCAACATCAATTCATCAGGTCTTTCTGGAACTGCTGACCTCGGGGTTGTTTGAAGCCAAGATCTGCGTGCAGCCTGCTGCTTCTGCAACACAAGGCTCGGCCCCTCCCACCCACTCCTCCCCAGCCTCTTTGCTCCCTTTACAGGAAAGCACGCAGCTGATCCTCCTGTCCCCATCTGTGAAACAGAAATACGTATACCTCCCCCTTACGGTGACTCTGAGGATTAATCAGATAAAATATAGGTATCTGTTATGCTTTCTGGCTGCAAGGAACGGAAAAACCCATTTACTGTGATTTAAATAAAGGAAGATACAGTTTCCTGGCATCACAAGACCTCAGGAGTAGAGAGTTACCTGATTAGCTCAGTAGCTCTACAATCTACTTGGCTTTCTTTTGCCTTATGGTCACAAGGTAGCTGCAGCTGCCCTAATCGCAGAACTCTCGGGACAGAAAAGGCTTCCATTCCCACATCTTTTTACAGCAAACACCCTGCACACATCCCCTTAGGCCTCACTGGCCAGCACTGGATCACATGATCACCCTTTGCTGCCCAGCCCACTTTCCTTTACATCTCATTGGTCAGCACAGATCACATGACCTCCCCTTGCTACCAGGCCCACTTCCCCTTACACCGCATTGGCCAGACTGGCTACCCTAGCTGCAAGGGATGCTGAGAAGACAAACCTGTGGGAAAAGGGAACGAGGTGCTTCTTGAGTGTTTTTGCCAATCTTTCTTTATCCTCTGGTCCTCTAGTAACAGGAACAAGGAGGAAAGTGACCTCCAAGGAGACAGTCACTAGCAGTCACTAGATTATATAAAGCGCTCTGGGGCGGATCTGGCGAGTATATAATATTCCATAACTGGAAGTATTATTATTACTGTTGTTACTGTTATACTAAATGTTCTGCCGATCTCGCAGAAAATGACCCCATGCTGGAAGGAGGCTCAGCTGTGGCATGGCCGCCCTCTTCCTGGCCACAGAAAGCAACAGTCACAGCGGCCTCCGCAGAGAGAGATCTGACGCTGACCCATCCCATGGAAACCAGATGTGAGAAGTCAGCCTCAACAAAAGGGCTCAGTGGGCACCATAGCCTTTCTGGAACGGTGTCCTCAGGGTTGTTTAAGCCAGGATTCATAGTCTGCTGCTTCTCAGCGTGAGCCCTGGCCCCTCCCACCCATTCTCACCAGCTCCTTTGTCTTGTTTACCAGCAAAGCCACACAGCTCAGCTCATTATCCGCCCATCTATGAAAAGCCTGGGGGTATGACACTAAGGGGAGTCGTTCTTTCCTGAAACATACAGAAGAGTGGCCCATCTCCCAGTCCCTCCACACTCCCTGGATCCCCAAGGACTGGCGCTTTCATTCATCAATTCAGTAATTCCTTCATTTCATTCATTCAGGATCTGCAGACTTCCCCTTCACCTCCACTAGGATGACTGGAATAAAAAAGAAAGACAATAACAAGTGCTGGCGAAGAGACAGGGGACGTTGGAACCCCCATGCATTGCTGCTGGGAATGGAAGATGGTGCAGTCACTTTGGAAGTCACTCAGAAATTACCGAAAGGTTAATAAAACATGGAGTCATTCCGTGACCCAGAGATTTCACTCCTAAGTACGCACCCAGGAGAACCGAAAACATATGTCTTGCAAACACGTATGTACAAATGCTGATGGCAACATTATTCATAAGGGCCAGAAAGTGGAAACCATCCAGCTGTCCATCAACTGGATAATATCATTCGACCCTAGAAAAGCATGAAGTAGTGATTCATGCTGAAACACGGACGAACCTTGAAAACGCCACGCTAAGGGAAGGAAACCAGACTCAGAAGGTCACATATTGTAGGATTCTATTTATGTGAAAAATTCAGCATAGACAAATCCACTGAGACAGGAGGTAGATTCGTGGTGGACATGGGCTGAGAGGGGGAGGAACTAGAAAGTGACAGCTAAGGCGCTGGGGGTTCTTTGGAGGATGCCGAAAATTCTTTGGGGGTTATGGAATTAGTGGTGATATTCGAACAACCTTCTAAATACATTACAACCTCCAGGGGCGCCTGAGTGGCTCAGTGGGTTAAAGCCTCTGCCTTCGGCTCGGGTCATGATCTCGGGGTCCTGAGATCGAGCCCCGCATCGGACTCTCCACTCAGCGGGGAGCCTGCTTCCCCCTCTCCCTCTGCCTGCCTCTCTGCCTACTTGTGATATCTCTCTCTCTGTCAAATAAATAAAAATAAAAAAAATCTTTAAAAAAAAAAAAAAAAACCTCCAGAGTGGTCTCCTTCATAAGAGTAAATGTTATGACGATACGTGAATTTTATCTAAACAAATAAACACACTCTCCCTCCCTGACCAGCCCAAGAAAATGAAGATTGAGCTGGAGAAGCAGTGGCTGACCCGTTGGCTTCCTGTCTTCACTGGCACTGGCCCAGACTAGAAGTTTCTTTCAGAGGACGGGCTGTGCATGCTAAAGCTCTCCCAGCCTCCTGCAGACCCTGCTGCCAAGGGCTTGCTGCTGGCAACACGCCTCTCCCTCCCTCTGCTCTGCCCTGAGTTCACTCCCTGACAGGGCTGCCGTGGTGGACACCCGGCATGTCCTTGGGAAGGACGTCGGAGCGGGGGCCTCAGCCGTGTCCTGTCACCCACCAGCCTTGCCTGACTCTGTGATTCCTGGAAGAAGAGGAGCGCAAAGCAGCCACCAATGCCACGGGAGGTGACTTTTATCACAACCCTTGCCCCCATCAGAGCCGGCACACCTGCTTGGAAGAGTCGCCCAGGGGGTTTAGGATCAGTTCCTTTTCTTTTTGCAATTATTCTAGCAAATCATGCTGTAGTTAAAGTAGCAACCAGGTGGAATGTTCTTTTAAACACCGAAGCTGGGATAGAAATGCCAGAGAGCCCTCCGCCTGGTCAGCTCTTTGGGAAGCTGGTTAACAAGCCCGTCCTCCTTGGAAGACCCTAATGCCTTTGAGTAACATTTTCCCCCCTTCCTGTTAGATGATCGGCTTTACCTTTTATTCCCCAGCAGTCTTGAGAGCTAGGGGGAAAAAAGCCCAATTCCCACGTTCCCAAGGTTAAGGGATCTCTGCTTCCCGACCAACCTGCGCATTCTCTCATGTGAAGTTCTCCCATCCTCTGAAGGCTATGACGATCTGGTGTTGTAGGGAGGGTTGGGATCCAGAGGACAATTCTAATGACAACTCACTCTCCATGAGTACAGAGTCTAATGAGGCTGGGGCTCCTTAGAGCTCGTTAGACTCATTAGACCCACGTGGGTGGGTGCCATATTGTTATGCGTTGGTTCTGAACCTAGAGAACAACAGTGTCAAGATGGACCAACAGGGATCCATGGAGGCCCCAAGCCCAAGGCTGTTGTTCCCAAATGGGGGGGTCAAGCAAATAGGACAATGGATGCACACAGACAGGAAGAGCTCCAGCCGCAAGAAAGGAAGGTCTGTTTCCCTTGACCGAACCATTCTTTCCAGACCACTGCTGAGCATCCACGAGAGGAGTGTTTACCCTGGCCAGCACCTGCTGACATCTCCAGCACCCAGGCCCAGGGGCTGGCCAGAGGAGGGGTATCCCTGAGCCCTCACTGAGTCCGTTAGTTTCTGCAATTCGTCAGCCTTGGAAATGAGCCTCCGGCCATCACCAAGCCTCAATTATAAGGCAGGTACTTTTTACACCTGACTTACCCATCTTCCCAGGGCAGGTGCAAGGATCGAGAAAGATCACAAATGAGAAACGGGTTAATGTTCCTAACGCCATGAAAATCTAAAGGAGACACGTCAAGGAAGAAAAACACATTTGTCAAAAAGAGCCTTTCGAAGATGGAAGAAAACCCTTCGGGTTAACTCGGTCCCTTCGGGGAGTTCACGTGTCCCTTCAAGGTACTCTGTGTTCTGGGTGTCCCAGAACAAGACAAAGTCTACAGAAGTGCGGACATTCAGCTGAGTTACTACAATTTGAAGACTTAATCTTCCCTTGAACGTGTATTCAGTGCCTACTGCATACTGGGCCCTGAACCAGATGCTGGGTTATGGACACGAAGCCCACACACAATCCCTGACCCCCTCCAGCAGGACAGATGTACATTTAAAAAGAACAATCACACAGGGGTGGGGGGCTCTGGAAGGACGTTTAGGGTTTATCGAGGGCACGGCTCTGAACTCGGAGACACAAGCGAGGGAAAGCTTCCGACAGAAGCACGAACCTATTGTCAAGAGAATGAATTTGGGGGTCGCGCAAACCTAGGTTTTAATAGCGGCTTATATGACCAGGTGATCTGGGGCAAGTGACTTAATCTCCCCCAGCCTGGGTTTCCCCGTCGCTGCACTGACTTTTGAAAAAAAGGACTAAATATTCACCATGGAGCTGCCAAGATCAGGGAACGGGTGTATAAGGGAAGGGTATGTGCTCAAGAAAGACCCAGAAGCCTAGTACCCTTGGAGAACTGTGAGTTGGGGACGGGGCTGTCCCTTCCGCACCCCATCTCCCCACCCTTGACCAAGCCTCTCCCTTCGTTCAGTCCGAACCCACAGAAACTGACAAGATGTCACCCGCCATACTGGCCTCCGCCTAAGGAAGGCTCCCCCAGGCCATGGGTGTTGGTCGCCCGGCTTGATGGTAAGCTCCTTATGAGCAGGGACTCTCCCCTTGACTCCATTGGCCTTGCTTGCTTGCTCAGAAAACTGGGCCACACATCTCAAACAACCGGATTGAAGTCCAAACCGGTTCTGCCCCAGCTAATTGGCTGCATGTACCAATCAAGTCCCCACCCCACAGCCTCGCCGGGCTGCTCGGAGGTGGCCTGGAAACCATGTCATGTGGTCAAGCAAGTGATGTCCGAAGAATGTGACCGGATCGGTGAGGGGAGCCTTCAGGGACGGCAGGAGGCAGGGCTCCCAACACGCCGAGAAAATTCTCCTTCCTCGCAACATTCATAGAACGAACGAGAGGACTGTTTTGTTGGAGAATAACTTCCCTGAAGAAATTCTTCTGGGGCATTTCACCATCCCCAGCTGGTGTTTCTTGGCAGCTGAAGCAAGATAATAACCATGTTGAAATGGCACCCACGGCCTTGTAGGAACAGGGCACGACTTGCTACGTCCACAAGCCCACACAGCCTCCGTTGCCGCCTCCCCCGTGTCTTCCCCGGGCAGCCCTGGGGCTACTCACTCCAGGGGCAGCTCCTCGGGCTTTATATCAGAGAGAGGCGTGGTGGAATGGGGGGACAATGAGCCAGCCCACGACGACAACGAGCGCCACCGGCTGCCCCCCAGCTGCCCCAGATAACACCCCCGCCTCCTGTTCCAGAAACCCCTCCCGTTTTCACTTCCACCCAGGTGTACTTGGACGCATTTGAAAAATCTGCTCAATAAATTACCACCTCTACATGACCTGACAATAGCCACAGATAATCCGAGGCTATTAGAAGGCTTGTTTACAACTCCTGTAATTCTAGGTTGTGCAAAGCCCAGCAGGTTGGGAAAGGTGTCAACCTTCCCTTGGTTAATGGCACAACTTGTGTTCACAAATTATATGTAATTGATCCAAAGATGTTACAGGCATTTGAAAAACAAAAGCCATGTCTCCTCCCAACCTCCCTTCTGGGAATTTACCCTCAAGGAAATGACTGTGAATGTGGGCAAAAAAAAAAAATTGCACAAGATTGTTGTTTATGATAACAAAAACTTTAGAAAGAAGGTACGCTGCACAACAATAGAGGATTAGTGAAACAAACCTTGGAACATCACACAATGAGACTCTAAGTAGCCATTTAAAATAATATTGCAGAAGACGGCATCTGGACATGGGGAAATTGTTAATTACCTATTGTTAAATGAGAGAGCTCAAGCTGGTTACAAAGCAAGAGCTACAGCTAATTCCACTAAAATATCTTACATAAATATATTTCTTTGAACAGTGTTTGCGAGGTGGGTGTCCTCCCCAGGCAGCCAGACGGGTTTGGGGGTTGAAGCTTCCAAGCTATGTGACCTTGGGCAGATTATATTATTACCGATCTCTCTCTATTCTTCGGCTTCTCGATCTGTGAAATGCAGAAAACAACTTCTTCATTGGGCCATTGGGAAGAGCAATAAAATTATCCACGTAAAGTGTTTAGCACCATGTCTAATACAAAATAAATGTTTAATAAGGGGTGATTCTTGCTATTATGTTTATAATGTGAAAATGGTTAACGCCCGGAGGCAGAATCATAGGTATTTTGGGTTGCTTTTCCTTGTCCATTTCCTAGAAGGCACTACTATTGCAATGACCAAAAAGAATTTTAAGCTGCTAAAGGTGGGGTAGGAGTTGTTGCTTTTATTTTATTTTATTTATTTTTTTAAGATTTTATTTATTTATTTGACAGAGAGAAGAGAGATCATAAGTAGACAGAGAGGGGGAAGCAGGCTCCCTGCTGAGCAGAGAGCCCGATGTGGGGCTCAACCCCAGGACCCTGAGATCATGGCCTGAGCCGAAGGCAGATGCTTTTACCCACTGAGACACCCAGGTGCCCCGGAGTTGTTGCTTTTAAAGAAGGAAACTGGGACTAATGAGAGGTGAGGCATGTCCCTGACCTCAGCAAGTGGGACTGAGGACCTCATTTGAATAGCCCAGGGAGCAGCAGACTCCTTCAGGCCCACATCTCAGGCAGGGGGTCCGGAGGAAGCAAGGGACAGATGGTCCCAAACATTTGCAAACAAGGTACACTGTGCCTGGTGCCTCCCCTCGTCCCCTTCCCATCTCACATCCCCCAGGAATTTAGGTGACAGGGGTTTGAGCCTGGGGGGCGGGGGCGACGGGGGAGGGAATGGAGAGGGTTTTGGATAAAAGAGATGGAGGGGTGCTGAATTGGGGAAGGGGATGGACGCCCATGGTCACACTGGGGCGGGTCCCAATAAAGAGGATCTGAGGGAAGCTCAGAGCTCCTATAGTTCAGTGTGTTTGAGAAAGCCCAGGTTTGCCTCGTCTTGGGGACCCAGAAGGTCAAAAACAGTCTCAAGCCTCTGAAGGTCTGGGTGGCTTGCTGAGAGCGCACGACCCTTGTGCACAGGCCACGATCTCCCAACCCACCTCGTCCAGAGGCAAGGCAGGTGGCCGGGTCATAGCCCAGCTCTCCCAGGTCACAGAAGGTGTGGCCCCAGGGGCTCGGGATGGGGGAGGGCTGGCGGCCACGAAATCTGAAGCCAGTCTTCCTCCAGAGCAGACCGGGCCCAGTGACAAGACCAGAGGTTGCTCCTTTATACAACAGAGAAGAGCCCGCGGATCAAAAGCCGGGATCAGACCAAGCCCCGTGTTGGTGGTGGTGGGGCTGGGCTTGGTTCTCAGGCAGAGAAACCCAGCACACAGAAAAAGCCCCGAGTAGGGTGCAGCCTCCTCCCCGGTGCCCTGGAGGGGGCCTAGACACAGAGGTCCCCAGTGGCCTCCGATTTCCCAGTTCTGCTAGGATGAAGGAGGAGTAGGGGTGGGAAGATGCACACCTGCCTTCCAGAATCCCCGTGGGGAGAACCAGTAGAACCTACCCAAGGACAGGCAGCACTGGTTACGACTGAGCAGCACTGCAAAACCCTTTTTCAGGAACGTGGACCACTCAGACCCCCAAACCATCTTCCTTTATGCCGCTCAGGAAAAAAAGAATCGTAACATAGCACTCCGTACCCACCAGGATGGCTATGATCCAGAAGTGGGAAACAACACGGGTCGGGGGAGAAGTTAGCACCCTCAAAGACTGCTGGTGGGAATCCCTGAAACGGTTTGGTTGCTCCTTGACAAGTTACCGTAATGATCCAGAAATTTCGCTCTTAAGTGGATAACCCCCAAAGAACTGAAAACGGGATCTCAAAAAAGTGCATGCACACACACATTCACAATAGCATTAGTCACAACCCAAGCGTCCATCAATGGACCAGTAGATTTTCCGGAATGCGGAATGTTCCATTAAATGGAGTGTTATTCCGCCATGAAAAGGAATGACATACATACAGCACTGATGAATCTCAAAAAAAGGATGCTAAGTGGAAGAAGCCAGATACAAGAGTCACATATTGCCTGAGTCTACTTACATGAGATACCCAGAATCCGTCGGTCCACAGAGAGAGAAAGCGGATCAGTAGTTTCCAGGGACTGGAGGAGGGTGGAAGCCAGGGGGTGACTGCATAATTGATAGGGGCTTTCCTTTTGGGGTGGTGCAAATATTTGTTTTTGGAGTGATGCAGAGGCGCAGGCACTGCATTTTGAATTTTAAGTATAAACCAGCTAATTTTGTTATGTAAATGTTATGTAAATGTCACCTCCATAAAAATCGATGAAATGGAGCCATGAAGCTTCTTCCTGATGAGGGCCATGGTGATCTCACCCTTGTGATCTCACTTCGTCCTCAGAATAGGCCCACGGAGGCAGAAATTTACGATCCCATCGGACTGATAAGAAAACCGAGGCCGAGAGAGGTGATAAATTTTGCCCAAGGCCTCACAGCTCATGTCTGTCCAGCTGTGTCAGAGGGTGTTTCAAAACTGCCCAGAAATTCCCCAGAGTTGAGCAAGACGGCTCAGCAGAGTACTGGGAAAAGGTACCCTGGCCTGGGTGTCGAGGGGACAGACCAGGGGCCTCGATGGTGGCCCCGTACAGCTCCGGGGTGCCGGGATTCTGAGAACGACGGCAGGGTGCAGAGGGGAAGGGATGCCTCCGGTTGAGCGTGGGCCTATGGGAGAATTGTGAAGGGGGCCGGGGCTGGGGCGGAGGCTGGGGAGGCCGAGGCCCTGCCCACAGGAATCCAAACATCTGGGGTGACCCGTTGTCCTTGATCCTGCAAACCAACACAGACTGCACTCTCCAGTCCTGGTCACGGAAACCTGACTCAGAACAGAGGCCACACAAGGAAGGGAAAGGAGTCCTGGCTTTCAGGTCAGAGCCACGGCGTTCTCTGAGTCTAGGAGAGGTGTATCTTCTCCTTCCTTTCCTCCTCCTCGTCTTTCATTTCATAGCTAAGATTTATTGAGCACTTACAGTGTATCACGCGCAGACACTTGGATGTGGATCTCTCCAGCAGCCCTTTGTTATAGGATGGGAGTCATAGAGGCTGGTTTGACACCGTCAAAACCTACCTCCCACCCCTCTGAGCTCCTTCTCCCCCAACCCTCCGTCTCCACTGCCCCCACCTCCCTGCTCCCCTGCTCCAGCTGTGTTGAATCTAAACCAGGCTTGGCCATCCCAACTCCCTTGCTCTCTATCACGTCATCGATAGGCACGGGACCTGATTTCAGCCAATGAGACATGGGGGGAAGACTGAGGGGTCTTCCAAGAGACATTTTCTTGCTCCAGGAAAAGATGATCCGACCCCTTCCCCTGGACATTGTCCCATCTGGGTGGGCTGCTGGAAGCCTCTGCCGCTGTGCCCCCTCTGGCCTCAGAATGAAATTACCATGAGCTGGGAGAGCATAGATGGAAGGACATCACTGAGTGGCGGGCGACACAGGGCTGGGACCTGTCGCCATGTGAGAAAAGAAACTTCCTGATAGTGTAAGCCGGGGCTTACTCTTACCTGCAGCCGAAAGGAATTTGCCTGACGGATAACGCCCATGAGAAATCTTAGGCATAGAGGGGTTAAGTAACGGGTCTAAGATCCCGCAGCTGGTGGGACTGGGATATGAGCCCAGAGCTTCTGGCCCCAGAGCTCTACCTCTGCCCCATCGTAAGACACTGCCTCCCCCCTTTGGATCCTTGCCGCTGCAAAGAAAGGGGCTGGCACAGGTTGGGATAAAAATATCTACTGGAAGGGGAAGGATAAAAATACAGGGGTAAAAATACCCTTCAGGAGACACAAAGGGCCCAGCACAGGGCCTGGAGCGGAGGGCGAGCTCGGTGACCATGAAATCCACACTCTGAACCTTCCGCAGCCCTGCCTTGGTGTCTACTTATTCCCAAGGGCTCAGAGGTCAGACTGCCTCGCTCCTGCCAACTTCTGTCCCTCCACGAAGAGCACAGGTTTCCAAAGTCCAGCCCTGCCGTCCTGTCCCAGGCAGCCTTTCAAGAAATACCCCGAGCAGCCCCAACTTGCCGCGCCCCCACACACCCTACCCAGCTCATTTTCTCTCCCACACATGCTTCAGCAATTTTGAAATAATCTACTGCTGTTATCGACGCAGCGGCCAGAAGGATCTTATAAAAATCAGATCAAGATCACATCCTCCCCTCGCCTAAACCCCTTGCCTGTTCCCACTGCAC
Organism: Nasua narica; assembly: GCA_028533885.1. Lineage (NCBI taxonomy): Eukaryota > Metazoa > Chordata > Mammalia > Carnivora > Procyonidae > Nasua > Nasua narica. The sequence goes on along the minus strand of CM052803.1, from coordinate 24,168,271 downwards.
TTGGGGCAAAACCCAAACCCACAATCGTGACCCAGCGGGCCACTGAGGGCTGGGTCCTGCCTTGTTTTCCAACTTTACCTTATTCTCCGCTCCCCCTCCTCCACATCAGAGGAGCCTCCCTGGCCTGTTAGTTCCTCCAACCTGGAAAGCTCCTTCCTAGCCCAGGGTCTTTGTACTTGGGGTTCCTTGAGCAGGAATAGCACCCTTCCCCCGAGGTCTTGCCATAATCAGTTCATCTCAATACCCGGGGCTCTGGAGAGGTCCCCCTGCCCCCCATCCCGGGCCGGACTGGTCTCTGTCTCTATGGGGTCACACAATCTTATTTCTCAAAAGATCACATATGCTCCTTTGACATAGTGTCTTATTTGTATAACTTTGTTTCTAATGTATGTTCCCTGGAACATACATTCTAGGAAATAGACACAGGTCGGTTTGATTCATTCCCAAATCCCTAGCACCCAGAATAGTGTCTGGGACACAGAAGGTATTCATTGGAACACCCACAGAAGGAACACAACTCTGTCTCCCCCAGAAGCATCGCTGTCTTCACTGCTCCTATGAGAAGCAACACTCTTTGCGAAGAGTGGTTATTATACTTGCCCTTATCTTGACTTTCCAAGAAGCTTCTAGTGGTTAGAATGTGCTTTCCTCAGGCTCACTGTGAGAAGCACAGACTTTCAGTTCTCACCTCAGCCCTGCCAGTTTGTCACGATGTGACCACGAGCAAGTCACTTAACCTCTTTCCATGTGCCTCAGTTGCCCTAACTGTCATGCAGGGTCATGCTCACTTTCATGATGTTCCCGTGAGGCGATGCACTGTTGTTCAGCATGGTGTCTGGTACACAGAGTGCCTTCCACATAAAGGGGCCACCTTTGTTCATGACTTACCTCAAAAGAAGTGGGGACGGAGAGGGAGGCGGGAGGATGGGTGAGGGGAAGGGAGGATGGGAGGGGAGAAGGGAGGGAGGAAGGAGGGGAAAGGAGGGAGAGGGGAGAAAAGGGGAAGGAGGGAAGAGGGAAGGGGGAGGAGGGGGGAGGGAGGGGGAGGAGAGGTGAGGGTGGAGGAGGAGGGAAGAGGGAGGAGAGGGGAGGGAGGAGGGGAGAGGAGGAGCGAAGGAGGAAATGCTGCACGTAAATCTATCGATAGGTTCTGTATCAGCCGGCCTGCATATGGGTCACTTGAAGCAGCATCTCAAGATGGCCCCCGCCCTGGGGAAGGAGGGTGCAGGAGGTCTAGGTAGACACCATGCAAGCAAACTTTCCAAGCTGCAGGGATCCTGTCCTTGATAGGATCACACAGTGCCGGTGCCCAGAAAGCAGCCCTTCCCCTGTACTCAATCTGGGGAGCGAGCTTCGGGGCATCAAGGGGCCGGGGAGGAAATTCACCCTGAGTCCTCAGAGCTCTTAGCAGTGGCAGCTGCTGCTAGAGAAAAGCTTCGTGCCAGAATGAGTTGGGTCTTAATAGCTGCTAATTGGTCATAAGGCAAATGGGGGAAGATATTAACGAGCAATCCATTTGGCTTCAAGTGAACCGACTATAACCCAGAAGGATTTTATTGGTCCAGCTCTGCTTTTTAAGAATTATCATTTCAGGAGTGGCTTGGTCCTAAAATGGTGCACTGTGACCAAGGCTGTGTGACCATGAGGGAGAGAGGGGAGGACAACAGGATTCTGGCATCGGCAGCACACGCCTCCCCCATCTTCCTGTCCTTCTGCTGAGCTGGGGGTCACTCCAAGACCCCCCACCCACCCATAGCATCTCACTCCCTTCTTCTTCCTGACCTCATTGACTCTCCCTGGAAGGAATCAGTCCCGCTCGAACAGACGAATCCAACTTCATTTCTAGGCGGGGTCCTACCCAGAATGGTCAGAGAATGGGACATTCTCTCACCGAGGATGATCGCACCTAGCATACATGGATTACCAATTTTCTTCCTTCTTTTTTTTTTTTTAATGGTTCTTAGAACAATATGTGCTGATTTAAAATTCAACGGGAATATATAGTGTAGAAAAGGAAATACACTCTCTTCTATGATCTTGTTTCTCAAAAATAACCACCCTTAACATTTCGATCTGGAGCCTTCCAGATAGATGAATGGATAAATCTTACCTTTGATATTAAGTGTTTCAGAGGTCAATGTAATGAGTATCCAAGAGTGCACCATCCAGCTTAAGAAATAAAACATTACAGACAAAATTGAAAGTCCCTGCATCTTTTCCTTGTCTCATTCCCTCTTTCTCCAAAGGTAACCTTCATCCAGAAACGATCTTTTCTATACCCCTGTTCTACTTCCACTATGTGGACTTGGATCCATAAACAACATGTAACGTCATTTTATTTCATGTTACTCTTAACAGAAATAGAATCATAGCATATAGAACCTTCTACAACTGGCTGTTTCCCCTCTAAATTGTTTTCAGATTCTCCATATAGTTACATTGTAATATTATTCCATTCATTTTAACCTTATATCATATTTCATTGTGTCACGACGCCACAATTTATTTACCCATTTGTCTGTTGAAAAATATTGGGTCGTTTCCAGTCTTTCCCTTTACAAACAATGCCACAGTCCACATTTTTATACCCATCTCCTCGTGGCCAAGTGAGTTATGTTTCTCCAGCCTATAGAACTAACGATAGGATATCTGTGGCGTGGTATACAAGTATCTTCCACTTTGTTGAATGTTGCCAAATTGCTCACCAAAATGGCTGTACTAGTTTGTATTCCCGCCATCAAATACACCTTAGTGGAACCACTTTGGAGAGCGATTTGGCAATACCCATCAGTGTCCCAAAGTTCTTGGTGCCCCACATCCTCACCAGCAAGGTGTTGTTAACATTCAAATTTTTGCCCATCTACGGGGTGGTAACTGATATTTCATGGTTGTTTCAATTGTTGTTCGATGATTACAAACAAGATCGATTATTTTTCACACGTTTACTGGCCTTCCAGTTGTCTCTTCTGTGAATTGACAGTTTGTACTCTTTCCCCAGTTTCAGTAGAGAGATAAATGCTGACGATAGACAGATAGATAGATATAGATGGAGGGTCTTAAAACAATTTTCCAAATTAGCACACACTTCCTGATATATAAGAAACATATATAGTCCCCATTCTTTATGATATTTGGCAACGTGCTTATTATACTCTTAGCATAACTTGTTCATCTTACCTGGCTAGTACTTTTTTTGTGTATTCTGCCCTTGCATAATATGGGCAATTTATTTATTAATCACTCCTCTATAGATGGACACTGAGAGTATTTTCTTTTCTCCGTTATAAAAAGTGACTATTTTTGGAGCAACATATTTGGGTATAATCACAGCTGTTCCTACAGAAGATGGCCAATTCTCGGTGAATTATAAGTAGTCATCTATAACAAAGAGGAAATTAGACTTCAATAAAAAGTACAATGCAATAAATCAGCGTTAAACCTCTTCCAGACTTAATTCCTCCCCTTTAAGAAAACTTTTAAACCAAAAAGTGCTCTGCAAAGAACCACTTTGGAATTCTGTTTGGCGAGATCTGCTAAAGCTAAACACGCACCTGCCTATGACTCAGCAGCTCCACTCCTGGAGACGCTGCCAACAAAAATAAGTGTATATATCCATGAAATAACACGTATGAGAAGGTTCACAGGAGCTTTATTCATAAAGTAACTTAAAATCAGGCATGACCCTGAGTGTATACCAGTGGATACATACAATGACATGGACGGATCTGAGAACATGGTGTTGAATTAAAGGTGTCAGACATAAAAGAGGACACACTCTATCATCTCATTTATATGAAGCCCCAGATCGGGCAAAACTAATCTATAATATTTAGAAGTCGAGATAATAGTTGCCTCTAAGCGGGGAAAGTAGTGATGGGGAAGGGACACGACGAAGCCTTCAGAGGTGTCGGACATGTTCTCTGTCCCGATCTGGGTCACGGATTGGTTTGTCAAATTCTGAGCTTTACGTTTAAGGGATGTATACTTTGTATTGATTAGACCACAGTAACCTTTTTTTTTTTTTTTTTAAAGAAACAACCTTGTGATTTTAACTTCTTCTTCGTATCCCGCCTAAGTGAAAGGAAGGCAACCAATTGTATTAAGACCCTAAGTGCTAAGAGGTCTTTTCATAAATTTTTAGGTCTAAGTTTTAATTTTTCATTATAGGTTTTAATTCAAAGTTTGATAAGTGCCCTATGACGCAGGCCTGACTGTCCCCTTGTTTACAGATGAGGAAACTGAATGAAGAATAGGTGTGACGTGTCCAAGGTCACGCAGGGAGCCACTCGGGCTCTATTAATAACCATGTGAATTGCAACTGTGGTAGCCGCACGCCGTGTGCCTGGCCTCATCCTAAGCGCTTCGCATGTGCTATCGCACAGGTATATATTTCATATTATCCGCAGTAGGACCCTATGTACCAGGCATCTTCATTAAACCCCATATTATAGACGAGGCATAGGAAGTCCCGTCCCCCCGCCCCGGGGAACACAGCCGACAAGTGGATGCTCCAGGATCTTCTCCTTTCTGTAGGACACCACTCCCAGGTCGGAGTTCTCCAGCTCCAAGGCCGAGTGGAATCTGCCTCACATTAGATAACCTTGGGGATGTTCTCCCCGCCGGGATGCCAGAAGCTGTTTGCTTGGCTCCCGTGTCTGCTAGGGGAGGCCTGTGCTTATTTGTTGACTTGTTTCCCACACTCGCTCCTCTGTTTGGAAAGTCAGAAAACAGACCCATGAAGCCTGGAAGCCCACACATTCCAAGATAAATTAGCAGGCATGTCTCCCCAAGGCAGAGGGGATCGGGTAGGGGAGGGAGGGAGAGAGGGAGACAGAAGAATCACCACCCCGGACCCCAGGGACCCCAGCGCAGATAATAAACTAGCAGCAAAAGGCTTGTGGCTACATGTTTCTTAGTAGAATTGGATCTCACCCCGGGACCACAATTTAATGGGAAATACAGCTTGAAGGAGGTCAGTGTTGAGGGTTTATGAAGAAATGGCGATCTAACTCAACAGGCCCCGTTGGCCACCCTGAGCAGAGGGTGAGTGGGAAGGAAGGGTCAGGAAGGGGTGGGAAAGGAGGGAGGGCGCCTGGCCCACCCCCAGCTTAGTGTCCATTGGAAACCTAGGCAGTGCCGACGAGTGAGCCCATCGCGTAACCGCTCTCGCAGGTGTCCCTATTCCTCTAGCCAAGGGCTTGCATTTTGGACCATAGTCACCCTACTGTAAGCAGATAAATCGTTTCCATGGAGGGAGGAAGAAATCCCCGTCGAAGTACATCCCCAGCCTTCAGCCCACCCATCATGGTGTGTCCCCTTCCCCATCTCAGTGGGGTAGATAGCTTCCCACAGGGCCCTTGCCTAGAAGCCATCAGGCTGGGACGAGAAGGACGTAGGGCCCCAGGGCAGCCTCAGGGACCCCAGACTCATGGACACTAACAATATGAGTAAGCTCTGCCACCATTTACCACGAGCCCACTGTGTATCAGGCCCTTTACATAGATCACCTCTAATCCCTTAGATGATTCTACAAGGGATGTATATTAGCCCATTTTATGGAGAGGAAAACTGAGGCTTAAAGGAGAGTAAGTCTCCATTTGCCCCAGATGTTGACCTGGCTCCAGATTCCCTCACCACCTCTGCAGAGGAAGACGGAAGAAGGGAAAGGGCAGGTAAGGGAAGCAAGAATGTTGGCATAATGCCTTGTATGCAGTAAGCGCTCATAGAGTTCTGGCTGTTTCCACCATGAGAGATAATGCGACGATACAGGCCAGTTAAAATTCATGCTGCTCCAGATCCCTTCCCTTGAAGCGGGGCCACTCTGAGCCCACCGTTGGCTGGGTCTCTCCTAGCTGCACCAGGGATGTTTCCAGAAGAAACAGTTTCTCCCTGGGGACACATGCTTGCTTGGCCTTCGCTGAGAACGGCACAGCAAGGGAGAAGTCAGAGCCCCGTAGAGGCCACTGCCAAAATGCTGTGGGGCTGCAAGGCTTGGGTTTGGGTCCAGGTCGAGGTTGAGAATGCTGGAACATGGAGTAAGTGAGGTCTGTAGGGGGGGTCAGCTCCATGTGAGAAGGGGAGAAGTTTCCCATGACTGGGGAGGGATTAACACCCCTGGAAGTCTTCTGGGTGTCAGGGGTGGGCCCCAGGGCCCCAGGTGTTGCTCACCGATGGCCCCCATGTAGGCCCATCCATTCAGGGGCCTTTCAGTGGTGCGTATGGAGGGGGGTAGGGCTATTTGGGGGGTTATTCTGGAAGAGTCTGGCGCAACTTCAGCGGGGCCCTCCTGAACAAGGACAGGCCTCGCATGGTGGCAGCAGGAGTCCTAGAAAAAGGTTTTGCTCCAGTCCCCAGAGGCCAGTACCTGGAGAAACAATACCAGATTGTTCCCTGGAGGTGAAAACAGTCTGTTCAATTCCTACAGTGTGAAGAAGGAAGGCCCTTGGGGGACATTATCAACCTGGAAAGTACTTTTGGAATGCAAAAAGAAAGCCAGGCTTCTTTCCCTAACAGAGCTGTTAGGGAAACTGGATTTTGAATGCAGAATTGTTCCTATTCACCTTTCCGAGTGATTCTGGCCAGCAAAGTCATTTACAACTACGCCTTCACACCTGCCCAGTCACCAGGGCAGTTTTGATTCTGGGCAGCTGGAGTCCGGGCCCTGACTGAACGAGCGGTGTCACCTTGGGCCCCACCTCTGGTCTCCCTGCGCCCCGACTTCCTCATCTTCTCCCGCAACCTACCCTCTCCGCCTCACCCGCTCAGGGACTCGGCTGCCCGAAACGACATTCCGGAAGTTATGAAAATTTCACTCCCTGTGGTTGATGGACACCAAAACTGTCCAGATTTCTCACTTTCCCTGTAACCATGCCCTCAGTCCATCCCTTAAACCTGCAGCCCTGGGACTCGCTTCAGCCAACAAGTCGTGGCAAATTGACAGTGTTCCGTTCTTCTCGTGTTTCTACTTGCTCCCGGGCCCCTCTGCACGGGCACAGGACTAGCCTGGAGTCCTCTCGATACCTCAGACTCACAGGAGAAGCCGCCCAGCCACAGTCCCCTGCTGGTTCGCAGCTAACCGCGGGGCAGCAGGTGAGCCACACCGATGAACCCAGAGCAGTGGAACCAGCCACCCCAAAGACCCATGAGCACAAACAAAGGTTCTTGGCATTTGCCACTGGGGTGTCGGTGGTTGTTACGCAGCATCGCCGTGATCATAGCTAACTGATACATTCCCACGGCCCCTGTCGCTCAGCAAACAAAAGCACAGTTGTTAAGAGGATGACCTCGGAACCAGTCCTCCCGGTTTTGCATCCCACCTCCAACCTCTATCCAGCTGTGTGACCTTGGGCAAGTTAGTTAAGCTCCTGGTCCCTCAGTTTGCTCATCTGAAACCGCACTGGACCATAGAAGAACCCACCTCCTGGAGCTCTAATGATGAAATGCTTCAAGAACGTGCGGGGCTTAGAACAGCACCCGGCACACCGTCGATGCCGTATTAGTATTTGCTACGAATATTGTCCCATCCGCTAAATGTATTATCAATCCACTGTCTCTATCCTCTACTGACGTCACCCTAATCTGGGACATTTTCTGGATGGTTTCCACCCCCCTCTTCCACCATTAATCCACTCTCTATAATGAAGCCAAAGGAATCTTTCCAAAGTGCTGACCTGACAGTGTCACACTTTGATTAAAACCTTCCAGCGGTGCCCCTTTGTCCTTGGGACAGTTTAAACTCCCCAAACGATTCCATGAATCTGCCTCTGTTTAATCCTCTGGCCCCGTCTCCCTCTGGCCCCCCACTCTCGTCATCAGTAATAGTAAGAGTGATGAGACTTTTGCGGAACCCTCATTCAGGGCTGGGCTCCATGCAAACCACACTGCTGACATTCTGTCATCGAATCCTGGGACAGCGTCTGTAACCACCGTAAGCCCTATTTTTACAGATCAGGAAACCGAGACTTCCATTGCCCAGTGTTACGCAGCAGGCGGTAGAGGAAGGATGCCAAGGCCATTCTGCTCGCCTGCCTCTATGAACCAGGCTGCTCTGGGGAGAGGGTTGGGGGGGCGGGGTGGGAACCTTCGGGAATGTGGCAAACCTTTGGCCCCAGGCCCAGACCCTACTTGGGCCTCACTCCAGAACGCATGTGAGGGTGAGCTAACATCCCGCTCACGGTCCTGCATTTTCAGTCCATAAAGTGCAAGGACGTTGGCGGATAGTAGGGCATCCCAGAGCGCAATGGCGGCATACCTGGAATGATGACGTTCTACTGACCCCAAGCCCTCAGCCAAGTGCCAAGCTGGTCTGCGACATATTTTCCCGTGCACCTCGGTTCACAATTGGTGTTCAGCACTGCAGGGAACGTAATTAGCTGAAACAACGCTTACAGAGAGCTCAGGGCATGCCAAGTGACTTTCTTAAGCATATGATACAGAGGGACAATGTCATACTGTAATGAGCCTGGGACAGGAGTCCTGTCATTGTCCCTACCCTCCAGACAAGAAACTGACCGTCAGACACTGTGGAACATTTGCGCTGGCCAGATTCAAGCCAGCCCACGAAGTCTGCTTCTGGAATCCTCGCTCTTCGCCACGGCACCCCTTGGTGTCCGAAGAGGATTCCAGACAAGTTCCTTAGAGAAGGTTCCTTGGGAAGCCCACTGCAGGGGATTCCAAGCAGCAAAAAAGGACCTGGAGTTAGAGAAGAGCCCACAGAAAGGACAGGAAGGCCAGGGGTCTTCAGTAGAATAGCAGATTCTACTGCTGCCACTGGGATCCACTTCCCTTCTGCTTCTGGACACAGGGAGGATGGTGATTCTTTGTCCCTGGGACTGGTGGTCAAGGCCAGCAAGATGTGAGCAGGTACAACTCTTACCCACGCCCTCTCCTTTGTGTGGAGAGGCCCGTGGCCGAGAGAGCCACCTCCCTGGGACTGAGTCCCCAAGTGGCAACCACAGAGAGCCGGGCTTCTGCACCCTAACACACTGGACCGGAAGCGTGAGTGCGTCATAACCCTTTGCCTGCAGTGATATTGGGGCTATTCGTTTCCGCACTAGAACCTCGCCTCCCCTGACTGGTGTAAAGGGGCCAGTCATGCGAGGCGGGAGGTGATCTCAGGTCTCTACCACTCTGGCAATCTTGAGAGGTTACCCGTGTAGGGAGTGTGGAGAAGGGGGAGAGTTCTCAGAAATGGCAGAGTCCCGTTACTTAGATTTCAGTGGGAATAGCATGTACTTTCTGCAGAAGAGCAGACAGATCTTTCCCATCTGACCGGAACACCATCCAAATGTTAAAATTAGAGACAAAAGTTAGCTGCAGAGGAAAACATCAAAACATGATCCTTCATTAGACCGAGTTGAAGTCGAAACACCCCCATCACTGCTGCGGTCACTTATGGGGGAGGGGGTGATCTAGTGAGATCCAGAGCCTGTTTGGCAGGACCAGGATAGACCCCTACCTCCCTGTCCATTCCCCCTCCCCGGCCCCCGGTCTATGGCAGGCAGATCCATCTCGGCTGTCTGACCACAGTCTGGTCTCCTTTGCCCACAAAATCTGCCCCGCAGGTGCATTTCAAGTGATGCCTTCGAACACTTAACAAATGCCCAGAGATCTGATATCAGACGGTTTGGAGGTAACTTTAAAAAAAAAAAAAAAGATTTTATTTATTTATTTGCGAGAGAGAGAGAGAGAGAGAGAGAGCACAAGTGGAAGGAGGGGCAGAGGGAGAGGGAGAAACAGCTTCCCCTACTGAGCAGGGAGCCCGATGCGGGGCTCGATCCTAGGACCCTGGGCTCATGACCAGAGCCAAAGGCAGATGCTTAATGGATTGAGCCACCCAGGCGGCCCTGGAAATAACTTTTTTGATGCTTCTTTCAAACGTCTTAGTAGGAACAGCGGTCATAAGTCTCGGCTCCCCATCACCTATACTCTCAAGGCTTCCCGTTTATCCGATCGTCAGCCGGGTTAGACCCCCAAGCACGATTTTCCACCACCGTCAGGGGCCCTGACAGCTCGTACCAAACAGAGGGGCCACACGCCAGAAGCTCCCATACGTGACAAGTAAGACTTGGAGGACTGTGGAAGGTCAGGGAGGGGTTGCCTTCTAGCTGAATTAAGTTTCATATGAAATTCTGGCCGGTGCTGGACCCCTTGTTAATTCGGTCCTCACCCGCTGAATATCCATGCACCTGCTTCCGAGGACTGCGAATCCCAGAGCAGGGGAGAGGCGGAGATCCTCTAAAGAATGCCATCTACAGGAAGCCACTGCCCAGACGGAGACACGGGATGCCTCGCCATTTGCTCCTCTCTCTCTATTCCAAACCTTTCTCTGGGTCTGGGGGCAGGGAGCAGGAATCTGGGTCTTCTCCTCATTCACTTTTTGACCAGATGAGGAGTCCAGCTCTACCTCAGATGGAAAGAAAGCAGGGTAGCGTCATCTAAAGACACCAGTGCCCCCCCTCCCCGCCCACCCCGGGCATTGGGCTCCCACGCCGCAGGCACCGGAGTTGCCTGCTTTTCCTTTGGTGCCAAGGAAGCATTTACCTAAAGAAAGTCTAAGCATCAAGAAACCACAGCCAGCATGATTGGCATGTGTGTCCCCAGCAGTGCCCGGCACACAGTAGGCGCAGAATATTCAAGAATCTATACACCACTAGTTACCGTGCAGGTCTGTGCCTGTCCCTTGGATGGTGTGGAGGTAGCCAGCCCAGCCATCCCCTTGGGCCTCATACGGGAATCTTTGATTAACATCAGGCTCCCCCCTGAGAGCGGAATGACTCTGGAAGAGAGGATGCAGGGAGAGGCAGGAGAACCACAAGTAACTGATGGTAGAGACCCAGGCAGTTCTTGGGAGGCTGGGGGGGGGGGGTCCTGCCTCTAGCTGCCCTCCTTTTTGGAGGTAAAGCTGCCTACAAGGGTAACAGCATACCTACCACTTATTTGGTATTAACTGAGCATTTACTATACGCTCAGTGCTGTGCTGAGTCTCCACCTCAGCCGGCTGGCGTGGGTAGGGTTCATCTAAGCACCACACCAGAGAGATACATACATCATTAAACACTAAAGTGAGTGCTGTGAAAAGGCAAAGAATGTGCTGTAATTAAACATGAAAAATGAGACAGGGCTTTAGGTTGGGGAGGCAAGGGTATCAAGGAAGGGTGACGAGTGTTACCATCCAGGTAACTCAGCTTGAAGATCTTGGAAGCCTTCTTGGAGGAAGCGACATATCAGCTGAGTCTTAAAAGGCATTTTGGAATCTGTCGAGAGGAAGAAAGAGCCATTCCAGACAGGGTACAAAGCATTTAGAAGCAATGGCATTTTTGTTCTAATCCATGGTTCCCAACCTGTCACACATTAGAATTGCCTGGGAAGCTTTGAAACACTGGGATATCCCAGCTTCACCCGTGTAGGGATCCTGCTTCTGGCCTGGAGGTGAGCCCCAGATGACTCTAAAATGCAGCCAGGTTTGAGAACTCCTCCTCCAGTTCGTCCTTAGTTACAATCAGAACCTTGGAGGACGTTGCCCATTTGTCACCCAAGAAGCCTGTCGTTTTGCTCCCAGGATGCTTGGGATCTGCCCCGAGAGCCCAGAGCAGCCATGGGGTGACCTCAGGACAAAGGGACTGTCCCAAAGTTCTCGGGCTGGGCAAGGCAGAAGTTTACTCCACCATCTCCCAGGCCTGGCAAAGAATTCCCGGCCCAGGGAGTGGACAGTGAAGCCATCCAGGCAAAGAATCGGGGGGGAGCAGGACGGAGGCAGGAGGGGGTACAGAAGAGCCCCCACTGTGCCGCACGCCTGGGACCCAGGGCTGACCTCCAGGCTTCAGATGCCTGAGTCCAGTTCCAGCTTCATGCTCTTGCCCTACCCACGAACTTCATTTACCTACCACATCTCCTGGCTCAGGAAACAATCTGTGTATTTCAAAAAAGAAAGCTTTGTATCAACTGGTATATTTGGAAATGGGACGGGGCATTCCTGGTCCTCAATAAAAGGCAACCTTAAAAGTCAAACTGACTTTTTATTTTTATTTTTTTTATTTTTTATTTTTTTAAAGATTTTATTTATTTATTTGACACAGAGAGAGAGAGAGAGAGAGAGAGATCACAAGCAGGCATAGAGGCAGGCAGAGGGAGAGGGGGAAGCAGTCTCCCCGCCGAGCAGAGAGTCCGATGAGGGGCTCGATCCTAGGACCCCGAGATCATGACCTGAGCCGAAAGCAGAGGCTTTAACCCACTGAGCCACCCAGGCGCCCCCAAACTGACTTTTTAAAATAACACTGCCAGAGTCTGTTTAGATGCAATTTGCCTCCTGAAACCTCTGTGCCCGAAGCCCGCTCCGCCAGGGGTTTTGTTTTGGCTTTGCCTTTTACCGTGGTAAAATACGGAACACATAACATTTACCACTTTGACGATTTTTTAGGCACACGGTTCAGTGGCATTAAGTACATTCATTTTGTACACGTAGGACCGTCCGGCATCTCTAGACCTTCTGTCGTTTTCCCGAACTGAGATGAAACCCCGTACCCACTAAACAACAACTTCCCTTCCCTCCCCTTCCCCCATCCCCAGGCAGGTTCAGTTTTATCTTGGTGACCCCTCTTGGGTTTAAAGGGAAATTAACAAGGGCCGAAGGCGTGTTAAGGACATATTGGCCTGAAGGAGATTCTCCTTTCAAATTAGTTGCAATTGACAGAGCATTGAAAAGGCAACATGTCCATTCTATGCAATGGTACTTCACAATGGTAGCCAGAGCCCCCCACACATAGTCTCAACCCTTGGTGTTCATCCCCCAGCCCCTGCAAACACTGCCTAAGGGATCCCTCGGTTTCTCTTCTAGATCCGTGGTCTTCCGGCAAGCTCACAATAAAATCTGAACCGGACATTCAAAAAGAGAGCAAAGGGGAGGGAACTGTCACCCGGATTCTCTCTAATAATCCAACAAGGCTAAGAAAAAGTATCCCCATTTTCCCAAAGAGGAAACTGTAGCTCGTCAAGACAGTACCTTACCCAAAGTGACACAATTAGCCCACTCCCAAATTAGTTGGGTCTTTTGATCCAACTCTGTGCCTCTGCCCTTCTCACCGCCCCCTCGCCCCCCGCCCCCCGCCCCATCCTGACGTCCACGGGCAAGCCACAGGAGTAGCCAAGCCTGAGAACGTGAAGGACAGGGACCATCAGCATAGAGGCTGCGCTGAGCTTCTGTGAGCACGGTCCACACTCGGTAAGCGGACTCCTAATAAGTTAATCAAAATCAATCAGAACAGCGCATGCCCGGGTGACACTCTTCCTGGTGCGTTGGGAGGGCTGTCACTCTCTGGCCCTGGGGCCACCTAGCTAGGCCTCTAATGAATGCGCGTCTGCACCTCCCGGGGGAGCCCACCCCGCTCCTTCCAGGGCCTTCGCTGGGCAAATGGCTGTGCATACTCCCTCTGCATTTGGGCATTCCTGCCCCCGCAGGATTCAGATGCAAATAGATTTGACACACAGACCAAGGTTCCCTTCCAGCTCGTCTCCCCTGTTTGCTGGCGCCTTCCAGCCTCCCTCCCTGGACTCCTTAGCTCCATCTTTTGTGTTTGTTTAAATAACAGCCAGGTAGAGACCTCAGTTAAATATCTTCCAAGATGCCAAGATTGGAAGCATTTCCCCGCACTCCTCCCCACCCTCCACAGCAGTCTGTGTGTTCGCAGATCTTTGGCTGGTCTCCATTTATTTGCGAGGCTGGGATGGAACCATATGAATAAAGCTTGCCCATTAGTAGGAGTCTCATGCATTTCCAGGCCGAGGGATGCATGCGGGTACCGGCCTGACCCTTCAGCTCCCTGCATTTGCTTTATTATGGACGCCCTCCCCGGCATATGGTGGGTTATAGACACCGGCCCCCGATACATCACGAACACAAACCCCTCAAAGAGTTTGAGAACTTTCTTTAAAAATATATATATATGTAATATATTTTTATTATAATATAATATATGTTATGTATTATTTATATAATATATTAAATAATATTATTTAATTATAAAATATATAAAGTATATATATATATATATATATATATATATATACACACCATTGTCTTTTATCCATCCTTTTTTGACAGGAGGGGAGAATTTTCTTACTATCATGAAACTGAGTTTTTAAAAATGAGTCTAAGATCCATGTTTCCCCCAGATGAGCCCACTACCGGGTGTCATTGAGGGAGAAATATTCTCCGTCGAGGGGTCAGGAGGTGATGGGGTGCATGAATGTGGCCCTCAGAGGAAAGAACCAGAAGTCAGGCTCGAGTCTGAAAGGCCTAATGTGTCTGGTACAGAGGCGACAGGAGGCTATCTGTCCCCCACCCGCAAGCTGGCTAGAGACTGGGGAGAGCCTCCTTCCCCCACCCCTGCACCAGGGGCTGCAGTGACCACAGAACTATGACCTGGAGGGGCACCTGGGTGGCTCAGTTGTTAAGCGTCTGCCTTCAGTTCAGATCATGACCCCAGGGTCCTGGGATCGAGTCTTGTGCTGGGCTCCTTGCTCGGCGGGGAGACTGCTTCTCCCTCTCCTGCTCCCCCTGCTTGTGCTCTCTCTCTCTGACAAACAAATAAATAAAATCTTTAAAACAATAAAATTAAAGACACAAACAAACAAACAAACAAGGTCATCCCCAGCCTGGACTGTGACAAGAATCATACGAGGGGGCGGGGCGGGGGAGGGGGGACGACGACAGTGAGTAGAGGTGAGCAGGCGTCCTTGTGGGAAGCTGGCCTCCTTCCCACCACCCGCGGCCCCAGCCGCCACTGGACCGATGACCCCGGGCAAGCCACTTACCCCTCCATCCACGTACGCCCCTGCTTCTTTAGCTGTAAACACAGGGATCATACCTACTTTACAAAGTCGTTGACAAGGCCCGTCTTCGGAGAGGCCCCTTGGAAAACACAAGTCAGCTGGCACTCTGCTGACCCCCTGGGTTCACGAGGCCCTGCTCCTTCTAGCACCTCCCGACTCCCAGGGCTCCGTCCCTGGACACCGGACCGCGCCCCTGCGAAGCCCAGCCACGCCGAATTTCCCTCAGGGGCTGGGACAGGGCCCGCGCTCCTTCCTCCGTGTGGTCAACTGCCTCCCGAGCCCGGAACGCGTGCTCCCCCGTCCCCAGCCGGCTGCCCCCTGCTCCTCTTTGTCCTCAGCTTAAAATTAAAAGTCGCTTCCTCTTGGAAGCTTTCCTTGACCCTGCTCGTGTACACACGCACACACGCGCACACACACGCACACACGCACACAACTTTTTTAAGGCGCTCTGCTCCGTGGTCCCATTATTTGTTCAACAGCTGCCTTCCCCGTTGGCTGGCGAGCTCAGGGCCGCGATCAGATCCCCCGGGCTCACCTTTGTACCTCCGGCTTCTAGCACAAGCCGGACACACTGTAGGCGCGCCATACTTACGTACTGATTAAAGACACACAGGCTTGCGTGAAGCAGTTAAGCGTGGACCTGAGCACAGCCCGGCATGCAGTACATTCACATCCAGGAGGAGACGGCTAGTGCTTCGCCAGGCACCCCTCTCGGGCCATCGTCCCCCCTGCGCCCGCGTCCCAGCTGTGCCTCTTATCACCTGTGTGACCCTGGGCACGTCCCTTAACCTCTCTGATCTCCGCTTCCCCGTACGTACATGAGGACCCTAACAACCACCACCGCCGAGCCTTGTCGGGAGAGTTCACTAAGTTGATAAAAAGAAAGGACCAGCCCGTGGATAACGGTTCGCTAGGATTATGACGGTCATTGAAACCTTTAATCTGCCAGAGCCGGGGGCGGGGGCACGGGAGCAGGCCAGCACCCCCTCCCCCCCCCCCGGGGACCCTGTGGCAGGTGTTCTCCGGCCCCCCTCCCCGACAATAATGCCACCCACCCGAGGCTTGCCCTCCGCCCACCCTCCAGCCTTCGCGCCCCTCCAGCAGCGGTCACAGACGCACACGTCTGATTGATAAAGTCCCTCTCTGGTCATTTACGATCTGGCCGCTGAAGAGGCAGCTCCTGCCAGCTCGAAAAGCAATTAATCTGCAAACAAGCTGGGCAACAGCAGGCCTGGGCCTCGCAGTCTCGGCCGTGGCCGCTCCGGAGAGCCGATAAGGCTGCAGTCGGCTATTTATTGTACATTTTAATTAAGTGCTTGTTAACGACAAGTTATTTTAACAGTCATAAAATTACTGTTGTAATGCATTTTGTTGGAGGGAGAATGGAGGGGCCGCAGGACTTTATGAAAGCAACCACAGATTGCCTTCACTTTAAATCAAAGAATAAATTCTGAAGAGGAGGGACGGTCCTGCGGTCCGGGCTGAGACGCTAATGGTTATTTAATGCGCTCATCAGTGTTTGTAAGTCCCGAGCATACGGCGCGGACACAACAGCCTTCCAAACCCTCTTTAACACTTATTTGAGATGACAGGAAAAATGAAACCGTTTGTGCTTTCAATGGAAAAGCAATCATTGGTACATTATATTCGCCTTGCCCTATCATGCTAATGCATGGTAAAAATGTCACCAAATGTATTTAAGGGCCTGATGGACTGTTACCGTTGGATCCCTGGTACTGGACTGATTAATAAAAATCTTCAATTTGTATGTAAATGCAGCGAGGCCTCATATCATCCGCATACCTGCACCCAGAGAAAATAATAAAGTGAAGTTTAATGCGGGAATTATCAGCATTTATGGCGCTCTCGGAGCAGGGGCGGCCCTTAGGAAGCAGGTGTGGAGGCAGGCGCTGGCGAAGGGCGAAGAGGCCCGAGGGCCGGCCGCACCCCGGTACCTGGCTTTCGCCTGAGGGGCGAGCCGCAGGAAGTGGCTCTGGACGGGGAGTCAGGGGCTGCTGCCAAGGTCATGTTCCCCAGAGGGGGCTCAACACGGCCATCTTGGGACACGCACCTGTGTCTCTCCCGGATCTGATCTAGGGGAACCCCACCGTCGGGTCAGACCACCTGCTGGGCCAGGCCACGTGTGGGGACAGGAGGAGGCACTGCGTGCTTATAGGGACTTGATACCTTGGCGCAAAGGGCTGTGGTGACAAGCGCGGCCACCCACTGCATCGCTCAGAGCGACGTGCTTGGCTCAGTCTCTTAATCCTCATAATGTCTGCGCCGGGGACTGGGCTCCCTGTTCACCGGACCTGCTTGCTTTTCCTCCTAGACACGCAGCTGAACTACATTTCCCAGACTCCCCTGCAATTATGGGTAGTCACGTGCTTTAGTTCAGGTTGGCTGAGAAGTGAACACCGAAGCTGGGATTAGACAGAGGAGGGTTTTATGGGTGGGGAAGGGGGAGCTGAAAAGAGCTGGGAGACCCTTCGGGCCACAGGAGGGTAGGACCTCTGTGGAAATAAAGTGGGGAGAAAGGGGCAGGGAGTTGAAAGAGCCTCAGACTGTGTCATCCTGCCCGGAAAGTTGCTATCAGGCCAATGGGACGTCTTGGAGCTAGAGTTGCCCATTGGAAGAGGCCCGTTGGAAGAGGCCTGGCTGAGGACCCCCATCATGCTTGTCATCAGCTAGGAGCAGCCCAGGAGAAACAAGGCCTCTCTCCACACGAAGGTGATGGTAAACCCAGAGCGGGATTTGGGGCTCCCCAGTCACTTAAGCTCCCCGTGGTAGGAGCCCTAAGAGGTGTGTTTTCATGGTTGCCCCACCATTTGGCTGATGGAATGTAGAAGGGACAGATGCGCATCTCTGTTGGGCCTGGCCTACAAGCCCTCCCATGGGCCGTCCTCCATGCTCATTTCTCCTCAGTCGCTTGATCTGCCCAAGGATGGGAACCTAGGAGATGTGTGCCGAAGGCCACAGAGGGAAGGAGCTTGACCACCGCTTGAAGAAGAGCCCCTCATCCATCAGAAACACCCATTTAGGACATATCTAGAGTGGGAAATAAACTCATATTGTATTAAGGCATTGAGATTGAAGAACTTCCTCTTAAAGCAGTTATTGGTTAAGTATTAACCTAACTGAGATCGCAACTGCAGAAAGCAAGTATCCTGACCCTCGTTTTTCAGGTGAGAAAAAACGGTCCAGAGAGGTGACCTTCCCAAAGTCATACGCTCTGGGTGTGGCAGGCGTGGGATTCGCGTCTGACTATCTCCCTCCTGGTTGGCCAGAGACACACACGACCCGGAACCCAAAAGTATTTCTAACCCCCCTGCCCCTTGGGGACATTACAAGCCTCCATTCCTCACTCTCTGGGGTTCCCCTGGAAAAGAAAAGAGGGTGAGCTTCTAATGGAGTTTTGGGAGGGTTGGAGTTTGGGAGCTTTATAGTAAGGAGAGGGTGGCAAGTAGATATTTGGGGTGATCAACCCTGTCCCCCCAGTTTGCGCCTCTCCCTGGCCCCAGACAGCCCTAATGGCACAGCAACCTTCCTGCCAGTGATGGCAAACCTCATGAGAATAAGTCGGTACAATGATCTTGGAGCATAATTTGACAGTATCTATTGGTATTTTAAATGTCAGTTCTCCTACAGCTCGGAATTCCATGTCTTTTTTTTTTTTTTTTAGATTTTTATTTATTTATTTGAGAGAGAAAGAGCACAAGCAGGGGAAGGGGCAGAAGGAGAAGCAGGCTCCCTGACAAGCAGGGACCCCCCCCCCCCGCCATGCAGCACTCGATCCCTGGACCCCGGGATCACGACCTGAGCTGAAGGCAGACGCTTAACCAACTGAGCCACCCAGAAGCTCCTAGCAATTCCATTTCTAAGAACTTATCCCATAAGAATGCCAACACCAGGGTGCAAAGTCTATTTGTAAACAAAATATTAGTTGCAAAATGTAGCAAAAAAACTAGTTAGAACCCAGTAGTTCACCAATAAGATCTTAGTTCTATAAAGTATCATAGGTTCTCCTACTGATACATGGGGCTACTATTTTAAGGAATAGGGTAGATGTAGAGGGACTACTTGGGGAATATGTACACTAAATGGGAGAAAGTTATAGAACATTCTTATGATGGGATTCCACTTTTTATATAATAAAAATTATCTTTGTTAACAAAAGGAAAAAGCATATGCAAAAATGTTGCCCACACTGGTAAGAGTAAGGACGACAAGGCAGAAGTCGGACTTCCAAAAGAACCATCGTTTCCCAGGCTACGCCCTTACGTGGTGTCGGATTCGTTGACCGTAAGCAAGAATTAGTTCTCTATTCAGAGCAGAACAGAATTCACGAACTACACTTGAAGTATCCCGGAGAGATGCTAGGACCCCAGGAGGCACAGTAGAGTGAGAAGTAAGACAGGGAGGAAAGAAAGATGTCCATCAAGAAAGATGGGCAATAGGGGCGCCTGGGTGGCTCAGCGGGTTAAAGCCTCTGCCTTGGGCTCAGGTCATGATCTCAGGGTCCTGGGATCGAGCCCCGCATCGGGCTCTCTGCTCAGCGGGGAGCCTGCTTCCCCCTCTCTCTCTGCCTGCCTCTCTGCCTATTGGTGATCTCTCTGTCAAGTGAATGAATAAAAATCTTTAAAAAAAGAAAAGAAAGATGTGCAATAGCGGGATGGTTGCCGCGAACATCCGGGGCTCTGTCGCCCCCAGAACTTTCGAGGGAGTACGCAGAGCACGTCCCACAAAGCGGTGAGGAAGCCAGGCTCTTTCTCCCCCACCCCACGGCGTCCCCCGCGAGCCCCCGCGAGGAACCCAGGAAACATGCAGGGAGCCCAACTAAATACAGACATTAAATATCTAATAATCCTGAGGCTATTCCTACGTAGACATTTCCATGAGCCTGGGAACTCCTCACCTCCCCAATAAGAAAGGTTTGGGGGTTTGTTGTTGTTGATGCCGTTGTTACCCTTTTCCTCAATTCTCAATAATATCCAGGGCTCCAGAATCGGGACAATAATAAGTGAAGAAGCTGAAGACGGTGTTCGAGCAGCAACGATTCCGTGCCTGGCACCTTACGGTCACGGTCTGATCGGGTCTTCAGAGCCCGCCCGGGAGGAGCGTGCCGTCAACAGCAGCCGTGGTCTGGGCTGGGGTCTGGCCCATCGGGCGCACCCAACGGGAAGGTGGAGCTTGTGTTTAGGGCACGGGCAGAGCGGGAGCACCCACAATTAGACAACAGGACTGACGCGGCTGCAGAAATCATAGGAGCAGGCGTTTGAACTCGGGCCCTTGTTGAATTCCCGTCTGCTCTGAGTTCCGGCCACGCGTTGAACAACATCCTTGTGAGTTCCTCTGTGCTCTGGGTGTCTGTAGGTCTGTATGGGGCCTTCCTTGGCCTCCCTCTCACTCCCGCCACGTCTGTGGACATCGGTGCCGTACGGGCGTGGGCTACCTCCTTCCAGTTCCAAGCCCCTTGCAAGGTCAAGACTCTGCCATATTCTTCTTGCTTCCTGTCCTGAGGCCCTTCTGACAATGGGGGGGCTTCTCAGACCTGGGGGGGACCCTCTCAGCATTCACCAGGCAGGTGCACCCCAACACCAGAGGCCATCCTGGACCAACAGGGGTGGAAAACAATGGGGATAAGCTTCTCCTTCTGATATTCGTTTCATAATGCACCCCAGCATTGTGTCTCCCACGCTGCTTGTGTGACCTGCACCCCTGGCACCCCCACTCCCTCCTGGGCTCCTGCTCTCTGGGATTCTCCCAAATAAACTACCCGAGCATCAGCCTTTGCCTTAGGATCTGCTCCTGGGGGAATCCAGGCTAAGACAAGGTTTTAATCAGAAATAATCACAGTTCCCAAAAGACCAGAGGTTGAAACGGGGTTTCTAAGTAGAAGATAGAAAATTGCTTGGCAGAGAGAAATGAGACAGAGAACACCGGAAAGACAGGGAGAAAAATTAAGCCAAAGGAGAAAGAGAGGGAGGGAAGAAAATAAAACCTCTATTTGCTGGTTAGCCCACAGTGTACCTCTCTTTCTAAGTTCCAAATTGCCTTCATTTTTTCAAAATTCCAATCAAGGCGATTCCAGAGGAAGCAATTTCTGCCAGTGCATGGTCCCCCCTCACTTCCTGACCCAGGAGACGATCTCGGAACTTCAGCTAAGAGAATCCCAGCAGACATGAGCAAATCAACTGGAAAAAGAAAAAAAGGAGAAAATCTCTCCACAAGTCACTGCAGAGTATGTTCCATCAGACACAATGGGTCCACTCACCATCGGGACCCTAACAAGACTTCGGCCAGGACCCTGGCAGGAGGTTTGTGACAAAGAAGCATGCAGTCCGTTTTCTCCAGTAATGCAAGTTCATTCACACAGACCCACGGGGCAGCCGCACAAAAACACAAGATTTCTCCTTCTCCCCGAAGACACATAGACAATAATAAAATAAGACTCCCCCACCCCCCGCTAGATTTTGAATTTAACCCATTCTAAAGACCCCCTCCCCCCCATGGGGTCTCTGGCCCGCTGCCTCACATGGCGGGCACCCTCCCTGTAGAAGGTCCTCGGCTCAACGCTGTCTGTCCGCCTCCAACAACGTCCCCACAACCACAAGGTCAGGGCATAATCGAGAAATGAAGTCGCTGATAGGGTACCCACGGTCCCCGGGTGACCAACAAAGGGACTCAAGGCAATGGAGTCCTGTCGCCTCTTTGCTGGGGCCAGGCCGGCGGGGGGGCAACTTTTTTTTTCATTTTTTTTAATTGTGGTAAAACACACACATCGTGAACATTACCGTCATGACCATTTAACTGTAAGCTCAGCAGCTTTTGGCTGTCACCTTCTCCGGCCGCTGTCACCCCCATCCATCCCTAGAACTCTTTTCATCTTGGAAAAATGAAATTGTCGCCATTTTTTTTTTTCTTTTTTGAGACAGCGTGAGCAGGGGAGGGGGAGAGGGAGAGAGAATCTTAAGCAGGCTTCCTGCCCAGCGTGGAGCCTGAGTCAGGGATTGAACTCACGACCCCGAGATCATGACCTGAGCCAAAATCAAGAGTTGGGAGCCTAACCCAACTGACTGAGGCACCCAGGCTCCCCAAAACTCTGTCCCCATTAAACACTAAGTCCCTACTCCTCCTCTTCCCACTCCAGCAACCTCTAGTTTACTTTCTGAATTTCTTTTTTTCTTTTTTAAGATTTTATTTATTTATTCAACAGAGAGAGACACAGCAAGAGAGGGAACACAAGCAGGGGCAGTGGGAGATGGAGAAGCAGGCTACCCACTGAGCAGGGAGCCCAATGCGGTACTCGATCCCGGGACCCTGGGCCCCTACTTTCTGAATTTCTTGAATTTGACCTCCTCTAAGTGGAGTCCTACGCTAGTTACTTCTTTGTGATGGTCTCAATTCACTCAGCACAATGTCCTCAAGTTTCACCCATGTTGTAGCAGGAATTCGTCCTTTTAAGGCTGAATAATATTCCATTGTATGCATATACCACATCTTGTTTCTCCACTGATTTGTTCATGGACTCGAGCATTCCTCTCACCTTTAGCTATCGTGAATAATGCTATTTTGAATATGAAAGCACAAATATCTCCTGAAGACTCTGCTTCCAATATCTTTGGGCATATAGGGAGGGAACACAAGTGGCCTCACAGCAAGCCTGAAGGACAGTTCTTATGAACATGGAGTTTGTGGTCAGAATGGGCTCCGAAGCCTGATTCGACCTTTACTCTCTATACATGACAAAGTAGCACTTGCGGGGCACTTACTGTGGAAAACATTTACTCTGAGCTCTTCTGTCTATAGGATTAGCCGTGATTCAAATAGCGATTCCACAAGGTAGGTGACATCATTAAACCTTTTTTATAGAGCAAGAACATGCAGAGAAGCTAAACAGTTTCCCTGGTTTCAAATATGTTCTAGAGCCAAGATCCCAATCGGTCAGTCTGGTTCCTGAGCCCAATAATGAGAGTGATAATGAGAGGAAGGAGAAGGAAGACGAAGAAGAAGGAGGAAAGAGGGAGGGGAAGGAGGAAGTTGTAAGGGAAACTGAGACCTCTCTCCTGGGGTAGAAGAGGGACTTTTTTTTTTCGTGTTGATGAAAAAAAAATCTCAGGATGGAAATGGCGATGATTTAGCCAACACTCATTTGTGCAGACTCCGTGTTGGGCACAGATATAGCATCTAAATGAATTAACTCATTCGATCCTAAACACTTTCTGGGCTAAGTCTATTATTCTCTTGTTTTGCTCACCAAGAAACTGAACATCTGAATGGTAACTCGTACGAAGTCACGTATGAAGTTATGAACTTCATAACTCGTACGAAGTTACGCGGCGAACAAGAAAAGGATAGAGGATCCAAACCCAGATCCTTGGGTTAACTAAGTCTTCCCTTGTCTGTCCCTTAAATCACCAATGTCTGCGTGAATCCCCCCCATAAAGAATGAGGAAGAACTTGGAGCCAAGAGCTCATGTGCCAAGAACACTCTTCTTTGGCCAGAGCAGAAGTTCCAGGGACATCTGACAAGAGGCAATAAAGGGTGACATGTGGAAAGGAGGAAGAGGAAATGCCGTGGAGGCTGGAGATGTGAAACAGATTTGGGGGAAGGCTTTGGAGAATGAGCGCCTTCGAGGCAGCCGTAGGATACGTGAGGACGAGAGCAGAGGAAAGGGAACTTTAGCAGGTGTCACTCTAGATGATGAAGCGAATCTGCATGGAAGTATTTTAAGAGTCACGAGTACAGATTAGGACCTTTTTAAAATTAGGTATTATTTTTTTTTTATTTCGGACTGTGTTCCTCTAAATACAGCAGTGAAGACTGGACCACGTAGGGCCCCAGTTTATATTTGGGTTAAGTCAGGCGAATAATAATATTTTTTGGACACTCAGTAGGTGTCAGGCACTGGGTTTAGGGCAAAACTGAGACAGAGGTGTCTCTCCACTCTGAGCTGTCTCTTCACAGACCAAGTCCATCAGGGGCGATGGCTCAAATCAGGAAATGGGGCTGGTTAGAGATTCTTGGGGGCTCAAGATTAATACAGTTTCTATTTCTCCTTTAGCGAAGAAGGGAATATCCAGGTGAGTCCAATCCCTTCTTTGGTGTGGGTGCCTATCCTGGCCCCCCCTCCACTCCGGTGGCTGGGCCCTCTCGGACTCCTTTCAGTCCTACTCCCCATATTCCCATGCCCCTTCTGCAGTCCTGTTCCAGTCCCAATGGTGAATGGTTGCCTCTAACTTTCAACCTCTCTGTTCCCCTCTTTCCTCCACCCAGCGTTCTCCAGTCATTCAGAAATAATCTTTTCATTTTCTAAGCACTTACTGGCTTTCTCTTCATTCAACAGATTTACGTATTCATTGTAAGAAAAAAACTGGAAAATGAGAAAAGGTCAAAGAAAATTAACATCACTCAATCCCTCTGCCTAGGGATTAATCTCATCATTAGCTACCGTGTGTGTGTGTGTGTGTGTGTGTGTGTGTGTGTGCGCGCGCGCACACACACTGGTGGTGGGCAACCCTGTTAAGAATGCTCCCATTTTACAGATGAGGAAACTGAGGCACAGAGAAGCTAAGTGTCTCTTAAGTCACCCTTCTCACATGTCTTATGTCTTATTGTCACATGTCGCCCAGCCCAGGTAGGAAGGGACAGAGTGAGGATCCAGGTCTGTCCGGCCCCAAAACCCTTGCTCTGAATCTCTCCACTCCCCCTAACCTCTTTCTGTCCCTCCAGGGCTCCGGCCACTGGGGGACATGTGCCCAGATGGGTCAGGTGTCGCTCGTCTGGGAGGGGCCATTTACCTGGACAACAGTTAGACACGTGCCCTCTGCCCATGGAAACAAACACCCACTTGGAGTGGCCAGTCCTCAGAGAGCTATGAGATGACCTCCGTCATCCTTATCCCACAGAGCATCTCCTCTCCCGGGTCTTGAGTCAATGAGAAATAAACTCAAATGCTCGATAGTCCAACACGTTCAGCTTCTACCCGCCTGAGCCCACTTGGGAGGCAGAAAGCAACCATAAGGAGGAAACCCTGGAAACATGGAGGCAGGTTGCCATCTGAGCCACTCACTGTGGCGGTCTCCTTACCCTTTCACATCATGGGCAAGTGGCTTTGAAGGCGCCAGGAACATATTCTTCCAAAGAAGGGATCCGATGGCTGGAGGGCCGTGTCCGTGCCGCTCTCAGTATCGCCAGAGAGCCCCCCAACTTGCTTTTCATGCTTCTCCCATGAACAACCAGCCCCCTCCTGGGGTGATCCTCATCTTCCCCCAGCAATTACATTCACAAAGTCATTCACAAGAAACTTGAGGGGACAGGAAGTATGTGTACACACACACACACACACACGACCCACATCTCTACCTATATTACATTACCACTGTGATGATGTGTTTAACACCTGTGTTCTCCCCTCAGCTGTGAGCTCCATGAGGGTCCAGATGGTTCCTGAACTACCCCCTCCATAGCCTCACCTCTAGCACCGGTGACCCAGAGTGATGTGGGAGTGAACAAACAACACAGCCTTCGCGGCGTGTGTTTTCTTCCCTTCCTCCAACTCTCCCGTCCTTTGGTCCCTGGCTCACTATACTCAACCTCCCTCATAGCCACCGCACAAGACGGGTCTCAAAACCTACAGACCAGGATGCCTGGGTGGCTCAGGCGGTTAAGCAACTGCCTTGGGCTCAGGTCATGATCCCAGGGTCCTGGGATCGAGCCCCACATCATGCTCCCTGCTCTGCGGGGGGCCTGCTTCTCCCTCTCCCTCTGCCTGCTGCTCCCCCTACTTGTGCTCTATGTCAAATAAATAAACAAAATCATTAAAAAAAAAAACCTAAAAAGTAAATTAAAAAATAAAAATAAAATTAAAAAAAAACAAAACAAAAAACTACTGACCACAGAACATCTAGCCTGATCCCTGCCTTTGGGAAACTTATCTGCTTAGAAAGGTAGAACTAAAAAAGACATCTAATATTATTAACCATCTAACATTTAGTAGGTATATTTTGGGGGCCTCTTGGTTATAAGAAACAAAACCCCAACTCAAACCGAATTAAGCAAATAAAGTAACTGTGTGGATTTCAGGCCTGGCTGGATCTAGGACTTCCACCAGCATATAATAAATGTCATCAGGCTCATTCTGTCCCGCTCCTTCCCCAATCCCTCTTCCATGTCTCAGTTCTGCCTTTCTCTGTGTTCCTTTCAACATCTAAATGAATCTTCCCTTTGGGGTGGCAAGACGACCATCCTCAGGCCTCTGTCTATATCCTACAAGTTCAGCTTCCCCTAAAAGAAACAGAATCTCTTTTTTCTCAACAGTTGCAGGGTAAAAAGCAACAGCAACAGAATTTAGGATCACGGACCTAACTTGAGTCTTATGCTCCATCTGTGTCTCGTTGCAGTAAATTCACTTGCTGGCAAGGCCAGGGTCACACACTTACCCCTGAAGCCAGGAGGATCTGAGCCAGCCCCCCAAAAGGCCTGAGGTTGAGAGAGGTGTTATTTCTCAAGAAAGTGGGGATGCTGCTATCACAAGTGGGGAGGGGTCTCGGGGAGTGCTAACTGTGTATATCCCCGGGATCAGAGATCAGCTACCCTACCTTTGCACACAGCCCTCATCTTTACTCCTCTTGGTATTTATTACGGACTTTGGTGTTTAAAACCATATTGAAAAAGCAGGGGAGAGAAAAGTGGAGACGTGGGTGTTATCATCGTCATGTTATTACACTTCCTGGGTGAAAGTCTAGACCCCGACAGGTAGCAATGGGCCCGATGTCGCAGGGCAAGTTGCTGTCAGTCCTTTTTACTTTTATTTAGAATTGCAGATGGGGATTCTGGAGCACGGGTAGGGAGGGTCTGGGCCTGGCGCCATAGATCCAAACTACTGCGGACGACATCTTAATTTGAGTTCCCAAAAGCAGACGCTGAGCAAAAGAATTTAGGTACGGGGAATCTATTAGGGAGGTGATCCCAGGAAGCTCTCTGAGGCAGGGCAGGAGAAACTAAGGAATGAGTCAAAAGACAGGGACTGGGGACTCAGTCCCGTGAGGCCCTCGGAGGAACTGACTCGAACCTGCCTCAGAATCAACCCATAAAAGGATGAGAAGCCCAGAGTATTTGTTCACACACTCATGTCGCTCAGCGATTAGCTAATTATAATTCTAAATATAACTATGGATGGGAATATAAAAATCCCAGAATTACATTTCCTGAGATTCTGCGTGTGTTTGTTAAATGCATTCATCCGCCGGTGGCCGATGTTGAAGCGAACTGCAGTCTTTTGGAATCTTGTTTTGATGTTTCTTAACCCTTTGAGATGATCGAGGAGCTCATGATAACAGAGGTGGGGTTCCTCTCAGACGCCGAGGGGCCCTGTCCCCCATTGCCCTGGGCCCTCCCGGTGTGACTGGGACAGTGGATTCTTTGGGATGCTGGGAACATTCTAGTGAACTAGCCCAGGATTTGGATTTGGCCTGAGTCTCAAAGCCTTTAGCAATGGTTCTTTGGGCCTCAGCCGGACTTGATGCCATGGCTGGATCATCGAAGCAAAACACAAATGACCCAGGCCACCAGCCCCTCCAACTCCCCAAAGCTACCCTGGCAGGCCCTCTGCCCAAGAGTTAACTTCCCTCCCAGGGACCATGAAGTCCAAGGGCCCAGCACTTGGCTACCCTCTCTTTTTAAAGGGCTCTTCCTTCCTTCCTACCTTCTTGTACAATGGAGAAAGCCCCGTTATCATTAATCACCCAGGGGCCTCCAGGGACCTGCAGGATCGCTAAGCCCTGAAAAGCCCATATGAAAAGCAAATGCTCCATTTGGATCCTGATCGTCTTTCCTAAAGCTTCAGGGCCGGGTCCCAGACTTGTCAGATGTGGAGCAGGACGGTGAAGGGGAAGAAGTGAGCCGAAGCGGAGGACATCCTCGAGGTTTAGCAGTGGGGATGTTTGACACAACAGGGACCTCAACAACCCCACAGGGCCAACCCCGTGATGCGCAGGGCCCGCAGCAAACTGCAGATGTGGGCCCCTTGTTGGAAAGTTATTAAGACTTTATTGAGATTGAGAGAGAGAAAGCGAGGACAAGCAGGGGGAGGGGCAGGCAGAGTGAGAGGGAGAAGCAGGCTCCCCGCTGAGCAGGGAGCCCTCTGCGGGGCTCGATCCCAGGACCCTGGGATCATGACCTGAGCAGAAAGCAGACACTTAACCGACTGAGCGACCCAAGCGTCCCCCATCCTGTATTATTGTTTTCATTTTTTTTTTAATCGGGCTCTGAAATGACTTGTTTAAAGTTGTTCATGTGTGTCTGTGTTTCGATCTGAGTCCCCCGAGGGGAACATAAGCTGGACAGGGCAGGGATCCAGCTGGCTTGGTAGGCCACCGCGACCCTGGTCCCCAGCACGTGGTGGGGTGCACAGGGGGCACACAATCGCCGCTGTGGTGAGAACGGGTGAGCCCGCCGGATCGCGCGTGGTGGGTTCAGAAGCCCACAGGGGCTCAGTGCCAGGCTTGTGCCCTCCCCGGGATTAGCCTCCGCGCCGGCCCCACGGCTGGTAGCCGACTTCTTTGCCTTTCAGCTCAACAGTGACGTGGCGAAACCTGCATGGTCTGCCCTTTCGGCCCACTTTACAGGAAGAGGATATCCTGCAGAAATTAAAGAAAGGTGGGATGTTTAACAAAACCCCATAAATAAGCCCCTGGCTTGCCTTGGTGACTCCTCCTGCCACTAGGTCCAAATGTCGTGTTTTATTTCCAGTCGATGGTCAGAAAGGGAAACCCCTTACGAAACGCCCAACCCCCAGCTGCATTCCCCAACGCCACTGCACAGAGTCCCGAAAATAATTTGGCCGACCAGCACTATCTACTGAAGCCAAGCGCATGCGCATCCCAGATCCCACTCATAGGGATGCGCCCAGCAAAAATGCAGCTCCATGCCCACCAAAAGGGAGGCGCCAGAATGTTCATGAAAACTGCTCCAATTCCCATCAATAGTAAAGAAGAGAGATAAACTGTAAATGAAACACCATTCCACAATGAGAATAAACCATCTTCAACCACGAGCGACAAGGTGACATTGAGCCAAAGATATCAGGAACGAGAGCATACATCCAGCACAATTCTGTTTGCCTCAAGTATAAAACTAGCCAAAACTAACCTCCGCAGTTGGGAGTCTGGCTAGGGGGCACCTTTGGAGGGATTGGGGCGACTAGGAGACCCAGGGGCTCATGAGGGGCAGTCACCCTCTGTTTCTGGGTGCGGATGCTAGTTACGTGGGTGTTTTCACATTCTCCACTTAGGTTACCTGCATTTCATGGATGTAGATTATTCATTGATAAGAAGTTAACGTTTTTATTGAAACAGGGGAAACTCTGGGGTGCCTGGGTGGCTCAGTTGGTTGAGCATCCGACTCTCGGTTTCCACTCAGGTCACGACCTCAGGGTCGGGAGATCAAGGCCCGGAGCTGGGCCCCACACTCAGGAGGGAGTCTGCTTGAGATCTCTCCCTCTGACTCTCCCCTATTCACATGCGCGTGCTTCTCTCTCTCTCAAATAAATAAATCTTTAAAAAAAAAAAGAAGGAAGAAAGAAAAAGGGGAAACCCTAAATGGCCAGCAAAGGAGGAGTTTTATGTATTAGCAGATCACAGTGGTTAAGAGTTGGGGCTCACTCTGGGGCTGGAGGCCCAAGTATGAATCACGACTGTGCGTTTTACCACCCGTGATATCTCGGGAAGATTATTCAACCTCTCTGTGCCTCACTTCTCTTCATCTGTAAAATTGGAGAAACAGCAGTCCTGAGCTCATCACGTTGTTTCGAGGCTTAAGTGAGGTCAGATTTGTTAAGGCCATAGGCAGTGTTCCACATGTGTTACCGTTTGCAGTTGGGAATATGATGGCAGGGTCATCATATCCATACATCACAATACAGGCAAAAGAAGGCTTTAAAAATATGTTGCATACGGGGGTGCCTGGGTAGCTCAGCGGGTTAGGGCCTCTGCCTTCAGCTCAGGTCATGATCTCAGGGTCCTGGGATCGAGCCCTGCATCAGGCTTTCTGCTCGGCGGGGAGCCTGCTTCCTCCTCTCTCTCTGCCTGCCTCTCTGCCTACTTGTGATCTGTTTCTCTCTGTCAAATAAATAAATAAAATCTTTTTTAAAAATATGTTGCATACATAATTATATGCTTAAGTGCTTCCTTATGCTTTCTGAGCACTTCGCATGGATTAAGTCATTCATTCGTCCTCACAGTATTTTGCAGGTGGGGAAACTGAGGCACAAAGAGGCCCAAGTCCCATTCCCAGGATTCCCCAGGGAGTGAGAGATGGAGCTAGGATGTGAGCACATACTTGCTCCCAGCAAGCCAGGCGACCCTGGAATCTGGATTCTAATCCACACCCCTGCCTCCATCACACATGAAAGACCCATTTAAAATGGAAACAGTGGTGGCTCCCCAAGGACCCAATGTACACTCTTCCCAGCCAGCTTACTGAGGACAAGGACATAGAAACTCCCAGAATCGTGTGTGAGTGAGAAGCAGGTGAGTCCGTGGATCTGGGAAGAGGCCAGGAATGGTTACCCGATTATAGATTTCACTTTCAGGAGTGAGCCCCCAAATGCAGATGGTACAGAATGGTAGGAACACCGCACGAGCCTGGGTTGATTTTTTTTTCCCCTTCCCTCTTCCTCACAGCCGTGAGGAGCTGGAGGGAGGGAGGTGGGGGGAGCCCACACATTTCCCAGCATGCAAGCCTGTGCCCTGCCAAGCAACCTGACTTGTCTCCTGCTTCGAAAACAGCTGGAAAAATGTCAAACTGTCATCAGTGATTAAAGTGGGATTTTCCAAAGTTTTCAAAAATATTTCAGAATTCCAGATCTTATTCCTCTCGCCGAAGATAAATCCAAGCAGCATTCCCTTAACAGGTGCATCATGGGACCCGTTTTCCCAGCTGGTTCTCCTCTCCGGGTTCCCGTGGCGGTGAGGGGAAGGCTTGGCCTCCACCGTACGGTGTTTAAAGTAGGTCTCCTTGGCTGCTTCCAAACGACCATGATGCGCGAGAGCACATGCACGGGTCCCAGGCGCCCCCAGAATACACGCAGCTCTGAAACATAATTACGGTGGGCCCACCGCCTCCTTCGCACGCCCGCAAGCCTCCTGAGGAGCGGACCTGTGCCTTGTCCACCTCTGTGTGCAAGACAGATGACACCGTCTTCGGGGCTCAGTGCCAAATGAGAAGGTGGGTCCCCTGTTGGAAAGTTACTTAAGGATGTCAAGTGACCGGGGCGCCCAGGTGGCTCAGTCGGTTGGGCATCCGACTCTTGGTTTGGGCTCAGGTTGTGATCTCAGGGTCGTGAAATTCGAGCCCCGAGTCAGACTCCGTGCTCAGCTCGGAGTCTGGTTATTCCTCTCCCCTGCTCCAACCCCCATTTGCATGCTCTCTCTCTCAAGTAAATAAATAAAATCTTTTTTAAAAATTTCAAGATTTCAACAGCAGAGCATGACACCAAGCGTGGGGTACTTCTAAACACAGGGCACCGCACGGAGGTCATGCGCCCATGAGACCAGCCCTGTCCACACAGGAGCCTACTCTGTATGCAACCAATATGTACTGGACGTCCATCTTGTCATTGTCGTGACGCCCTCTGAGCTTATTCCTCTGGCTCTGGGGGTTTAACCTTTTTTTGGGGGGGGTGGCATTTGCTGAGTGCTCACTCAGGTACGAGGCATTATTCTCAGCACTTTCCATGTGCTAGCTTATCCCCACGAAAATGCCATGAGGTCGGATGTCTTCCTGTCATGGACGAGGAAGAGAACTGAGTCACTAACCCAAGGTCAGAAGTGGGGCCAGATGGGGCGCCTGGGTGGCTCAGTGGGTTAAGCTTCTGCCTTCAACTCAGGTCATGATCTCAGGGTCCTGGGATGGAGCTCCGCATAGGGCTTTCTGCTCGGCGGGGAGCCTGCTTCCCCCCCTCTCTCTGCCTGCCTCTCTGCCTACTTATGATCTCTTTCTGTCAAATAAATAAATTAAATCTTTAATAAAAAAAAAAAAGAAGTGGGGCCAGAAGTCCACCTAGAGGTTCCTGCTGTGGGCCCTCCTGCCAAGTTTGAATTTGATTGCCCTCTCAAAGCAAAGACCCACATCTTACTCCTTTTTACTTCTCCTCCGTGGTCCACCCTGGAAAGGGGCAAACATTCAACATGTATGTCTACGTATTTCATCATGTGAACAGCATTGCTGGGCATCTCTTCTGGCCCAGGCCTGAGGTCTGGCCCTGGAAAGCAGCAGTGATTTGCCTTCCTTTTCCGTGCACTAAGACCAAGGTGGAGGAGTGGCTGGCCGGGATAGGTCTGGGGTTTTTCCTGGAGTGACATAGGAACTGACCAATCAGAGTGGCCCCCAGAAGCTGGGGCGGTCCTTGCTGTGCCACACCTTAACCCCTTCGGTCACCAGCTCATTGGACCAGGGAGGAGACTGGAGAGCTGGGGCAGCAGGAGAGCTCTAGGAGCCTGAGAGTAAGGCAATAAGAATGCTGCCATATTTTGACCACCAACAAACCGCGCATGTACTGACCACCTGGATCTCTGCTCACCTCCCCGTGACGACAGAGCCCACCATGGTGGTCCAGAGAGTTCCTGCTAAATCCAATCTCTAAAAGTCAATCTAAATGCACAGACATTTGGCATACCTACAGCAGGCCATAGACCGAGGAAGTGCCAGAAGGGACAGCACACGAAGGACTGAATACGGCATTCTGGAGTATGATTGAGACTGAGCCTAGCACACAGTAGATGCTCATTTAATACCTCTTAAACTGAGCTACACTGAAATCAGAAGCCCTACCCTAAGACATCCAAGCCTGGTTAGAACCCACTGTTGTAGATCTGTATGGCTTTGTAGTAGTAATCCATGGCTAGGTAACAATTATCCTAAAACTCAGCAGCTTAAGACAGGGATCAGCAAACTTTTCCTTAAAGGGCCAGATAGTAAATATCCTAGACTCGTGGGCCATACGATCTCCATTGCAACTACTCAACAACTCCAGCTGATGGAGCGGGAAAGCAGCCAGAGACAATATGGACACTACTGGTCATTTCTCTGTTCCAATAAAACTTTATTGACAAAAACAGCTGGCTGGCCCACAGGCTCTAGTCTGCCCACTCCTGGCTTCAAACAACAGACATTTCTTATTTCGCAGTTGTTGTGAGTCAGGAATCCAGGTGCAGCGTATCTCGATGCTGGTGGCCCAGAGGTTCTCGGGAGGTTGCAAATGAGCGATTAGCCGGGACTATAATCACCTGAAGACTCATCCAGGACCGAAAAATCTGCTTCCACGCTCACCCACAAGGCTGCTGGCAGGCCTCAGTTCCCTACCCTGTGGGCCTCACGCAAACGTGGAAGCCATTCCTGTATGAGAGAGAGTCACAAAGTACGCGAGACAGAAGTCACAGTCTTTATAACCTACTGTAATCTCAGAAGGGGCATCTCATCACTTGCGCTGTATTTTATTCGGTAAAAGTAAATCAGTAAGTCTAGCCCACTCTCAAAGGGAGGTCTCTCCACGAGGACAGGAGCTGGGGATTTCTGGGGGTCACGTTGGAGGCTGGAGGCGGCAGTCATTCAAGTTGTCATTCCTACAGGAAACATTCTTTGCATGTCTACACCTGCTATAGACCATGCTCAGGGTAAGCACCGGGAATACAGTGGAGAAAAGACACACACAGGCCCCCCTCCCCTCCTGGCACTTCTGGTGTACATTTTTCTTAGATCTGACCCTGTTTTAATAAAAGAAAGAGAAACATAATTTTTAAAAAGCAAAAATAACAGTAATAATAATAATAATAATGAAGATCCCTGTATAATAAAAAAGATTTCCAAGAACTCATAAATGTCTATCTAACTCAACTAACAGTCCCTATGATAGAGATCAAAAACCCAAAAGCCTACTGGAGCCAGAAGGATCATGTGAAAGCGTGAAGACTTCCCCCCATTTGGAAGGCAAATGTGCTCAACAGAGAATCTGGGTCCCACCTCAAGGGAGCTACTTCCCCCATTCAAGTCCAGCCTATTGGGATCTGCCAGAATTTGGGTCTGGTGCTGTCACAAGTGATTTTTCGAGAAAATCGTAGCATTGGGATTGGATGGTCCATCTCCTAACTTGTTAAATATGAGCAAAGGTGAGAGATGGTGTTTCCCTCCTTCTATTCTCTGTCTCAGCTAAGTTTCTCCCGGTGTTAGGTCCTAAGGCAAAAGCATCCATGTAGGTGGTTTATAAGGGAAACAAGTCCAGAGAGCAAGAATAGGGAGTGAAGGGAGGGGGAGAAGGAAAGCCACCCAAAGATGTGCCCCAGGGTTGACCGTTGCTATAGGAGCTAGATGCTTCTAGAACCTTCTGAGGTACCTATGGTGTGCATCTCGGGACTGCCTGCTCTAGAATGGAAGAGGAAACATTGAGCCGCCCACTCCATCCCCTTTGGTCAAGGGAGGCCCCACAGTTGTTCATTCCCCTGTACTCCCAGGGGGCATGCGTGTGGGTGCCCACCAGTCGCTGCTGGCATCCCACGCCAATAATCCCAGGGAACCAAGAGGTGCGTCGTGGGGGCCGCCAGGGGAACCTGAACCTGCTCTCCCCTGTCCAAGCAGTGGCCGCAATAGGATACGGCTGAACGTGTTTGAAGCGGGCACAAGACCCGTCCGCCCTGCAGGGGGCGTGTGCGGCCTCTTGCTGTTGAAGTCAAGCTTGGCCACGTGACTGCCCTGGCCAATGAAATGTGAGCAGAAGTAGCAGGGCTCCCTTCCAAGCCTTCGCTTCCAGAGCCGGAATGCTATTCCCTGTACTCTCTTATCTCCCTCCCCACAAACGGCAGCAGTCCGGGTGAGCGCAGCTCCGTCACCCTGGGTCTTGGAGTGAAGGCTGAAGAAATCACGGTCAGGGCCATAGCCGAGAATGTGGAGCCTGGGTCAGGTTTGGAGATTGTTGGCTACTGCCGCAGAGCCCTGCCTAACCTGACGGACGCAACAACCAAGCCAAAAAGGCATTTGAAAACGACGCAAGATGATCCAGGCGTGCAGCCTTTCCCCAGGACTCCATGTTGCGACTTCTGTCTTAGGAGAACAAAATTCGAGCTTCATAAGTAAACTAATGGGGTCGTCAAAGTCCACTTTGCAGGCTGTGGGTTCAGGGAATGGAGGTCCACCAGCCGATGAGAAGGCTTCTGGGGCTGGCCTTGCTCCAAGTTCTTCATGCTAACAAGCACACCGAGATGATGAGACGGACATGCCAAGCAGAAATGATGGGCAGAGTTTGGGCCTAAGGGAGTGGGTGGGGTTGGAAAGTAGAAAGCAGGCATCAAGCCCAAGGGCTGAATTTTATGGCCTCTCTCTCCACTGAGGAGAGAAAGGGGCAGAGACTCCCAGATTCACTTCCCCTAAGTTCCGGCAGGGCTTCCCAGATCAGGGTCTCAGGTTCAGCAACATCAAGTAAGTATCAACCTGCAGACTGAGTACCAGACAACTGAACACGGGGAGCTCCTTCCTTGCCACAGGGCCTTTGCACATGCTGTTCCTTCTGTTGAGAACACCACGCCATGGAAATATAATGTGAGCCACACTCGCAGTGTTAAATTTTCTAGTACCCACATTTCAAAAAGGTAAAGAGAAACAGGTGAAATTCTAATACTCATCCTTACTTCACAATATATGGAAAATCTCATTTCAGCATGCCGTCAATGCTAAAAACTGAAGGAGGCGTTTTACATTCTTTCTCTTCATACTAAATCCTTGAGACCTGGCAGGTGTTTTATACTTTCACGCATATCTCAGGTTGGACCAGTGGCATTTCAAGTGGCTAGTGGCTACCGCAGCTTGAAAATATATCCCCCTGATTTTTCTCGAATAGTTTCATCTCTGCTAAAACATTACCTCCTCGCAGATCTCTGATTGTGCTGTCTGTAGGATCTGCTCTCCTACCCCTATCACATCATTTTGTATGTTCATTTCCCGGTGCTGCTGAGTGGGCGAGATGGCTTTAAACAACAAAAATTCCTCCCCCCCTCCCCCCACCGCTTCTGAACCTAGATGTCTGAAATGTCACTGGGCTACGCAGACTCTCTGAAGGCTCTTGGGGAGAATTCTTTCTTGCCTCTGTCTATTTGCCTTTTCTATGTGGTGACTATTGGCAATCTGTGGCATCCCCTGGCCTGTAGATGCGTCGCTCCAATCTCTGACTCGGTCCTCACGTGGCTTCTCTGTCTCTGTCTCTGTCTCTGTCTCTGTGTCTTTTCTCCTCTTCTAATAAGGACACTAGTCTTACTGGACTAAGAACCCACTCCACTCCTATAGGAGATAAAACTCCAGCATACATCGCATTTTAACGAATTTTATTGGCAATGGTTTCATTACCAAATAAGGTCACATTCCGAGGTTCTGGGAAAGACATGAATTTGGGGAAGGCACTATGCAGCCCGGTACAGCTCGTGTTATTGTGTTGCTTTATAGTACCTGATGCTTTCTTAATTTTTCCTGCTTTTTTTCCTGTGTAGTCGTCATTGTCCCACTAAAACGTAAGCTTCATGCGAACAGTTAGCTCATCATTCTGTCGCCTGCCCTTAGCATCGTTTCCGGCCCACAGGAAGCACTCATAAACACTTGCTGCAAAGAGAAATGGAGAAAAGGAGAAAAGAAACAGACTGTCTGGTTTGATTTTTGTGAGTCGGGGAGGAGCAGAGGGAGAGGGCGAGAATCTTCAAGGAAACTCAGCGCCCAGCATGGAGCCCCATGCAGGGCTGGATCTCAGGACCCTGAGATCAGGACCTGAGCCAAAATCAAGAGCCAGACGCCTAACCACCTGAGCCACCGAGGTGCCCCTGATTTGATATTCTTAAGATGGTGCATGGGAATCAAGACAGGGCTCATGCGAAGGGGGTCTCCTACAAATGGTTCTTTGGGGACAAGCCTTTCTATTTTCTTTCCAGAAGATTTAGAATAGACCTAGCTCCAGCTCTTAGACAACCTCAGAGCTATTCATTCCCATGTCTTCTAGGAACCTGCCCGCAATCTCCCCCCCCCCGCAATCCCCCCCGCCACCCCACCCCCCCCCACCCCCCCGCTGTGGAAAATCAGCTGCCTCCCACTAACCAGGAGAGCGACAGAGAGAAAAGGAGAAAAGGGACACTTGCAACTCCTGCCCGGGTCACACCTCATGCCAATTTTTTCTCTTTGGAGGAGCCGTGTCTGCCTACCAAAGGGTGTTTGGTTCTCACAACTGAGGATGAAGAGCATACCAACACCCCACGGCCTAGAGGTCATGGCCAGGAGTGGGCTAGGTGGGGACAGGAGCACAGAGGAGTGTGTCCAGGTAAAGGGGCAACAGTCGTGAACTCTTGGTTGACTGTGCTCACAAAGGAGAGGCTTGTGTTTCTTAGCCCTCTGGTTTTCAAACAAACTAAGATCTAGATGTTTTTAATAAAACTACCTAATTAGCAAGTGTTGGCAAGCAATTCAAGTTTTGAAAAACTCAATGGTGGCCAACCTCACCTCTCCTTCCCCTCCCCCACCCCCAAAAGAATGTGGCTTTGGGGTCACCCTTGTAGGGACCCCTGTGGCTAGGGGTCACCCTTGATTCCCAGCTTCTGGGGAATGCGGGCCCTCTGTATGCCTTTTCGAGTCCAAAATTGCCAAACAGTGTGGATAGGAGCAAGACGGAACTCTGGTCTATACACTCATACACAGAAGACGTGACCAAAAGAGGCAAGGGACAGGTTCAAATACCTGGGCAAACCACAACACCTCTTCCCTTTGCCAAGGAGAGAAAATGCATCCTTGACCCAGGTCCCCTCCAAATATTTGCATGAAGTATAAGGATTAAGGTGAAGGGAAATCCCAATAGCCTGGCTGCCCTTTTCCTTCCTTCAGTTCAGAGACTACTCTGAATATCTCCCATCCAAACTCCCAGCACCACCTCCTCAAGTCCCCCCAAAACCCTGATCTTCCTCCCATAGGGATCACAGTCAAAAATATCAGATGCGGGTCCGGTCTGGACTTTGCCAAGTTCTCTAAGCCTCAGTTTCCCCATCACTAAGGTAAGGGCTACGTCATACCCCAGCTTTGTACAAATTAAAGAAAGGCACTTGTCTTCCAGGGCCACCCTAAGCTAAGGCACCAGCTTGATGAGTGCAGGACTGGACTTCAGGACCCTCTTAGCCCCTCAGCTGGGTGCCTTTGTTCAGTGAGCAGCCTGCACAACCATACATGGCCACGCTGGGTAGTCTCTCCTTTGTAGATCTTATACATGATACTGTTTAACACACATTATTTGTGATAATGCTTTACACAATTATTTGGTAACCAATAATAACTCGACATTTTTTTATCCTTTTTTTTTACATACTCTTCAACAGAGTATGGGGTCTACATTAGTAAACCCTAAGCCAGTGCAGCTTTTAGGGTCCTCAATATGATCTCAGGTATCTTGGAAACAGAGAACATTGTTGAATAATAAGAAGCATTGCTTTTTCAATTCTCTCATTTCTTCTGGAAAAGATGCAGTGTTTAATACGTCCAACCCTTGCTAATGATTACACACCCCCCCACAGGTTAGTCCCCAAGCAAGCAACATGGCCCAAATGTTTTAGATTGCTTGGTTTTATTGTTTTTTATCTTTCCCCCATTTCCCTTTATGGTGAGTAAGAGCTAGTTTTCAATTTACAGTAGCAGTATCAAATTTTCTTTCCAAAAACATGTATGTAAGTTTTTAAAATGAGTCAACTTAAGGAAAAATGTTAAGCAAATAATAGAGGTGGTGGTGGAGAGTTTGAAGTTCGGGGAAACCCGACACTACCCAATTCCAGACAAGGCCAGATCTTGATGTTTTCTCAGCTTTCTCCAGTTTTGAAGTTGGGAGGAGAATGGGGGATTAGTGCAAATGTCTAACACCCAGAGGTTCCCCACTCCGCTGTGTCTGGGGCTGGGGATCCCTGCCCTTCTGGCTTTCCAGCGGTGGCTTCCCTCTGAGCTTAATTCTTCAAGAGTTTGCCCCCTGGAAGCTGCAGACTTTCAGAAACCTTCCCTTCTCTGAGTGGCATGCCTGGGTCCCGTCTTTTGAGCTCCCCAGACCTTCTCAGGGAGGGACATGCCCCTCTAAAATGATGGTCCTCCCGATCGGCCCCGGGGAGCCTGAGCCCAGGCCTGAGCCCGCTCTGACAACCCAGGGGCCTGCGCGCAACCTGTCCCCGCCTGAGCGAGGGCGGCTGCCCCTTCCCGGATGAAGGAGTGAGCGGAGCCCGGTACACAATGCGGCTGTGTTTGATCCCGCGAAGTGTCACTCAGAATCGCAAACAATTTATTGCCATTAGACGCCGTTGTCAGGCGCTAATTTCCTGGTGGCGCTCCATCACAGGCCTCGAAATATCAGGGGAGGGGGCTCAGAGGCCCATGGGCTCGGGGCGCAGGGGAACCGTCGCGAGCCAGGCGGGGGTTCCCCTAACGAGGCTTTAATGAGGGGAGTGCGGCCGGCCTTTGTGGAGAAACACAGGGAGGCGGTGGCCCGGCCGCGCGCTCCGAGAGGTCACTTCCTCTCCCGGGCCCGAGCACCCGCCATCCCCTTGAGGGCCAGCTGCGGCCACCAGGCTGGGTGCCCACTGCAGGCTCTCTGGGACCCGCGCCACCCTCGCCCCTCGCCCGCTCGAAATTGCGGCCGGAAACACAGTCTTTTCCATGCAACAATGCAAACGCGCTCATTACCATCTCCTCAATATGCATGAAGAAAATGCGCGAGGCTGGCCGAGCCCCATCACCCGGCTCTGGCCTCGGCATCCAATAAGGCGACATATTCATCTCCCAAGATGGATGAGGAGGGGGGCGCTGCGGGGAAAGCAGATCCACGGGGCATGGGGGCGGGGGCCGGGAGCCGAGGGGACACGTCCCGGAGAGGAAGAGAAGAGAGAAAATACACGCAGAGGAGAACCTGAGAGACAGACCGAGAAACCGGAGAAGCACAGAAACTGGGATGAAAGAGAGAAGGAAAGACAGGAGGAGAATTGGGGGTGAAGGAGAAGGACCGTCACAGAGGCAGACAGAGATAAAAAGAGACAAAATCGGGGCAGAGGGAAGGAGCCATACTGAGAACGGTGAACTGCAAAGTGGTCCAGAGGAACAAATAAAAGAACGAACGAGGGGAGCGGAGGAAAGAGAAGGAAAATGAATGACTTAGAAATCGAATACCTAGAAAGTGGGAGAGACAGACAGACGGGGAGTGAAACACAAAGGAGAGGGAGGCAGTGAAACCGCTCAAGTCAGGTGGAAAAAGCATGATCGTGGAGAGGTAAAGAAAAATCAGGTCACTTGCGCTGAGGGCCATCCCGGGCGCGGCGAGTCTCGGGCCGCTAGGAGCCCCGGGGGCGCCGGCCAGGCCAGTGGGGGGGGGGGGACGCTCGAGCGCGTAGCGGGGAGCCAGGGGCAGTCAGCCCGCCTCGCGCCCCTCCTGGGGCAGCCGGGCCGGCTCCGGGGTGCCCGGGCCTGACTCCGGGCCACTGTGCGCGTAGCGGCCCGAAGCTTCGGCGGCCGGCCGGGCAGCCTCTCCCCAGCCGAGAGCAAAGTTGGCAAAGTTTCTCCCAAAGTTACCCGGACGTTTCTCGGGACCCAGAGACCGGCCTCGAGGCCCTGGCGACCCGCGGGGCGCCGCAGGCCGTTCCGGGGAGGCTCTACAGGCCGCTTGCCCGCGCCTCCTGGGATCCCCGGGGTCCGGATTCCGGCCTGATGCAAATTTCTCCCGGTGCGGATGCCAGGCCACGCACTCCGGCGTCCGCAGGGCTGCTAATAGCGGAGAGAGAGAATGCGGAAGAGGGAGAGAGAGAGAAGAAAAAAATATTCTCAGCTCAATTTAAGTCTCATGGAAAGGGCTTACAACTGTAATTAAATCATTAAATTCTTGTCTACGCTTCACAGAGCGGAGAGAAATTAACTTCCCACCAACCTCATTTTCTATTTGAACATGAAATAATGATTTTCTGCCCGTCTAATTACAAAGCCAACATCTGATCAAGCCAGCATCCAGAGGGGATTATCGCATGCACGAGTATTAGACCTCATTACCAGCTTGAGTGCAAAATTATTACATCTTGTAATTGGATGGTGAGATTTATATACAGATCGGCCCGGTTTCTGTAAGATTGTAATTACAAGCTTCGTTGGTTAGCTACTTATCAGAACTTTGCAGGAAAACAAAACAAATGACTGAGGAAAACGAGCATTTCATTAACCTGTAACCCGAGCGCGGGG
This sequence comes from Nasua narica, assembly GCA_028533885.1. Taxonomy (NCBI): domain Eukaryota; kingdom Metazoa; phylum Chordata; class Mammalia; order Carnivora; family Procyonidae; genus Nasua; species Nasua narica. The sequence continues at coordinate 24,127,176 of CM052803.1, read as the reverse complement.
GGAGGGAGCGGTGGGAGCGTGCGCCGCTGCGTCTGCAGGAAGCGGAGGGATCGGGCGGCCGCACTGCAGCCCGGGGACTTCGGTTCTGGGAGGGAAGGACAGAAGACCGGCTTCTGCCGGGAGACCTAGGGCTGCAGCGGCGCCCCCCCCCGACGGGGACGCGCGCGCGCCCTGAGGCTGGGCGAGGAAGGGGCAAAAGGGGCCCTGGTGGCTAGCGGCTCGCGTGCACTGCCTGGCGCTGCCCCTGAACCTGGCGGGCCGCGGGCCCTGGGCAGACGTCGGGCCGCGCGGCCCCGGGTGGGAGTCCGGCAGGCGCTGCTGTGTGCACCAAACGTGTGCTGTGGACACCCTCTCCGTGCACTGCCACACTCAGGGCCGCGTAGAGAGAGCGTCTACCGCAAGCCTCCGAAGCGTTTTGTGCGCCGGGGACGTTGGAAGAAGGCGAAAAGACGGAGAAGCTTTTGTGTACGGCGCGTTTTTGCGCGCATGCCTTGTCCAAATCAACTTCCCGTGCACCTGCTTCTCCTCCCTGTGTGAGTGTGTCACTTTGACCTCCCTTGGATTAAAAATCTCTGGAAATGGTTCGGCTGTCCTCCAACTCGAGAGTGCAGTCCGGGGCCGGGCTCCACTGGCCCGGTCGAGTTGCGGAGCCAAGTTCCACGTCGGGGCTCGGCCGCCTAGGACGCTGAGTCCCGACGTGAAGCGCGGACCTCCCGGGCCAGGGCAGGGCTGATCTCTGCGGGACACTAGGGTAGTGGAGAGGCCGCATCTGCTCGGGACCTGGGACACCTGGAGGGACCTAATTAATCGAGGTTCTTGGGTACGCGAATGGGTCTGGGGCTTCTCCTTCTGGGCCGTGGAAACCCTCGGTCCTACGTGGTTGGTTCACAGAGAACCACCTCGCCCCTTCCCTGGCCTCTTTCCCACCTCCCGCAGCTCGACGCAGCCAGGTCGATAGCTGGTTAATGCGGAGGAAACGTCTCCCCAGCTCATGGTTTTTTCTTTTCCTTCTGGAAGAGCTGAGCTTAATAGCGAGCGTTTCATCCGGGCATTTACAGCGCACCCCCCAGTTTCTCCACCTCGAATCTGGCTCCCGGCTCGCTCCGGTGTGGTGTCACCATTTTGTGCAAACTCTGGGATTCAGGGCCGTCAAGGCTCAAGGTCTGACGCCGAGGAAGCACTCCGGGAAATAATGTTACCCTCAATTTTGTAACCCCTCAGATTTTCCGTGAGAAGGTGAACCCACGATTCCCGAAGCCACTTGGCTGAGAGGTTTGGCTGGAAACGAAATCAGGCGCCGGGGAAACGTTCCAAAGCCAGAGCTTCCCCTGACATCACCTCCTCCGGGGACACTCCAGCTAAGGCCAACGCCTGGTATCAGGCAGAGAAGCAGGTGGGGAAGGGATATGGGAAAGACCTCGACCGAATTTAAGAAACCCACACGTCAGTTTCCCCAGTTGGAACATCAAACTGGTGGCCCCCAAACTTTCTCTTGTCTTCCTCCCGAAGCCCCCCCACCCCGCCCCTCAATTTTTCTCTGGAGCCGCCGACCTGTCCGAAGACAGGTGGAAGGAGGCGAGGATTGAGGGGTGGGGTGAAAACTGACAGTTCGTTCCTGAACTGGACTGCCCAGAGCTGCTTAGACCCGAGAGACAGCCGGGCCGAGACTCTCCGATCCCTCCGCTCTGGTGGAATTCGGATTCAATTCCTCTATCAATCAGCGCGCGGCGGCCAGTTTCCGCCTCACAGCCGCGGCTGGCCACTCCATGACCGAGTCACCGCCCCCGTGTTGTCCCCGGAGCGCTACCGCTGCAGGCCTGGCCTGTGTGTCGGTCGCCGCCGCGGCCTAAAGCTTTTAGCCCGGAGTCGCTGCGATTCCGGGAATTTCAATCCCGCGGTCGGCTGCACGCCCTAATCCGTGAAGGTGGGCGTTCGGATACTGGGATTTCAGGTTTGACTGAGGAAATAGCCCACTGAAAACCAAAAGTCTTGCCTCCCATCCCCACCCGACACGGTGATAGGATCTTTACAGAAAGAAAACAGTTTGGCACGGTGACCAGAGAGCAGAGGAAGGGGGTAGGGAAACGAAGGGTGTCTACGGACCAAAAATTCCAATATACAAACTTCTCGTAGCGCTCTCGCAAAGTTCCTGGAGCCTCCTCCACCTGGCTCTCTGCTCCTACCCCCACGCCTACCCGCTTAGGGCGCCGCTAGGCTCCGCGTCCCAGTCTGGGCTCCCCAGGACCCCCAGGAGGTCTGCACTGAAGCCCCTCCCCAGGCAGAGCCCGCCATTTCTAATCAGAGGTTCGCATCCGGACGCAGGCGCCGTTAGAGAAGCTGATTTAAGGGTTTGGTGCTCTGGGTAGGGGGCAGCTTCGCTCCCCTGGGCAATGAGATAACCTTTGAAGGTTTCACTAGAACGCACCCCTTCGCCCCTCGCACCACTCCTCTAGCTTCTTCCCTACGCCGCTGAGAGTGGCCTGGCTTCTAGAGGTGCGAGCCGAAAAGGGGGCCTGAACCGAGGGAAAGCCCCAGAGCCTATCCTGGACCGAGATCTGGTCCCGACCCAGGCCCGGCGCTGGGGCGGGGGGAAAGGTACCGAGGGCCGGGCAGCGGGGAGGGGCGAGCTGACCCTGTACTAACCCGCGTCCCCGCGCCTCCCGCTGCCCCTCCCGGAGCAGGCCGGAGGGGGCGGGCAGGGACTCCCGGCGCCCGGGCTCGCGTCCCCGCCCCGCCCCGCCCTGCGCGCAGTATCCTCCGGGGTGGGCGGCCTCGCCTGGAAGGCGCCCCGGCGATTGGCGACTCGGGAAGGAGACGCGAGGAAAAGTCGAATAAGAGGGCGCGACGTCAGACCCGAGATTTGGGGAAGGGCAGGGGAGGAGGTGAGGGCGGGGACGGACACACAGACACAGCCTAAGACACAGATCCACGGACTCACACCCCCCGCGCAGCACCTTAAGTGTCCCCAACTTTAGGCCGCCTGAGCCCAGGGCGCCGCCGAGGCCGGGGCTGAGGATCGAGTGTGGGAGAGAGTTATGGGAGTAGACAGAGTGAGATAAAAACAGGGGAGAAGAAAGAGTGAAGGGAGCAGACAGGGGAGAAGAGAGAAGGAACAGAGAGAACGGAAAAGCCGGAGAGGGAAGAGAGTTTCCGAGCGTCCAGGAGAGTGAAAGAGCCCGAAGGAGCGGAAGCGATCCTAGGGGGAAGAGGAGCGCAGAGAGGGAGGGGAGAGGAAGGGCGAGGAGTGGGAGAGAAAACTAGAGGAGGGCGAAGGAAGCGAGGCGCGACACTGCTCGGGGAGAGGAGGGCAGTGAGGAGCGAGGCGCGGGCAGAGGCTGCTCCGGCTGGCGAGAGGAGGGAGCGCGGCGCAGAGAGGAGGGGCTTGCGGGCCCGTAGAAATGTCAATCAGAGCCCGGAGCCCCGGGAATCTCCGCCAATCTGTTCGGACCTGACCTGGCTCCTCGCCGCCGCCGCCGCCGCCGCCGCCGCCGCCGCCGCCGCCGCGGAGCAGATCAATAGGCGAACGCGGAGCGCAGCGCAGCGCGGGAGGCAGCGCGGCCCCAGCCCGGCCCAGCCCCCGATGCGCGCCGGAGCCCGCGGGCGGCGCTGAGCAGGGCGGCCCCGGGGGCCAGGCCCCCTCTCCGTCCTTGCCCCGCGGGCCACCATGTCCTTCCCCCAGCTCGGATACCAGTACATCCGCCCGCTCTACCCACCCGAGCGCCCGGGGACCGCCGGCGGCGGCGGCAACGCTGGGGCCCGGAGCGGCCCAGGAGCCGGAGCCTCGGAGCTGGCCGCCTCGGGATCCCTGTCCAACGTGCTCTCCTCGGTGTACGGGGCACCCTATGCCGCGGCGGCAGCGGCTGCCGCAGCCGCCCAAGGCTACGGTGCCTTTCTGCCCTACGCCGCCGAGCTGCCCATCTTCCCGCAGCTGGTAAGCGCCCAGGGATCCGGGGTGGTGTGGGGGAGGGTTGGAGAGCTGGGGCGCGGGAAGAGGTGAGCGCGCGGTAGTAGACGAGCGCGGCCCAGGCCGGGAGGGTGGAGGCGGCGACGGCTAGGGCTCACCCGCGCTCCCTCCGCGCGTGTCCCTTCCCTCTCCATGTGCGTACAGGGCGCGCAGTACGAGCTGAAAGACAGCCCCGGGGTGCAGCATCCGGCCGCGGCCGCCGCGTTTCCGCACCCGCACCCCGCCTTCTACCCGTATGGCCAGTACCAGTTCGGGGACCCGTCCCGTCCCAAGAACGCCACCCGGGAGAGCACTAGCACGCTCAAGGCCTGGCTGAACGAGCACCGCAAGAACCCCTACCCCACCAAAGGCGAGAAGATCATGCTGGCCATCATCACCAAGATGACCCTCACCCAGGTGTCCACCTGGTTCGCCAACGCGCGCCGGCGTCTCAAGAAGGAGAACAAGATGACTTGGGCGCCCCGCAGCCGCACCGACGAGGAGGGCAACGCTTACGGGAGCGAGCGGGAGGAGGAAGACGAGGAGGAGGACGAAGAAGACAGCAAACGCGAGCTGGAGCTGGAGGAGGAGGAGCTCGTGGGGGAGGAGGAGGACACGGGGGGCGAGGGCCTGGCGGACGACGACGAGGACGAGGAGATCGATTTGGAGAACTTAGACGGTGCGGCCACGGGGCCTGAGCTCGTTTTGGCTGGGGCGGCGCACAGGGACGGCGACCTAGGCCTGAGACCCATTTCAGACTCTAAGAATAGCGACTCGGACGACAGCTCGGAGGGCCTGGAGGAGCGTCCACTGCCGGTGTTGAGTCTGGCCCCAGCGCCACCGCCCGTGGCCGTGGTTCCGTCTCCGCCCCCGCCTCCTGCGGGCCTGGACCCCTGCGCTCCCGCGCCAGCGCCCGCCTCAGCCCTGCAGAAGCCCAAGATCTGGTCCCTGGCCGAGACCGCCACAAGCCCGGACAACCCGCGCCGCTCGCCTCCGGGCGCGGGGGGTTCTCCCCCTGGAGCCGCCGTCGCGCCCCCAGCCCTGCAGCTCTCTCCAGCCGCCGCGGCCGCCGCGGCTCACAGACTCGTCTCGGCGCCTCTGAGCAAGTTCCCCGCCTGGACCAACCGGCCGTTCCCGGGCCCGCCGCCGGGCCCACGCCCGCACCCGCTCTCCCTGCTCGGCTCGGCCCCTCCACACCTGCTGGGACTTCCCGGAGCCGCGGGCCACCCGGCTGCCGCCGCCGCTGCCTTCGCTCGGCCGGCGGAGCCCGAAGGCGGAACAGGTGACTACTGAACGCTGGGTGCGGAGGGAGGGAGTGAGTCCTGGGGGTCGCGCGGGGGCAGATGGAGATGGGCAGGACCCCGGGGACGCAGGGCACTTACCACCCCGCGCCTGCCTCCCGCGGCCCTGAGTGCTGGAACGAAGCGCTCTAAAGGCCCTCCTTTTTCTTCCCCGCCTCCCTTAGATCGCTGTAGTGCCTTGGAAGTGGAGAAAAAGTTACTCAAGACAGCTTTCCAGCCCGTGCCCAGGCGGTAAGAGACCCCGCGGTAGGGGGAATGGTGGGACAGGCAAGTGGGGGAGGAACGAACTCGGAGGACCCCTCGGCTTTTGCCCACGGGAGACGCGCTTTAAAAAGGGGACGAAACCCGCAGCCCTCCGTAGTCCCCGCGGGCCCACGGCCGGCCTGGCCATCCCAGTTCCGGCACCCGGGCTCGGCCCAGGTTACGGCGCGGTGCTCACGGGAGCCCGGCCGGGCCAGCAGGCCCCTAGACCAGGCGGCGGCTCTGGGAAGCCCCCCTGGAGGTCTTCCAGCCTGGACCCCAGGTCTGATGCCTTCCCGCCCTTCTGATAGTTAAACCGGAAGCCCAACATCTGTAGCTGGACGGCAGCTGACACAGACACCTCCTGGAACCCCGGCCTCAGCCCCCCCGCCCCAGCTGGGTCTCCTGGTCCTAGGCAGCGTCGGTGCCCCGAACTCTTACTTCCCTTTGCTACTACCATTGCTTCTCTCTTCCAGGCCCCAGAACCACCTGGATGCCGCTCTGGTCCTCTCGGCTCTCTCCTCGTCTTAGTACTTATTTTTAAAAAATTTTAAATCGTTGTAATAATTGTAAAAAAAAAAATCGCTCTGTATAGTTAATGACTTGTAAGCATGTCCAGTGTATGAATATCTAAAAAAGAAAACTAAGCAAAAAAAAAAAAAAAAGAAAAAGAAAAAAAAAGAAATAAAGCAAGTCCCCCTCAGTCCTCCCCCAGTGGTTTCTGTACCCCACATTAGCTGAGTTTGCAAGGGTGTTTTTTTTTGGTTCGATTGATTTTGGGGGGGTGGAGTTTCCTTGAGAATAAGCGTGTCAGACTTTTTTTGTATATACAGAAAAATGTACATATGTGTGAACCAAATTGTACAAGAAAGTATCTATTTTTGGCTAAATAAATGAGCTGTTGCCACTTTGACTACAAGCTGCCTGTCTGCCCCCCACCCCGCCGGCCCCCACTGTCGGATCTATTTGGTTTTGGTTTTGTTTTATTTTATCCACTCCCCCCACCCCCCATGGTTGAAGAGTCCCTGCGGAAAAGGAGAGTAGGGCCATTTTTTCAGAAGAGCGCAGAGGCCGAGGACACAGAGAAGTGGCCGGCCGGTCTGGGCCCGCCCTTGGAGGTGAGGCAGTTGGAGAAGTCCTCGGGCGCTCAAGGGAAAGGGCAGAGAAGACAGCGAGAATCCCGACATGATGTCCAGGAGCCTGGACAGTGGGGCCCACCCCCGCAGGCCCACCGGAGCAACCGTGGGGTCTTAGAGCCTGCTCTGATGAGAAAGCAGAAGGACTCCTAGAAGGGTCTGGATGTGGAAGGATTAGGGTGGGAGGTTTTCATCACTCCCGCAACCCCATTCTTAGATAGGCACAGTCGAGGTTTGCTCAGTTCGAGCCCCTTCCAACCTCATTGCACCCCTAGACTCTTCCTTACAGATGCAACGGTGTGGGGGTGGCGGTGAGTAGGGCGTGGGTAGGAGCCAGCAGCCTAGGGATGCCCATCCTTTTCTTGGTGACTGTGCCCAGCCGGAATGGAGAGTTGGGGGACCCAGGTCTTGGTAGGATCTGCGCGTCTTGGCACCCCAGCGGGTTTTTCCTAAGTGCCCTGGAAGGACAGATTTCTGGGGTTCCGTGGAGGGAACCGAGGTGTTCCAGGCTCCTGTACCTCGGTATCCTGGATTCAGGCGGCCATCCAGGGGTGGGCCAGTGGTGAGGGGGAGGGAGCCGGCAAATTTGGGGCTGGAGCTCCCTCTACAGGACAAAAGGGCCACCCGGCGCCTACCTCTGGAGGCCTCTCCAGCCAGGCCAGGCCTGCCTGGGCCCCTCACTCGCTGACCCCCCCCCCCCTTGTCCTCTTGTTTTCTCTTTCAGTCCGCTCGCCTGGCCCAACTTTGACTTGAATAAGTTGTGGGGAGCGCTGGACGAGTGCTGCCTCCGGCCGAAGTGGAGGGCGCCTTGTTTGTACCTCGGCCCCCAGGTTCAGTTAGTACAGAGTGGCCGGATATCAGGTGTTTGCCCCCACCCACCCCCTGGTGTGGGGCCTGTGGCAATCCCATGGGTCCCCTGGGAGGCTTGGGAAGAGGTTGCACGCCCGAAGCCATAGAACAAGCACAGCATTTTCTATTTAGCATACACGTCCAGGTTGGGCCGGAACAGGGTAGGTCCTGGAAGGCCCCATCCATGCCTCAGGCAGCTCCCAGCATGGCCCTCAGGGAACCCCACAGAAGCCGGGGAAGGGGGAAAGAGGGTCTGTTGGTGGCCAGTACGTGAGTTGGAGGCCTTTCCCAGAGAGCTGGTGGAACAGAGGCCTGTCTCTGAGCAAAGATCTTCCGAGGGGGGCTGGGGCTCCCCCTCTCGCTCCTCCCCCAGAGGTGGGAGATGTCTCTCCGTCCGGCTCCCTCCCCTCCCAGCTCTTTATCAGTGGTGTTATGGGGTTCAGACTCCTCCCCAGGTCTCAGACTCGGGCTGTGGTTCAGCTCAGGTGCTGGGCACGGCCCTGCCACGTGAATCGGGCTTCGACGGTCTGGGTCTCGAACCTCAGAGGCCTCAGGGCCAGGCAGGGCCTCTGCTGTTGGCCTGAGTGTTTTCAGGTGGGCGGTCAGCTAGTGCGTCCAAGCTTCGCCGTGTTGCAGACCCAGCTCCCCGGTCTCCGTCCTGTGAAACTCTGGGCAGATAATGAACTTCTCTGCGCTCTATTTCCCCGTCTGCCAAATGGGACTAATGGCACCTACCTCGAAGGAGGGGCCGAGGAGAGAAAGCGGGTCCAGGGCCGACACGCCGAGTGAAGATAAATAGCCCTAATCTTACCAATATACTCTTCCAGAATCTCAGACCCCTCTCTTCAACTCTGGCACAATTCTGCCCACCCACTCCCCTCAGCCATGACAGTGAGGTGTTGGCTTTCAGGCACCTCAGGACCCAGGTCCCCCCACCCCCCGGGGAGAAAGGGAAGTCCCCAGGCCAGGGCGATCTGGGAGAGGGGAGCCACGGCAGAAGGCGGGAGGCCTTTCCACGAGGACCAGTCACCAAGGGAGGAGGAAAAGCATCTGTTCACAGGGAGGCGGGCGTGGAGAGGCCAAGCCGAGCCTGGAGAGGTCTGACGCCCCCCTGTCCTTGGCGTCTCTCTAGTGTAAACGCTGCGGCCCGCTCCCCTCTCCGTTCCAGGGATAATGGTCCTCAGATGAGACCAGTTTGCGCCTCCTGGAAGCACGGTGTGTGGGGGTGTCAGAGGAGAGCTGGGGGAGACCTAGGAGTGGCTTCTCTGTCCCACAGAATACAGACCCCCATAAGATAATGCGATCGAAACAAAAAAGATCCCCTGGGCTTTCTAGCCAAAATAGGGAAGCGGAAGCCGCTCTGCTCTCCATCTCACCAGGAACAAGTTCTTCATCCTCCTCCCTGAGCCATCCCCTCCTTCCCCCTCCTTTCAGGGATTCGAGGAAGTGCCTTGGCCCATACTTTATGCTGCGGACCTAAAATTTTAAGAGGAAAAAGGAAGCTGGAGGAGTAGGGTTCAGAGAGAGAGAGAGAGAGAGGAAGAAGCCAGAGAAGAACAAGGAAAAAGAGAGCGAGAATATCTGGGAATCTTATCCCAGGTCCTGATTAAGCTTCAATTAGAAATAAAATATGTCAATCACTCCTCCTGGAAGGGGTTCCTGCTGTCAGGTCTGGTTATGCAAAGCACGCCAAGGTGTGGGGGGATAATCAATTAGGTCAGAGGAAGGAGTGTATGTCACCGCTTCCCTCATTATCTGCATGGGGCTGGAGGTGGGGGGGGGGCATCACCGGGCCAGAGAGCCGGAGGAGAATAAAATTATCTCCCTAAGTGATGGCCCACCTCTGGGACTGGCACAGTCACCGTTTCCAATTGAATTTATTTTCACGGGAATGCAGGGAGGAGGAAGCGGGGTCCGGTCAGAGGGCAACGTGGGAACGCTAGTGCGGAGAAGGCTTCCCTCGGGAGAGGAAAGGGTGCTCCCGCCACCCACCTGCCCCAGGTGAGGAGAGAGGAGAAGGCAGGGCCTCACCTGCTGGGCGGGTGGTCTCCAGGCCCCCTAGAGGGTCCACCCACCATCTCAGGCCTGAGTTTTGGAAGGTGAGCCCCAGGGATTGAATGCTTGGGTAAGAATCGGATGTCACACACCTTCACTGATTTGTTGGGACTTTCCATCAGGAAGTCTGGCTTTGGGCCTCATTATTCGTGTCCTTCTAGAACGTTCTCTGTATCCTATAACTCCAGGCTGCATGTACCCTCTGCCTCTACCAAATGAAAAAGGGCGATCGCGGGTGTGGACAGATCGTGTCTGTAGCTAGAGCCATGTCCAACTTGAGGCGAGGCGCGTGTCATCCCGACTTGGCGCTCCACGTTCACCGGCTGCGCGATGGAGGGGACTGGATCCAATGAACTTGTTCCAATCCAAGGTTGTCAGCCACTGTCATCGGATCCAGCCAACATTGAAAATGTCCCCCAGTGGTTGGAGCAGGGTTGACATGGCTTCCGTGGAGCTCCTGCTTCCCTCCCACCAGAGGCTCCGGCCCCTCGGCAGACCATCCTGATCGCTTGCATGGAAAACCCCACAAGGCGTCTCTTCCCGAGGGTAGAAGGGGTGAGTAACCAGGGTAAGCTCTGGGACGTCCTGAGATAGAGCAGCGGTTCTCCGCTGAGGGAGCCCCCCACTCCCAGGACGTGTGGCAATGTCTGGGGACACTTTCCACTGTCATGCCTGGGATGCTGCTGGCCGACACCAGGGATGCTGTCCCACAGACACGGACACAGCCCCGACAGCAGAGAATCATGGGGTCCAAATCGTCCATCATGCCTCCGTTGAGAAACCAAGAAGGGGAGGAAGTGGGGAGGTGGCGGGGGCTATGAGAGCAGCATGTTTTCTCCCAGAAAAAAAGCACAGCTTTGCAGTGGGAAACCTTAAAGAAGGATGCTAAGGGAGGCTGCCTTTCGCTCTTTAAGGCTTATGGCCCTGGAAGGGGGCCCGGGGGGTGCGAGAGCATAAGCAGGAAACTTTGCCAGCCCAGGAACGAGTAAAGTAGGTTTCGGTTCGCTGAGCCACTGGAGGTGGGACGGTCTCAGGAGGGAGAGACAGAGTCATCTCCGAAGAGGATGTGTGTCTGGAAAGTTGGGCCCTTTCTCCCTGGATATTTATATCAGGAGCAGGTTACGGGAATGTTCTCACAGATGAAAGCCTGACTCCTGTGGTTTGGCTCATAATAATTGCCACCTCTTAACTGCTGCCAGCCCTTCCTGCATATAAACGTGTCCATTTATTTACTTGCTTGTTTTACCCCAGAGTGTGTGTGTGTGTGTGTGTGTGTGCACGCATGGGTGTATGTGTGTGTGTGCGCACACATGGGTGTATGTGTGTGTGTGCACGCATGGGTGTGTGTGTGTGCACGCATGGGTGTGTGTGTGCACGCATGGGTTTGTGTGTGCACGCATGGGTGTGCGTGTGTGTGTACGCATGGGTGCATGTGTGTGAGTGTCCACAAGTGCGAGGGTGCGTTGTGTGTGTGTGCACAAGTGCATGTGGGGGGGCGTGTGAGTGCATGGGGTGTGGGTGTGGATATGGGGGGTTGCCTGTGTGCATGGGGGTGTGATGCACGTGTAAGCGTGTGGGTGTGTGAGTGTACATGGGTGTGTGGGTGTGAGTGTACGTGGGGGTGCGGTGTGGATGTGGGGTGCAGGGGTGCATGTGAGTGTG
>CM052803.1:23930927-24115890 GCA_028533885.1 Nasua narica | reverse complement strand
AGTGTGGGTGTGTGGGTGTGAGTGTGCGTGGGGGTGCGGTGTGGATGTGGGGTGCAGGGGTGCATGTGAGTGTGCGTGGGGGTGCAAGTGTGGGTGTGTGGGTGTGAGTGTGCGTGGGGGTGCGGTGTGGATGCGGGGGTGCGTGCAGGAAGGAGACAGAGGCGCGGGAAGGTCTCACTCGGGCCTGGCTGTCTAGAACAAGCAGGCTGTGATTTCGTGGTTTTTGTGCCGGCGGCGAGCCCCGCACTCTCCCACTGCTCCGGGCCGCTAACAAGTGGGCCCGCAGCCCTCCGGGGCCTTTGGAGTGCACTCATCTGAGAGATTGTGCTTTTCTCAGCCGCTCAGATTTATTTTGCTAAAGTTACAGGGCAATTATGGAAATGCGCCCTTTGAAGCTGGGCTGATTTCTCTTTATTTTCTTCTCCCTGACAAAGCAGAGCTTCCCTGCCTCTTGTGGGCTTTTTTTTTTTCCCCTGCTCTCTCTTTCTCTCTTTCCTCTCTCTTTTTTTTTTTTCCTGATAATTATTAGATAGCGGGAGTTTCCAGGGGTAATTTGAAAAAATCTTTTGAACAGTGATAAAAATGTGTGTAGATTAAAATGACGTTACTATTATTTTAACATTATGGGTTGGGTTTTTGTTTCTGTTTTTGTTTTTTCGGGTGGGATTTTGATGGCCAGGAGGGGAGAAATGAATGAACGATAGCAAGAGATCGGCACCTCATGCCCAGATTGTGGGCCCAGAACATTCTTGCCAGTCTGGGGCCCAGCGTGGGGAGCCCCGCGGCTGCCTGGCAGGCCACCTGGTCCGCCAGCAGACTGGCCCGGCCTCCTGGGGCTCCCCCTGGGCTCCCAGAATGCGTAGCTCCACGAATTTAACGGGATGAAGGCCATGCCCCCCTTTCCTCACACGTGGGGACCAAGAGGCCCGGAGACAACAGAGCTGTGCTTTCTGGGCTTTGTACATCATTTCTCACTGTTGCCAGGAATCTGGAGGCTGTGTGTGAACCAACCCAACATATTTCCCTCTTCTCAGCCCACTTTGCTTGACTTGACGCTGGGGTGTTGAGGAAAAGTGTCTGAAGCCAGACGGTGTAACGTCAGCACTGGTGAGGCCTTCGATGGGGACCACGGCCTGCTTAGTGGGGGGTGGGGGCGCAGCTCCCTCATTTTCTATTTTTTAGAGTGGCTTTGAAGTTTTCTTTGTCCATATTTTTCTTTGCTTCTTCCTTCCTCCTTTCTTGTCTTCATGGGGAATGGCTCATTATCTGTATACAAAGACCAACAGGAAGTCTCGTCGCTCTCAAGAGCCTGGCTTTGGCCTCAGTGGCTGGAATGGAGGCCACGTCACGTCCTATTTCCTTTACCGTATTTCAAAAAATAAAATAAGATAAAAAATTAAAATAAATAAAACAAGTAAAATGGAGTTCAGCCAATATTATTTGATAGGCCTAACCCTTAATCATGCTAACCCCTTCCCATGAATTTTAGTTCATGCTCACAACTTCCATCTGGGGAGGGGGGACCCGATGAAGAAGTTAAGTCTTAAAGACAAGGTCCGCTTAAGAGACTCTTCTGGTACCAGGCAGAACATTCCATACGCTGTGTTGCCATCTGGATTAAAAGGGTCATATGCATTTGTTTGTACAAAGAGCTGGTGTAGTTGCCTCAGGGAAGGGACCCAGGCATCTGGGGGTCAAGGACAGGAGGGATATTTTTTCAGTCTCTCTCCATTTGCTCCTTTTGAACCATAAGAATGTGTTAGCTCTTCAAATAGCTTTTTTTGTTTGTAAATAACTAAGATGCAAGAGAGAGAGAATGAGAGGCCAGGCAGACGGTCAGGCAGAAAGTAACTTCTCTGGATCTCACAGCATTCATTCATTCACTGACACCGGATGATATCCCTCACATACCCGTGGGGGCAGGGCCATGCTCCTTGGGTTCAAATGTCTGGGTTCAGATCCCAGCTCCAGTGCTCCCTGTGTGACGTTGAACTACTGACTGCACCTCTCTGGGCTTCACTCCCTCATGAAACAGAAAGAACCAACATCATTCTCCCTCCCTCATAGACCGTTGAGAGGATAGAAGGGGGTCATTGGCACTTAGAACGGTGCACCAAGCCTAAGGATTTGCCTCGTGCAGAGTAATTACCTGATAACTCAGAAATGTTATTTGTATTAATGATGACAACAACCCCCTTGGGCGATGGGTATGATTGTGCCCATTTTAGAGGGAGGTAAACCCAAACTCAGCCCCTTGCTCAATGAGGTCCATAGACGCAGAGTCAGCGTTCTGACCTGGGCTGCCACTCGCTCAAGCAACGGGATTTGGGGTGAAGTGCTCATCAGCGGTGACACCGCTTTGCTCCTGCCCCACCTGCCTCCCCAATCCGCGTGGGCCTGACCTTGTCTTGGGAGGGACCAAGATCCTACACAGCCCCAGCCCGCCACCTCCCGCTGCAGCCCTGCCATTTCAACCACGAAGTCAGCCATGTAAGTGGCTGTGTCAATAGGTTGCCTTTAAATTGAGTTTTTAAGGTAAGTACAGGACAGGATGAGGATCTCCGTCCACTCGTCCAGTTTCTTCTCATCTTCGGTCCCGGCGGGAAGGGGCTCTCGGTACGGTTACACACCCGTGTCTCGCTGGAAGCAGCCATCTGTATTAGTGAAATAAAGGCCAGTCCTCCTTCCAGATCTCGCTGTTCAGCAGGTGCTCCCTGCAGCCGCAGCAACCTGGGAGCTTGTTAGAAATGCAGATGCTCAGGCCCCTCCCAGCTCCACTGAATCGGGGTCTGCATCTTCCTAGCGTTCTTCGGGGGAATGTGTGTGCATATTCAAGTGTGAGAAGCGCTCACCCTTAGGCTTTCCAGTAAGACCTGTGGCCCTTCCAGAATGGAAACAGGAACAGTTTCTGAGACTTGGACCTCTGTGGACTAAGCAGGATGGAGGATGCCAGAAGGAGGGTGGACCAAAGGGGAGGAAAGAAAGGAATGAGAGAGGTCAAGGGAGAGGGTGCTGGGCATCAACCTGAGGCTGAATTTTTTTTTTAAAGATTTTATTTATCCATTTATTAGGAAAGAGAGAGTGAGAGAGAGCATGAGAGGGGAGAAGGTCAGAGTGAGAAGCGGACTTCCCATGGAGCTGGGAGCCCGATGTGGGACTCCAGCCCAGAACTCCGGGATCATGACCTGAGCCGAAGGCAGTCGCCCAACCGAGCCACCCAGGCACCCAACCTGAGGCTGAATTTAGCAGGAGTGAAGACCTACTGTGCTCCATCCTCCGCCTTGAGGCATCAAGGTTGGCTGTGAGCATCAACCTTGGAGTTCAAGGTTGGTTGTAACGCTGGGCTCTTCATGGCCACAGCCTCTGCCCACAAGCCCTTCCAGATATTTCACAGCATGGGGATATGTGTAATTTAAAAATGTGGGACTTTATTAATGGTAGCTGATCCCCACTAAACTAGGGTGCATCTCACGGAGAGAGGGGTGAATCACCATGGCGGCTCTGTATTCATTGTCTACCGTCACATAGTGGTGTGAGACAAGAAGCGGTCATTCTCTTACATGTTCCGTGCTTCAGGATTTCCAGAGCAGCTTAGCTGGACAGTTCTGGCTTGAGGTTTCTCGTGGGGTTACCGTCTAGATGTCAGGGCTGGCTGGAGTCGTCTGGAAATTTGGCTGGGTCTGAACATCCAATTCCAAGACGGTTTACTCACACAGCTGCGGGTGGCAGTGCTCAGATCCTTGCCACATGAATCTGTCCACACAGCTGCTTGAGTGTCCACAATATGGCAGCCGTCTGCCCCCAGAGCAAGTGACCCCAGAGGGGGTGAGACAGATGGCACAGTCCTTTTCGACCTAGCTTGAGAAGCCACACTGTATCATTTTCTGCAATATCCTACTGAACTTACACTAGCCGGCCCTCTTCCGCATGGGAGGGAGCTACTAAAAGGCATGAATACCAAGATGCAGAGATCATGGGCGCCATCTTGGAGTCTGGCTGCTACAGTCACTGGCACCTCTGTGTGACTTAATTTAGCACTGCTTTCCTTTCTGAGGAAAGATGTTTCTGAGATCCTGAGTGTCTGAGTGCCTGGGTGCCAAAGACAAAAACCCAGTTCAATAGTTTTTTCTAAAAATGTTTTTATTGGTTCATGTAACTGGGGAAGCCAAGATCGGAAGAAATAATAAGAATAGCTAGTACTTACTGATTAGATGCTGTGAGCTAAACACCTGCCTTAACTCACTTAATCTTCACAAAGACCAAGGTCTTGAAAGCATCAGTACTTTCTTTCTTTCTTCTTCTTCTTCTTTTTTTTTATTTCGGTGTCTGCTTCAGTGTTGACCTTCTCAGACCTCCCCAGGTGGCAGGTACACAGTGACTGCCCATGGCCTTAGAGCTGGTGAAAGGGAAAGAAATAGTTTCTGTTGGTTAGTTTCAATTACAAAATCCCAAGGAAGAACTCTGATTGGCTCAATTTGGTCATGTGGTTGCTGTTGGGCCAATCACTGTGGCCTGGGGTGTGGCAGGAGGAGGAAGTTCCTTGAACAAAGTGAGGGTGCTACCATTAGAGAAAGGGCAGACGGGAAGGGTGCCGGAGGGGAGAGGGAAGGTCTGCAAAGAGGTCTGGAATGCAGATGAGAGGGGGAACAGTCAGTCAGTTCACCAAAGGCCAAGCGTGTGGGCTGGTGACTGCACAAGGCCAAAATCAAAGGCAGACCACCTCAGCCCTCCCTGGCCCAGCAGATCCCATCTGACACGTTCTGGGGCTTCCCCACCTGAGTATCAGCCCTAGGAAAAGAGCTGAGTTGAGCGTGAACCTGAAGAATCTGAGGTCAAACCCAAAGTGGAGCACCAGAGTGCACCTTCTCTTAGGTTCATTTTTTTTTTTTAAATCTTATTTAGGAGCTTGTATCTTACTCCATGACATTCCACTGTTTGGCTTATTATAAAAGTAGTTTTTCTTCAAAAGACCCCCATGGGTCCTATGGCCTTGCTACCTCCTGGGACACTTCTGGGTACCATGGAGGTCTGCTGATGTGACCCAAGGAACTTGGGGACATGGGACTGACAAGAGCTAGATCTCAATGTCCTGAGTGTGTGACAAAGGACAGAAGACAAGGGGGTGGACTGGGGGAGCTCTTGGGGCTCCATGCTTGACTTAAAGTCAGTAGAACTTTAAAGCTTGGCATCCCCCCTCCTCTCCATCATCCCTTTACCTCTCTTCCCCTCTTACACTTGAACCTGAGATGAAGGGTGCATCTTTGGGCTGGGGATCCTCTCAGTGCTGGGTGCACCCCAGGGCCTCCTATTAGTATTTACTCGGTAAATAGCCACTGAGTGCCTTGCTGCTTTAGAATTTGGTGATAAAATTAGGCTTTTCCTAGTTTCCTTCCGGATCGTTAGGCAAGTATAAAATTTGTAAGTATTTTATAAAATAAAAATGATTAAATACTCAATTATAAATATAATTTTGTAAGAATATTTTTAATAATTATCAGATATAAGTTTAAATACAATTATAAAGTGGAATCCTTATATTGGAGTATATGTGCTGAGGAAGCGAACACTCAAATGTCATCATTATAAAAGCGTTACCGGGGCACTAGAGTTATCCTTCACTCAGGGACTTGGTCTCATGCTTTTCTATGCAAAGTCAGCCAGAGAATATGGTTTGAAGGCAGGAGTCATTTCCATTTATAGTTGTCCTGTGTCTTCTCCCTGCTGTTCCTGAGTGCCCCCAAATAGACACCAGCCCATCCCGTGCACCCAAATATTAAGGTGCCATTGGGACTGTTTTTGAGGTCAGTCAGTAAGATTGGGACTGGAGGGGGGGGTCCCTGTCCCATGCTCTCGCCGGTTTTCCTAAGGTGCTCCTTTATTGTCCACATAACAGGCCAGGAGGTCTCCACACCAGGGCCTGTCCTCCCAGCAGGGCTCCTGACCTTTTGGGTCCTGGAATGCGGCAGAAGAACAGGATGGCATGGCCCGGCTGGAAACAGGACTTGGGAAAGGGCCATCGGCTCGGCCGCTTGCTCCACAGCACGCAGGAGGGCCATTGCCAAAAAATATAATTATCCAGAAATGTGGGACAAAGACACGGCAGGAGAGAGGGGCTGAGCAGAAGGGCAGTAGAAGGCTGGGACGGGAGGGCGGGCAGAGGCAGAGCCGATCTGATGGGTGGGCAGTGTCCCTCTCCATCAGCGTCGAGCTCATCTGTCAACTAGGAGTTTCTAAGGAAGCTGTCTGGACTCTTCAATCCTTCCAAGAAAGAAGCCCCCTCCATCCCGCAAAATCGTAGGTGGTCAAACTCACTCTTCAAAGGGAGAATGAGGCAGTCCCTCCCAGGGGCACCCACCCGGGGCATCTCCCTGGTCCGCAGATGGGGCACTGGTGATGGGAGCCAAAGCGGGGCTACCAGGTGGCCCGTGGAGAAACTGCAGTGGATTATGCTCGTCTTGCTCCCTCTGGGATCTTTGGCTCATCCACTTTCAAGCAGCTGCTGAGACTATTCCGAATGTTCTGGTGGGACGGTTCCAGAACGCTGGTATTTCTCTTTGTTCCAGCATCGCCCCCTTGAGCTACAATACAGGAGGATTAAGGGCAGGTTATAGGACCTCTCTGAACAAATACTAGGATCTCCGACCCCGAGGACGTGTCCTAACACACACCAGCATGTATGTGTGACATTCAAAATATTTAACAGCTGGGACGTCCCTGGCATCAGAGCTGGCAAGGTCCTGAAGCCTCCTGCTCTGTGCTAGGCATGGACAGGTCAGTTTGTGAGTCCTGGGAATGTCTGGGAGGTGCCCGGGGAGAGCCAGAACTCAAGAGGGGACACTTGGCGATCTCAGGGCGGCCCTCTTTACCAACTGCCATGGAACAATTTCTATATCTTCAAAATAGTAACAGCTGGATATCCACCCACAAAAGAATACAGTGGGATTCCTTTCTTAGTCCATACACAAAAATTAACTCAAAATGTACTAGAGACTTAACTATGGAGCTGAAATTATACAATTCTTAGAAGATAACATAAACATAAATCTTCATGACTTGGGGTACGGTGAAGCCCTCTTAGATACGACTCCAAAAACACAAGCAATAGAAGAAAAAACATTAAAAATTTGACTCCATCTAAAGGTAAGGCTGTGTGACTATAAGGATGCCATCAAGAAAATAGATACAGAACCTGCAGAATAGGGGGGTAATATTTGCAAATTATATATCTGATAAGGGAATTGTAGCTAGAATATACTAAAAAAAAAAAAAAACTATTACAACTCAATAATGAAAGAAGAAGAACCCAATTTAAAAATGGGCAAAGGATCTGCAGAGACATTTCTCCAAACGTGATATCCAAATGGCGGAGGAGCCTATGAAAAGACGCTCGACACGACTGGTCGCCAGAGAGCTGCACACCAAGTCCATGGTGAGTTACCACGTCACACCCATGAGGACAACTGTCATCGGAGTTGAAGAATAACAAGTGTGGGGGTAGCAGGATGTGGAGAAACCGTAGCCTTCATACGCTGTGGGTGGGAAGGGTGCAACCCCTTGGGGAAACGGACAGCTGTTCGAAAAGTCAAACATCGTTTTTATCTGACCCACAATCCCATTGCGAGAGAGGAAAGCACACGTCCACACAACAGCTCCTACATGAATCTTCATAAGCAGCATTATTCGTAACAGCCGAGAAGTGGAAACAACCCAAATGTCCATCACCTGATGAGGGGATACACAATGCGCGGTCTAGCCGTAAGGTGGAATATTACTTAGCTGTGAAAAGGACGTAAGTATTGCTATTTGCCGTGGTGTGGATGGACCCTGACGATGTGCTAAGGGATAGAAGGCCGGTGTAAAAGATGACACGTTGTAAGATCCTGTTTATGCGAAATATTCAGAATAGACACATCGAGAGAAAGAGAAGCTGGTTTTCGAGGGTTGTTCCAGTTGGGAAGAGATACAGGGTGACTGCTAACGGGGACGGGGTTCCTTCTTCTTGGAATGATGAAAATGTTCTAAAATTGATTGGGGTGCTGACTGCACAGCTCTGTATACACCGAACACTGTACATTTTATTTTATTTTTTAAGATTATTTATTTATTTGGCAGCAAGACAGAGGAGGAGCAGCAGAAGGAGAGGGAGAAGCGGGCTCCCAGCTGGGCAGGAAGCCCAAAGTGGGGCCCGATCCCAAAACCCTGGGATCACGACCTGAGCCAAAGGCAGATGCTTAACAGACTGAGCCACCCAGGTGCCGCAACACTGTACATTTTAAATAGACGAATGATAATTCATGTGAATTATAGCTCAAGAAAGTCATTGGATATGCCCCACTGGCCAACACATAAACATGCTACTTAAAGACACTCCCCAAAGATGTTCACATGCGCGCACACACACACACACTCACACTAAGTAAACACAAGAGGAAGGTTAAAACTAGCTTGACACGTGAATATCTTCCTCTAAGGCTGGTAGCAGAGAGTGAATTTTTGTCGCGAAGCTTTGGCATAAGAGGTCTGCTGAAACCACGTACAATTTTACCGCCCCACAAGAATAAAAAGTCTTTGCTACCTCAAATAATCATGTTCTGGAACTTTCTTCTATGGCAAGCCCCCATTACTTAGCACAGTAACAGGATTCCAGAGGACGGTATTTGCAGGGAGACCTGCACAAGGCTTCTAAAAGTTTCAGTGCTGTTTCCCCCTCAAAGAGCCCACGACTTGTCCCCTACACCCGCAAATTGTTGCCACACTAACGAAAGAGAGGTGATGGGCGAAGATGCTTCCCAGAATATGACACTGCAAGGACGCAGCTCTGCATGCAGGGGAGGTGGAGGCTTCAGGGACTCCCAGCGGGGCTGGGACAGGGAGCCCCCAGTCACACACCATGTGGGACAGTTAGGGAAGGCTGGTCACCAGGTGGATGAAACCCACGTCTTCAACAGGAGGGACCCCAAAGCTATCAGCTACATGCACAGGTTACCTGTCATTCTAGGCAAGATGGGTCCGCGTTAGGAAAGGCAATGTGGCCTTCTCAGTGTCTCGTCCTTTGTACTGCAGCCCGAAATCACGCCCGTAGGCTCTGCCGTGATGACAGCTAGTACCCAATATTTGTGGAGCACTCCCATAAGCCTTCTATCCTCAAAGCCGCTCATTAAGGTCAAAGCTATCGTTGTGCCCCCTCGGCAGGCGGACAGCCGAGGTGTAATGGGGTCAGAGTGAAGTTCCAAACCCGCTTCTCTGCCTAACACCATTGCCAAGGTCCTCATCACATAAGCTCCAAAGCCAAGGGCGCTGACACATACTTACGAGCAAATAATTAGGGGAAGGAAGGCAGAGGAGGGAAGAAGCTCGGTCCTCTCTTTCCCTGGCCATTGAGAGTTACTGTTGAATTCAGCATTCACGATTGCATATTCTGTCGAAACTGTCGAGAAGCCACATTTTGGAGCGCAAGAAGGGTACAAGAGAAATAGCCCCCTCCAAGATACGGGGAGACAATACATGGGGTGGGGGATATATTGCACTGACGAAGTCTGTCGGCATGTGTCTAGGGAAGACAGGAGGAACAGCGGGTTAAGTGAGGAAGGTGGGAGAACATAGATGCCCTCCGAGGCTGGGCCAGGCCCCCTGCCCTTGACCCCACCAGAACCCAGATAGATGCCTTCTCATCAGGCTCTGGCGGCCATCTTTATCCTTCTCTTTTCCTTCTCCCTGTACCCACATCAGAGACCCATCACGCAGATGAATGCAAAAGGGTTTAGGAAACCTCTTTGCCCAGCATTGCCCTTAACCCAAGTTCCTCCGTAGATTCGCACTAAATGGTAAGAAGGCTGCAGGGCAAGAAAGAACATCAGCTGGGGCCAGACGGACGGGGGTCAAGACTCACAATCAACCCTAACAAGCCGTCCACTTTGGTTTGTTTCGTTTAATGTTTTTATTTTGACATGCTTCTAAATTTACAGGAAAATTGCAAGGACTGTACCAAGAATTCCCATAAACCCTTCACCCAAATGCCCCAAATGTAAACATTTTGCCACAGTTCTCTCCTTCTCATCAACGGATGGATGGATCTAGACACGCAATATTTGTTTTAAGTATTTATCTTACCCTTGTGTAGATATAGGAGCGTATCTACATTTATATTTATATTTATGCAAGGAACGTCTATGTAAATATAAATATCAACGTATAAAAATATTTATGTATGTATACAGTATATATATACAAGCATATATCTGCCATATACACATGTACATGTAAATATGTTCAGGCTATATGTAATTTACATTGTGTGTGTGTATATATAAATTGATACTCCCAATTCCAACCCAGCAGGGTAGACAAAGCTCATCAGGTCCTTCCACTCTCCATACATGTGACTCCCTTCTCTGTCAGCAAGAAACCTGGCACGCGCTATGTATGCACAATGTATTTCCTTATTTGCTCAATCTCAGGATACACGGGATTTTCAGAATTGCTAACCTATACAACTGCCAAAAAGGAGCCAAATCTCGAGGACTGAAGACTCACACTGATTTCTTTTGTCTTTCATCCACACACCGTGTTCCAAAATCGCTGGGCTCTGCTCTCCCCAACTCTCCCTTTCAGTGTGGTTGACTGTTTCATTTGAGATATAGTTCAGTTCATTTGTTTTTACTCGTATCTCATTTTAAGATTTTTCCATCAACCTTGATGATTTTACTCTTTTTTGGGGGGGAATTATGAAATTTTATTTAATTATGAAATTATTGTCATGGTTCCCAAAGTCAGAAAGGAACCAAAAAATTTATCTGAGAGGCTTTACTTCCTCCTTTCTTTTTTCAACTCCATTCCTACCCGCTTCCTGGAACTAACCCATCTCATTTGTTTCTGTTTTATCCTTCTCACAGTTGTTTTTGGGGCTTTGTACAAATATGTTCTTTCCCCCCCTCCTTTCCTACACAAAAGAGAGCATCCTGCTTAAGCTACAAGTTCTGGAAATCACGCCCACCTAAGTCCCTAGATCGCCTCCTCATTCTTTTTTACGGCTGCATAGAACTCCATTGGGTGCACATCACCACAATTATTCAGCCAATCTTATAGTATTTAGATTGGTTCCAATATTTTGCACTTACACACAATGCAGCAACCAATAACTCTCTGTGTACATATTTTTACATTATTGGAATGCCATCTACTTTTAAGTGTTAGGTATCAGTAAGGATTAGATCCAACAGCATGTAATAGAAAACCCCAATAAAAGAAATATACACTGGGTTATACCTCCATGCATGACATAAATCCAGAGGTAAGCAGTCGAGGGTTGGCACAGTGGCTCTGTGGTCATCAGGGACCCAGGATCCTTCCATTATCATATCTTCCATCCCTTGTGTGTTGTTTCCAACCTCATGGCCACCTAAAGTGGATTCAATGCTCCTGCCATCACATCTGTGTCCCAGGAAGAAGGATATAAGGGTCAAAAAAATGATCCCTTCCTCAGGGATCTTTCTTGAAAGACGACATTCTGGAAGAATCTCTCCACAACTTCTACTTGCGTCTCATTGGCCAGCATTCAGTCATGTATGTATAAGAAATGTTGAGGAAAATAATTCTACAGCTGGCCACAGTCCTGGCCTTAGTGATGAGGGCTCTTTTGGTAAGGAAGCAGGAGAGAACAGAGATTGGCCAAGCAACTAGCAATCTCTAGCCCGTGTTACCACAATGAACTTTCCAGCCCTTCCGATCCACTCTACAACCTGCAAATCTTTTGTTAACAAGAGCGAACCGAAAAAGTCACCTCTCTCCCTAGAGTACTTTGAGAACAATTTTAAGAGTTTTTTGATAGCACTGAGCCAGTACAAGGCCCTTCCCCCTTGGGGACCAGAAGCACCCTGGGGAAAGCGGCCATTGGGGACCACCTGTTATCTCAGGCACTGGGAGGGTCAGATGTTTTCACGAGAAGAGGAAATACAATGACCCTTCAGCAAGCCTCGGAGATAAGTCCAGCAGCCCAGATGCTACTGTCTTTCACCAGAGGGGGATGGAACAATGTCCTCAGTGTTCCCCGGAGAACCAAATGTATCAAGAGACATTCAAAAAGTCCCCGGGTTTATCCTGGGGCGGGCGGGATGGGGACTGCCACAGGAGGCAGCGCGAGATGTAAGCTGAATAATGTCAGAGGTGCCAGAAGAGACCGCGTCTCTGTGGGGCCTGGGAGACTCAGGCACAGAGACCAGGAACGGCGGGACTCCCTCGGCGGCACAGGCGAAAGCACAAGAGTCAGGAGCTGAATTAGGACCCCCACCTTGATTACTCTGGGACCTCCGTTGGGTCACCCGGAAACCGCTCTCCAGTTTGCAGCATGTGGGAAGAATGCAGTGATGGGTTAAAGACCCAGCGAGGAGGTCGTTGTCCTTAAGAGCTACCAGCCTACCATGCACACAGACTGTCCGTCGGTCCTCCCCCAGGCGTCTGTATCTGGTCACCAGACCCTCCTCCCCCCCGACGGTGGGCAGGAGAGCATTCGCCTTCCCGGGGGAGGCCAGAGTGCCTCATCTCCCTGAGACCCAGGGGAAGGACTCTCCACTTTTCTCACGGTTGAGCCTCCTCACCCCCCCCCCACCCCGCCCTGCTACGTAAGGTCAGAGCAAGATGGCCTCAGGGCCCAACAGAGGCCAGTCCACCTCGAGATGTGGGACATTTTAGGTTTCCCATTTCCTGCTTCAACATGCTGGTTCTAAAGGAATTTTGTCCCCAAGGCACTGTTCATTAAGAAATCACTTTCCTCATACTCAGGACTCCAGGGATATCAACCTGTAATTAAGTATTGTCCCAGGGTCCGCTGGACGAGCAGCCCTGGACACGTCTCAGCCTCTGGAAAGGTCCCTCCCGACCCCCTCAGGGCATCTTGAGAAGCCAACAGGAGCCCTGCTCTCGAGGGTTAAGTATCAGAAAGTGCTAATGCCCCTAAAGCAAACGTGTGTGAAAGAAAGCACCTTTATTCGTACTCCTTAGACTACTGAATGAGCAAAAAACAAAAGCAAAAACAAAACCAAAAACTGCCACGTATGGAGCACCCGCAGGTCCCAGACCCAGTCAATGGCAGAGCTGGGATCCAAACCCAGGGCTCCATCAGCCCAACCTGGACTCTGAAAAAGCGAGGCCTTTGGGAAAGGGCCTTTCTGAGGCTCGGAAGCGGGTCTCGGAGGCGAGGGCGCGGGAGGCGGCGTCACGGCGGTGGTGTGGGCGTCCCCGGGACCTTCATTCTCTCCACCCGCGGCAACCACTGCCTGAAACCCCGTCTCCTCCCTTGGCTCCCGGGCCGCAGTCAAACCCGAGTTTATTTTCATTCCCTCCGTCGGTGTGTTAAAGGGGAGCAGAGCATGCGCTCCGCATTCCATTCTAAATAAGGGCCCCGAGGGCTGTTCAATCTAATTAAGATGATTTGGCCGTTTTGAAAGCAGTATTTCACACACGCGCACACGCACACACGCGCACACGCACACGCGCACGCACCCTCTAGGCAGACCTGGAAAATCATGCCCCAGCCACGCGCTCCGATGCCAACCTGGGGTCACAGCGGCATCTGTGCACCCGCTGCTCCTCCGCGGGGTCCGGGGACAGTCGCCTGGGCCCTTCTCCTTCTTATCGACTGCCTTTTTGGACTTCCACTGTTTCCCTGTCCCCTTCCAGGCTCCAGACAGGAAGGCAGTTGTAACTTGTGAAAAACTAGGGTTCTGTCCATCGGGATGGGATCCGTCGGGGGGCAGGGTGGATGGGGTCACAAGGTGTAATGGCGGTCACAAGCTGTAACTCCCCACTCTGGTCTGAATCCTCCTGGGGTCCTCCATGGCCATTGGCCAATCGAGGAAGGCGGTCCTCTCAACATGTGGTCTGTGGACCAGCATTGTTGGCATCACCCGGGAGCTTGGTAGACATGCAAACCCCACACTGACACATGCACAGTGAAGTTTGTGAAACTGTTCTAAGACGATAACCCGGAGGCCTCTGCCCCCCATCATCCTAGGTCTCCAGATACCTTAGCTTTCAGGGCAGAGCACCTGGCCAGATAAATACAGAGCTGTGCAGGAAGATAAGTTTGAGAAATATTATATTCCACGTTCTTCTCTGGGGTACACAAAACCTATCAACGCATAAGAGGCACTGATAAGTCCTGCATTAAAAAAAATTTCCTTTTTGTTTGTTTAACTGAGTGCCTCCTAAATTTGACCACAAAATATTCTTTTCATAGAACAGCCAAAGGTGGAATATAGTTGAGGAAATAGTACCCTTACTTATAAGGGGCGAGCACATTCCTTGTATTATCTCTAGGGGAAAGCAGCTGCGGCGTCCTTGTGACCGTGTATCTTCAGGACCAGTTCTAATAACCTCAGGATGTCCAAATCAGGAACCCATCTCAGAGGTGGCAGGAATGCTTACATCACTTACTTTTAACTAGGGCCACACCCAAATCTCTTCAGGATTCCACCTGGATTCCCAGGCTTCCTCAACTCAACGTACCTGCATTCCAGAATACTTCTCTGTACCAACTGCAGTCTTCTCCCAGGTTCCAGAACTGTGTCTTCCCTCTCCCGCTTCCTTGTTACCCCTCATTGCCCCCCCTGCCCCCACTGCCTTGGCCCCTGCATCTAACCAAAGGCCACGTTCACTCTATTTCCCGTTATGTTTGTCATCTCTTCCCACCCTGCTCCTTTCCCTGACGACGAAGCAGGCCTCTTGTCCCTTAAGCACCTTCCTACCTCTCGGACAAATTCCTCTGGAATTTGTGTGGGCAGCTGCCCACATCTGGGAGTCTTGGACCAAAGCAGCCCTTGGCCTTTTCTCCCTGGAGAAACAGCGGGAGAAACAGGCAAGGCCCCTCATGCTGCTTGCATCTCTATTATATTTTGGCGCAAAAACACTCAGCTCTAAAGCATGACCCAGAAAGTTCTCGTGAGTCCTGGGGCATGGGCTGAGTCCCAGGGGGGCCCCTGCGAGGTGGTATGGCAGGGCTGGTTTCCGGGCTCCGAGGGAGGTCAGGGCGAGCAGGCAGGGGTGAGAACAGGGCGGGCACCTGCATGTGATGATAGGAAATGGCCCCTCTCCTCCTTTCCCCTCCACGGGAAAACACCCCCATTTCTGCCGTCCCAAGAGCATGAGGGCTTTGGCGGAGGGAGACTGGAATGCCCAGGTTTTAGGAAAGCAGGCTTCTTTCTCAATTATTTGTGTCCAGACTGCCCTTTCTGTGGCTCGTCTGTGGAAGATTGTTAATCCCTTCATGGGGCTCCCGAGCCACCCAGCTTGCTTTGCTGCTAACTCCCATCATGCATTCGGGGCGGCCTCCCGGAGCATCTGGCCTCTCCTTGGGGATCGGGAGAAGCATGTCAAGGCCAGGGGCGAAGCAGCTGGATCCACAGCTCAGCCTCACTCGAGTCGCTTCACCCCCCGAGGCCTCCCCTCTGCCAACTCAGCTCCCTCATGGCGCCCCCAAGCCGGCCTCCAGTTGGAGGCTACATCCGAGGAGGCCTGCCTGGCTCAGCGCCGTGACCTCACTGCCCGGCAGCGAGGGGGTGCTGGGTAAATTACTCGAAGGAATGAGTTTTTCCACTCGGGCTTCTGCCAAGTCCCCTGCCACTTGACTTCTCGGTCACCCGTGACGTCCGGCCTCTCGTGGGCATATATGGCCAACTGAATTTTTCCAGTACCTCCCCAACAACCGTTTCTTCTTTATTGTAGAAAAACACATATAACATAAAACTAACTGACCGTTTTCTCCAGTCTAAAGTGCACAATTCGGTGACTCTGGAATATTCACAGTGTTACACAGTTATCGCCACAACTTGGGTTCCAGAACATTTTTGTCCCTACCCCCCGCCCTAAAAAAACCTCATAGTCATGAAGCCCTCTCCCCTAACCCTAGGCAACCACGAATCTACTTTCCATCTGTATGGCGTTGACTAGGCTGGACATTTCCTATAAAAGGGAATCCTACATGATGTGGCGTTTTGCGTTGGGTTTCTCTCACGGAGCTTAATATTTTCAAGGTTCAGCTTTGTCATAGTGTGTGTCAGCACTTTGCTCCTTTTGGTGGCCAAATAATATTCCACAGCATGGATATACCACAAGTCGCTCATCTCATCCATCCACTGGGGGACATTCGAGCAGTTTCTACCTTGCAGCTATTGTGAATGCTGCCATGAGCTTTCGCATACAGGTTTTTGTTTGAATATTTATTTCCAAGTTCTTTCAGGTAGATACCCGGGAGTGGA
Organism: Nasua narica; assembly: GCA_028533885.1. Classification (NCBI taxonomy): domain Eukaryota; kingdom Metazoa; phylum Chordata; class Mammalia; order Carnivora; family Procyonidae; genus Nasua; species Nasua narica. Next base: position 24,099,640 of record CM052803.1, on the reverse strand, counting down.
ACTGCAGGGCCGTAGGGTAATTCGGTGTTTAATTTATCAGGAGAATTGCCAAACTCGGTCACCACTTTTCCCCAAAATGCATGTCTATTTATCCTAAGAAGTTCAGAAAACGCCTGCACGGGAAAGTAAAAGTTAAAATCACCCAGAGTCCTGGCGGTTGTCAACTTCCCTGAACATTTCCCACCAGGATTCTTTAGAATGCTTTAGATACGGGGCTCCCGGGCGGCTCAGTTGGTTAAGTGTCTGCCTTCCACTCAGGTCATGATCCCAGGGTCCTGGGATCGAGCCCTGTGTTGGGCCCCTGCCCCTCCCTCTTGTGCACACACGCGCCCTCTCTCTCTCTCTCTCTCTCCCAAATAAATAGGCCACCTAATGCCACCTTCTTGGTGACAAGCCTATTGAAAAGTGCAACGTCATCCCCTTTCCCTTCCTCGATGCTGCTCCCTGGCCCTTACCCTCATCTTCCTTATCTCAGTTGTGCTTACCGTAAGCCCTGTGAACGCTGGGCTTGCCAACTGTTTTGCTCACTGCCCTGCACGCAGTAGGGACACAGTAAGTATCTGTCGAAGAAATTCATATTCGTGAATAAAGGAAAATGCAGCAGCCAATTTAAGAGTGAAGCAGTATTTTATTTTATTATTTTTAAAAAAATATTTTATTTATTTATTTGAGAGAGAGAGAGATCACAAGTAGGTAGAGAGGCAGGCAGAGTGAGAGGGGGAAGCAGGCTCCCCGCCGAGCAGGGAGCCCCATGTGGGGCTCGATCCCAGGACCCGGAGATCATGACCTGAGCCGAAGGCAGAGGCCTTAACCCAGGCGCCCAGAGTGAAGTGGTATTTTAAAATCGTTTGCCAACGTGCGGCAGATATGGTTGTGTATTGTTCCCTGCTGGTGACCAGCCACCCTGGAAATCTCTCTTCCTTCTATACTCCATCCTCTTTCTTACAAAGAATAGGATGGCAGGCTTTGCCCCGCCCCCGGGGGAACAGACGTCGCCCCTGGGAACCCCGTCAGCTAGGACCAAGTCCTTGCCCACCCTCGAACTTTCTGAGTTCCCTTGGCCAGGAGGCCCTGCTCGTTTCCATCCCAGGCTTCTGGAGAAGGCTGGAAAAGACGGTCCTGAAAAACCCCCTCAAAGCCCAGAGCCCATTTGGTCCTAATTTCAGGACGGGTTTCCTCCGAACTCCAACCAAAGTCAAGGGTCCCCCAGGGAGATCGTGTCACTCTCTCCACCTTCCTGTCCAGGTCAGAGCTATTCTGCCGGCCACCTCGTCACGAGCCCGCTGTGCCGCTGCTATTAGTTACAGACGATGGCAATTAGAGGCCGAATCTCTCTGGCTCCCGGTAGAATATTGAGACAGGGCTATGGCTATTTTAAGATTTTAAGCAGATTTATACTTAGTGCTTCAAAGACGGCCAGCCTGCAAGGAAAATATGGTAACTGTTGCTTTAAATTATAGCTATCATTACTTCAAAAGGAGATTCAATCAGAAACCACTGAAGACTAAAACTATTTACATCTCCTGACACTTAAAAGAGAGCGAGCCATTTTAGCCTGTCAGCCTTGGACATGTTGGCTGCAAACACAGAGGTACCCCACTGGCCCGTGAAGGAAAACATTTTCAAGGGAGCAGGCACTGAGAAGGGATCCTGGGGGTTCCTCCCACTTGCCTCCACCCCTCTCCCACGCTCTAGGAGGAATCCAGGGTCTGGGGCACGCAGCTCGGCCCGGGTCTGCAGACGGCCGTCTCCAAACCCCTGGAAAACCAGGCTTTCCCCGAGGCAGGGGGACTGCCCTTTTCTGTCTGGCCTCTGGCCTTCGGTCCCGGCCCTGGGGAAATCCTGTCTCATCCCATTAATACAAGTCCTAGGACAGGACAGTCCCCGGCTTCTTCCGGGCTGAGCTGCGAGGACGGGACGGGAGGGCTGGGTTTTGTTTCGGTCGGAATCAGAGCCGTGGACCAGAGCTCAGAGGCATGGGCGTTGGAGACAGACTTCTCTGGGGTGAGACTCTGGGCTATTTCCATTTACTTGGACAGGCCACTTAACCTCTCCAAGACTCAGCTTCCCACCCCCGGAAAACTGGGGTGTTCCACAGGATATCTGAGCGGCTTAAATGAGATGGTGCCTGCAAAGCATTTTCCTAGTGAGGATAGTATGATAGGGAAGAACCCGTACGATTTCAGCACCGTGACGCAGAGAGATTTATTTCTCACTGGTATGACGACTCGAGGCGGATGTTTCTAGTCTACAGGCAGTTTTTCCCTCTGCGATGACCTGGGGATTCAGGATCCCTCCATCCTGTGGCTCGACCCTCTCCTAGGGGGTCCGGAGCCGTCTGCTTCTGGTCTCAGGAAAGGCAAGAGGCGGTGTACCCGGTGCACAGGACGGATCTTGGAAGACGGGGTAAAAGGTAGCAGTCGCTTTGCCCTGCATACCACTTCCTCCGAGAAGCCCCCTTTCATTCCCAGTCCCAATTCGAGGTCCTCCCTACATGCGTCCTTTGCACCTGCCTTTCCCCCTACCAGCCACATCCCCTGGAGTGCGATTTCGCAGGGAGAGCCGGGGCCTCTGTGCTCACAGCCAAATTCCAGAGGCCCTTAGCATCTGGTACCCAAGAGGGGTGCCGTAGATGTTGGCTGGAAAAATTTACAAGTAAAATCTCGAAACTTGCCACATTCCTGCTCACAGCAGATGCAGATTGGCGAATGGGACTTAGCAGGTGGTTAGTAAATGTTCCTAGCTGGTAAATTTAGACAGAGGCTCTAAGAGCATTCCCTATACTAGAGGCCAACTCCGGCCCATGGGCCGAATTCAGCCCGCCGCCTGTTTCTGGAAAATAAAGTTTTAGTGGAACACGGACCCCTGGACACGAGGAGAGCTGAGAATACAGTCCCTGGGTGGGCTTCTGCCTCCCACAGGGAACACCACACAGGAAGAGCTCAAGAGTTGGGTGGACAAGGGGCTGTCAGCTGCCACAAACACTCAGTATCCTGTTTTTCATTAACATTAATAGTATTTTACTTACTGGTGTTTTCATGCAAACTTCCAACTGCACCGATGAGATCCAGGGAGACGTGTGACTTGTGCCAGGTTACAGCTGGAAAAGAGGCAGAACAGGGATTAGAACAGAAGCCTCCTGGCCTCTGACCCACCCTGGGAGCTAGAAGAAAGAATACTAAGTTTCTACTGTGGGCTTTTTTGCTTTAGACACGCAGGGACCTTGGGAGTTTCACTCCTTAGATTTCGGGGCGTTTGGCCATTCTACAGGATGGAGGAAGGCCAGCTTTAGTTCTTTCCCTGGGTTCTGGAACCAGACCTTCCCAACCCGTACAGCTCATCTGGAAACCCCAGTCTAGCAGCGCCTGCCCACTCCCCCGCCTCCGTGCCCCAGATCCTTTTTCCAGCAAGAGAGAGCCATGGCAGGTAGCGTGGCCGGGCCGAGGCCCGTGTTCTCCAGGTGAGGGTAGGTGCCTGCCCGTCCCTGGTGAGAAAGTACTAGAAAAAGACACCTTCTCCCTGCCCTGACCCAGGGCTCACTCTGCCTCCATGCCATCCTCGCCTCAACCCGGCCCCTCCTTTGCCGGATAGACCTCGGGGTGGCCCAGCTAAGCACGCACGCGCTGCGGGACCGTGAAGAACCGCGAAGGTGGGGCCCGTGGAGGCACAAGAGTGACTTAGATGCCGCCTCCCTCTCGGGGCTGCTGCTTCCCTTCATCCATCATGGCAATAGTGTCACCGGTTCTAGTTACTTTGTGGGGAGGACAGGGTGGGTGGGTAGGACACTATCTTGTCTGATGGGTCTTTGTTGATTTTCCAACCTCCCGGAATCCCTTCCATCGTCTGTTAATAACACGGCGTATTTTCCTTCGTGGCGCATTACTTCTGCCGCACGGCGCGTACGTAGTGCTGGTGGGACCGTCTATCGGGAGGCCCGCCCTCCCCTGCCCAGCGTTGTGCCCTCGGCCCCAGCTCGCCCAACCAGACTCTTCCCCGGGACTGCGGATCTTGACTGGGAGTCCCAGATGGGAAGAAAAAGGGGGACAGCTGGAGCAGTGGGGGACAGCCTGACCCTCCCCCATATACACTCACCGGAATCCTACAGCACCTGCAACCCCTCCTTGCCTTATCTCCTCCCCTAGACCTTTAGCTCCTTGAGAGCAAAAATAATATCTTAGACTTCTGGATGTTTCTCTCCTGCAGCAGCTTCGGGGGCAAGAAGACGCGCTGCCTTGAGCAAGGGCCTGCAGCTCTCCGAGCTTCTCTCCTCATCTCTAACTGATCCGTGGGGCTGTTTTGAGGATCAAATGGGAAAACATAAATAAATTATAACAGTGCATTAAAAGGGGCTAATGCTATTTTCAGAAATATTATTGACACTCAGGCCTGAAGGCGAACACACGCCTTTTAGCTTTAAAATGGAGTCTGTGCTTTTCCAAGGACGGTTGTGTCAAGGAAGGTTCTAGTAAGAAGCCAAAACTCAGAGAAGCATGCCCCCCTCGGACAAATTCTCAGCACCTTCCTCATGCCGGGCACCTCCCTGGTGGCTTCCAAATAAGCTATCTGGAAGCCAGAAGATTCAAGCAGCAAATGAGTCCCTTTCCGTTCCAGACTTTGTCAGGAAAGAAGAGTGTGGTGGAGAGACCCCATTTTCTAAGCGGGTGGGGTCGGTCACCTATTTTTCTGATGAGACTTCTTCATTCTCATGGGGACACACCCTCAGGCTATAAGGTGGGCCCTCAAACTCAAGGAAGCCTCACCTTCTGGCTGTTTTCTGACAGAGGAGCGTCGCTGTGACATTCCCTGATGTCCCTGACAAGCAGCCATCGATCCCCAGAAGGAGCCAAGCCAACACACAGCTCGGGACCCTCGGGAACCAAGGCAGACGTGGCGCCATGGCGGGCAGGGAAGATGGCTTCCCACACAACAGGGCCGTGGGCAGAACCTTACAGTGCCGGCCTTCGCGTGCCCTGTTCCCTCAAAGCTGCTCCCCACTCTCCTTTCCTTGTTCTGTGGCCCAGAAGGTTGATCCAAATAGAGGTCCCATGCCCTCCCTGCTCCTCTTTCCCTCTCGCCCCCAGCTTACAGGAGACCGGGGGCAACAGGGAGCCCAGCAAGGCACTAGACGGAGGGAGACAGACAGGAAAGGAGGAGAATGAGTTGGGGCATTTAGTCTCCAGCTGCCTCCCTGTGGGGCACATGAGACAGGCTGGGGGCCTCAGCAGGTGGCTCAAGAAGGCCCTCTCTAGAGGATTCTCTCATCTGGAATCTGATAACGGCTCCCCCGCCTTGTCCCTTTGGGCCGAGAGGTGCCACAGCTCCGTTGTCATGCCTTGCATTTCTCTACATCCTGCCCACCTCTTTGCAGATAGTGCCTTTTGAAGGGCTCCTCGAATGATCCTGACTGTGGGCTGCTGAAGGCTGTACCTGGCAGCGAGCACCCCAGCCCTCGCCGGACCCCATTTTCCATTGGCCTCTGTGACTTGCATAGCCCTCCCAACCTCATCAGACAGACAGTTGTGACTTATCCCCCCTTGGGAAGGGCTCGGGGAGACCCAAGGAACGTCACCTCCGCCAGATGGGGCAGGAACCCCAGGCATTCAAGGGAAGCCCATTCTACAAGTAGCTACCTACTTGTTAATACTAGTTATTAATTACTAATTAATTACTAATACTAGTTAATACTAACTAGTATCTTTCTAGGCAAGATGCTGTGAATGGTTCTGGTGCAGTGAATCCTGGAGCGGGGTGGGCTGCAAAGGGCTGAAGGAGACAGCGAGCCCTTACCTCATCCTCTTACTACCCCAGGGAATTCCGTTTCCAAGTGGTCATAAAACACCCTCCTAATTTAGGAGGAAATGGCGACAAAAGGTGTTGCGCCACCGTGAGCACTTTGCACGAGACAGTCCTCGTGATAAGTCGCGGAGGATTTAAAAGGTTGCTGACATTTTCCGTTACGTATCTTTTCATTAGAGGTAACTATCACTTTAAGCAAATTGTTTCAGGGCCCGGAACGTAGCAATAAGTGATCTAATTAGTGTAGGCTGTAATTTAGGAAGGTTCATTATGTCACAGACATTATGACTCCTGGGTATTACTAAAGGACTCATTTGTAGCCCTTGAAATGATTTTCTCATGAACACACATAATGTCACCCATCGAACTAGCGCGGAGCCTTGCGATGACTGACTGGATGGATCTGGAAGTCCGGCTTTGCGGGGAACGAGGTTCCAAGACAAGGGAATAAACAAGGGAACAGACAGTAAAGGGAAAACCCGGTTTCAACAAGAGCAGCCTGGGACCCCTCGACTCTGCCACCCACTGTCAAAAACATACACCCCTTCGGACAAATGTGACATTCGGCGTGAACAAAGAAGCTTCTGCCATCTAAATATTTTTTAGCTCTTGTGGAACCAGAAAGTCTGAGAAATGGTTGGCTTTGAGTTTTTGTCATTTCCTTTTGTGTATCGCAAAAAAAAGAAAGCACACCTGTGCTATCCACATTCACAAAAATAAAACGTGTTGTCCGCTGAACCACCAAACTGGAATTGTGTTCCTGGGGCAAGGCAGAGTCCGGCCGGCCACTGTCTACCTACCTTTGTCCCCTTTCCTCCTGGGCACCCAGGTAGACTACATTTCCCAGCCTCCCTTGCAGTTAGGGTGGCCATGTGAGTGAGTTCTGGCCAATGGGAAGTGGGCAGAATTGATGCGCTTTCGCTGCCAGGTGAGGGCATCGAACCTTAGCACTAGGCTCCATTCTTTCTCTTGCCTCTGCTTGCTGTCAGAGTGCGAATAATGGGGGAGAATGATTTCAGCAGGTGCAGCGGATGAGAGGACCACCAGAGGACCCCAAGTCTGAATGACTTGGGGGAGAGAGTCCCCTCCTACCCACTGTCAGCAAGACAGGTCATGGATGAAAACGTCAGTTAGGCAGGACTCATGCATGCCGATGGGGTTCCCCATTAAACCCGTGTTCCTTCGGCCCCTCCAGCCAAGATCTTGAGCGACTCTTCGTATTATAAAAGCAATGACATTCTTTTCTTGGCTTCTAAATATGTTTTAAAGAGTTCCAGAAACTTACCAACTTCCAAAACTCTCAACTTATCAACATTCACAGACAGGAACAAAGCCGGGGGCCCAGAGTAAAACACAGCCAGACCTGCTTCGCGGGAACAGTTCTTGATGTGGCACCGGGGAGTTGAGGGACTTGGCCTCTCATTGGATGGGAGCCAAAGGCTGGGGCTAGAGAGACGCACTGCTCTGATGGTCCAAACCTGGGTCCCATGATGGGTGAAAACTGGAGTGATCAATTAATTACACGCACATCCAGTTGAGAAAACTAAGGAGAAACTTCCAGGGGCTTCGTCAAGATCAAACAGCTAGGAAGGGTAATAGGAGGAACCCTGCTCTCCTATTTCTGCTTTCTCCCCATCAACCATGGGGCAGCACAGGGCGGCATGTCCAGGGGGTGGCCATTTTTGGTGGGATGACCCTCAAATGGTCAGCAACTGCGGATAATTATAACCACAGAGGAACCACGTTGCCTAATGCATGGGCCATAAACCCATCAGTTGTCTGGGGGCCACAGAGGGATTTAGAAAAGGCCATTCATCTCATTAATAATTGGTTCGCTGCCAACTTAAGTGGTTTGGTGCTGTTAACTCTTAAGTATATGTTTAATGTAAGGAACCTACTCCCATTAGCTGTCTTCTTTTTTGAAAATATGGCCCAGGGAAGGGCTGAGACTCCACAGGCTGAATCACCTGGCCTTCGATGGCCTCTTGAGAGTTAACCTCTTCAGCCAAGTTTTTTCCCAACACCGGGCTCCAAAGGACTGAGCCCATCTTTCATGAGTAGAAGTTGAAAGAAAAATCCCGTCAATGGCAGGCTTGTCCTTTGGTACTTTTTTGGGTACCAGGCCTGCCTGTGTCGACGTTCCCCCGCCCCCGGCACGCGGAGCCGCATGAGGATCAAGGCCTGCTGTGCGACACGGTGACCCACACAGATGATGAGGCTATTTTCCGTCTTTGCCCTTCTTAATGCATGAGCATTTCTAACCAAGATCACTACTGGGGGAGGCATGTGTGTCTTGGTTTGTTTAATGTTCTGGGTTTTTTTTTTTAATATTTTATTTAGTTATTTGACAGAGAGAGAGAGAGAGACAGCGAGAGAGGGAACACAAGCAGGAGGAGAGGGAGAGGGGGAAGCAGGCTCCCCGCTGAGCAGAGAGCTCCATGCGGGGCTCGATCCCAAGACCCTGAGATCATGACCTGAGCCAAAGGCTGATGCTTAACTGCTTAACCGACTGAGCCGCCCAGGCGCCCCGGTTTGTTCAATGTTTTAAGGGTCCCCGAGGCAACATGGTACTATGGAACAAGTCCCCCACTGCCGCCCCCAACTCTTATGCTCAAGTCCCAACTCCCAATGTGATAATATTTAGAGAAGGGGTCTTGGGGGAGGTCATCTGGTCACCCAAGGTGGAATCCTCCTGATGGGATTGGTGCCGTTATGAGAAGAGATGAGAAACAGCTGTCCGTCCTTCTCTACAAGAAGACCATCTGCAAGCCAGGAATGGAGTCAGTTGGCCTCTCGATGGGGGACTTGCCAGCCAGCCTCCAGAACTGTGAGAAAGAAACTTCTCTGGCTCAAACGCCCCAGTCTACGGCATTTTGTCATTGTAGCCCGAGCCGACCGAGAGACACAGGGTGAGACCCCTTTCCGTCTGCCAGTTCTGTCCAGGGTGCCCTACAGTTTGGACCAAAACAAATCCTTCTTCCCTTTAGGAACAATGGCGGTAATTGGCTCTCTCGGTGATACTTCCAACATAGCCTCAAGAATGTTCTCCCGAGCCAGCTGCAAATCAAAATTCCTCCAGCTCATCGTGATTTAACAAATACGAGTTATTGAAATGTTTCATTGGGGTCAAGCTTGCATCAGCTGCTTCATCGGATAGATTTGAAACAAAACAACAACAACAAAAATTTTTTTTAATCCTCCTGGGACTTTCCCAGACTTTCTCTGCGTTTGCCAGGCTGTGATCTAACCCTAGAAACCTCTTCAGGGCTGTTTGGGCCTAATTAGCGTTATTTAAGGCAGGCCGGCTACACGCTTTGCAAGGGGCACTCAACGCCCATCCCTAATCCGACGCCTGGGCCCTCGCTGCTTCTATTTAAAAGAGGCTGCCCTTGATGACCTCTCGCTTGTTTGAATTCACCCTATAAACATTTAGAAGTTTCAGGAAAGCCTTTCTGAGGACAGAAGAGAGTGGGTCTTCGGGAGAATTGACTCAAACAAATCCTCTCTCGAAATGTGAACCGGCTTTACGAAGACATTAAGCACATTGGACATTTTCCCTCCAACATCCAGCTGTTTCTTCTAACTGCTTCCAGAAAACCCAGACAGAACCAGAAATGTTCCAAGGGGGAAAGAGCCAGTATCACGGAAAAAAAACCCAAAAACCACCCCTTTCCCCAGCCCCCGCCTGGAGGGGCCTCTCGGCTTCTGGAGACTTCTCGGCACCGTGAGTCTCCCCATCACACCTGCACGGGTGCGCTGTCAGCGGGGGGCTCCGAGCCTCCTCCCGCAGCTGACGGGCCCGCCACCCCATTCCGCCCGCTCCTGCCTGCCTGCTGTCAGCCCCAGATGCAAAACAGATTACCGGGTCTGTATTGTGCAAGAGAGAAAACAAAAACACGGTCTCTGCAGCATTCCCCGCGGCGAAGCCAAGCCCATTAAAGAGAACCCATGGGAGAGCGTCACCCGAAGCCTCGGTGCCCGGCAGCTTGCTTGAGACGAACATGGCTCTGCAGGGCTGGAAAGATCTGGAATGTGGAGAGTAGGCCCATCTCTCCTCGAGCTTGGAAAACACGCAAGCCTGAGCAGGCGGCCAGGGACTGAGGGGAAGGTTCTAGGCTTCCCAGCTCACCTGAGCAAGGACTGTATGTGAACAGCAAGATTCTATCATGTCACTGAATAAGTCACTTGATGCTTTTTAAGCAAATCTGAGCTGCAGAGGACAGGACCCTCAAAGCCATGATCCTGCTCATCGGTCCCATTATAGACTTGGACCAGTGACTTCAAGCCCGTTCTCTTCCGTGATCCTTTCAATCAAGCTGCCCACGGAGATAGGATGGTGACTGGCATCCCCATTTTATGGATGAGAAAAGTGACATACCTGTTTAAGTGGCCATGGGAAAGACCTTCAGGAAAATCTCCTGCCTTGGGCGTAAGGTCCCAGTGATACCTTGATGCTCTTGGGCTCAAACCAAGCTACCAGAATGATTCTTGTCTGCTTTGCCACTTAGTAGCTCTGGCATCTTAGCTAAATGCCTTCCTGTCACAGAATTCCATGAAACAGATAATAATCCTACTCGGATAGGAAAATACAGGTAAAATATAGCATTATACAAAACTCTGGGAATAGTACCCAGCACGTGGTAAGTACGTAATGAATTAGCAACAATGGGGATGGCGATGATTATTTTGAAATATATGCTTAGAAAGGTTTCTAGAAAAAACCAAGGATAAACTTGTCCATCGGAATTCCAGATAAAAGATTATATTGGATGATCCTTTGGGTTTTTCATTTCTCCCGATATCAAATATTTGAAGGGGTCAGACCCTGACCTTCTCAATTCCATTTTGGCACAGGGTTCCGGTTATATTTGAAAGGTTATTGCGGGCACCTGGGTGGCTCAGTCGGTTGATCGTCTGACTCTTGATTTCAGCCCAGGTCATGATCTCAGGGTTCTGAGATCAAGCCCCACATCGGGCTCTGTGCTCAGTGGGGAGTCTGCTTGAGATTCTTGTGCTCCCTCTGCCCCTCACCCCACTCATGCTCACTCACTCACTCTCTCGCTAAAATAGATAAATCTTAAAAAAAGAAAAAGAAAGGTACTGGGTTGAGATGTCAACAAAACAAAACAAAACAGAAAAACAAACCTCTGCTATCCATTCGTGAATATGCCAGGCCTGATGTTTCGGGCCGTTTGGACAGTTGGAGAATCTCCCCCCCGTTTGGCAGCAGAAGTAATACCCAAATTCCTGCCAGGGAAGTAAAGGGAATCCAGAAGCCTTTGACCCACCTCTTTCTGTTGGTATCTAACATTTTACTGTTTCTTTGTCATCAACAACCATCTGGAGACCCTATGGCAGAGGCTGCAGGCACTCCCGGTGTGCGTGTTCACCTCGCCTTCCTGGGCACGTGGCCACCCTTACTGTCAGCTGTGGCCATAGGACAGAGTTCTGATGGTTAGAATATGAGCAGAGGTGAGGGGCACCACTTCCAGCCCTCACATAGCTAACGTTAATTTCTCTCTTTCCTCACGTACCAGCCAGATGGAAAGGGCTCCATGGACTACAGGAGGGCTGAGTTTCAAGATGGAGGAAACCTGGGTCCCTGAGTCACGACATGGAGGAGAGTTGTCCATCAATCAAGAACATCTATTATGGATCATGAATAAGAGACTCATGTTGGAATGCCTGGGTGGCGCAGTCGGTTGGGCGTCCAACTCGTGGTTTTGACTCAGGTTATGATCTCAGGGTCGTGGGATCAAGTCCCACGTTGGGCTCCATGCTCAGCACGGAGTCTGCTTGAGATTCTCTCTCTTCTTCGCCCTCTGTCTCTCCCACTCATTCTCTCTCTCTCTCAAATAAATAAATCTTTAAAAAGGAAGGAAGGAAGCAACTCGTATTAACCACTGAAATTTGGGAGCAAGGGTTGAAAAAGTCAGGTTGCCCCTGACTAGTGTAGCTCCCGATTGCAGCAAATTCTAAAGCGGTGACTTAGCCAAGTTCACACAGCTAGTTAGGGATTCGAGCTTCCACTTCTTGTCCAAGGCTATCTCCATTAAAATCTCATTAAAAGATGTCCTCTGCTAGTACCTGACAAATAACAGGATCTCCAAAGTTGTTGGGTGGATGGATGGATGGATAGATGGATGGATGGGGGGTTGGTGCATGGATGGATGGATGGATAGATGGTTGAGTGGACGGGTGGGTAGGCAATAACCCTATAGTCAGGTATCCATTAAATTATCTTCAGCTCACAGGGGCTTGACCCGAACATGGCTGTTTTTCTTTGGGGTGGGATGGAGTTTCACGATCAGCCCAGAGCTCTCAGAAACATGTGAGGTCCTGGTCAGGATTGTAAGGCCTGACCAAGGGCAGGCGGATGCACTTTGGAATCAGTGTGTAAATTAACCATTCAGACTCCCACGGGTCCCTATTCAGCCTTCCGCACGGTGGACCGCACTGCCCTGCAAGACAAGACTGAACAGATAGATCATAAGTCCCGGAGACTGAGGCGGGATCTCTGTCCTTCCGCGGCGAGCTAGAGGAGGGCCGGCCAAATGTGAATACGCTGTTTATCAAGAAAGAGAGGGCGTATTGGCCAGCCAGGCCAGCCCTACCTCAATTGCCACCTGCTTATCCCCCCTGAGTACCAGTGCTCAGCGTTGAGATGCAGAATCGTCGGGCCTCCGCTCTGCCCAGGACCCTCTCTCCCTGCAGGGTTGCGGGGGCTGAGCTCCCCGCGCTCAGCTCTCTGCGGGGATGGCTGGGCTCCCCTCCTCCCGGGGACGCGCCAGCCTCTCTGCCTCTGGCAAGCAGGCCCTTTCAGCCTCTCTTTATGTCCTTATCAGTGCTCCGCGGCAGGCCCAGGTGCCAGGCCTCATTCACTCAATTACCGTCTTCGCGGGACACAATGCTCGCTTCTGAAAGCCTACGCTGGGCGTAGATAGAGACACTTTCATGGCAAGGATTCAGAGCTAAATCCTCTTTTGATATTGTCAGAAACTCCCTGCCAAGCTGACACTGGATGTTAGAGGGAAAAGAGCTCACCAGCGCAGAAAGCTGAAATTAAATTAAACAGGATATTAATACCTAGTAGTTAAGGAAATGATATTTCCTTTTTTTGATTCCTCTCTCTCTCCCAATGCTGAAGCCAAAAAATGCATCCCAGCTTGACTGAGCCAGCCAGGCCTCAGGGTTCTCGAAAGCACATGAAAAGCACCAACCACAAACGACTGCTCTCAAAGCCAGCCTTCCCCGGGGTCCCTTGCCCACCCCCAGCCGGCCCCCCAAACCCTCCCAGGTCCCCTCCGTTCTCCTGAACGGCAGTCCATGGCCTCTCTCTGAAGTAGAAGGAGATGGGAACTCAGTGAAAGGGGTGGGATTACGGGTGGAAATTTTTTCTCCACTGTATTCCACATTTAAAAAGAACGACGGCCACATTATTTTTTTAGAACAGAAACCGTGTCTATATTTTTAAAAGAGAACTCCCTCTGCCCTCTCTTCGAGTTCACGGTCCTGTGCTGTTTTTCTCTCCCGTGCTTGGCGATGGATCATCACCGATGATAACAGCTCAATTGTCATTGAATCTGTATTGAACGGTGTCCATTCGGCACCTTGTGCGTCCCAGGCCCCGTGCTGAGCACCCGCGTGAACTGTTTCATTGAACGCTCGTGACATTGGCATTAGGTAAGTCACTGTTACCATCCCTACTCTCAAGGTAATGTGCACACCCCTGTTCACAGCCGCCAAAAGGTGGGAACAGTCCAAATGTCCATCGAGGGACGAAGGGATCGACCAGCTATAGCAAAGACACACAATGGGATAGGAGCCATCCCTAAAAAGGAAGGAAACCCGGACACCTGCTACAGCATGGATGAACCTTGAGGACATGACGCTGAGTGAAAGAAACCAGACACGAAAAGATAAATACTGTTTGATTCCACTTATGTGAATAGTCAAGTTCACAGAGACGGAAGATAGAATGGTGCTTGCCAGGGGCTGGGGGAGGGAGACCAGGAAGGTCGTGTTTCATGGGTGCATGAAGTTTTAATTTGGGGTGATGGAAAGTTCTAGAAGGGAGTGGTGTTTATCTGCTCAAGTGGGATGTACTTGATGCCATTTAACTGTACCCTTAAAAATGGTTCACAAGAGGGGGCGCCTGGGTGGCTCAGTCAGTTAAGCATCCGCCTTCGGCTCAGGTCACGGTCCTGGGGTCCTGGGATCGAGCCCAGCGTTGGGCTCCCTGCTCAGTGGGGAGCCTGCTTCTCCCTCTGCTGCTCCCCTTGCTTGTGTGCTCTCTCTTTCTCTCTCTCTATCTAAAGTAAATAAATAAATTTTTTAAGAAATGGTTCAAATAATAAACTTAGCGTTAATGTGTATCTTACCACAATAAAAAGATTAATAAGGAAAGAAATAAGAAAATGAAGACTCAGAAACTCAGAAAGGTGAAATGACGAGTCTAAGGGCAACCCTGTAAGTGGCAGAAGCTGACTTAGGCCACAGCCATGGGCTCGCGCTCCCCTGTGATAAAGCATGGGGGGCCGCCATGCTCCAGACCATTCCGACGGACCCCCGTCATGGCTCCCAAAGCAATCCAACCTAGAATACGATGGAGCCATAAATGGGAATGAGCCACATACACAAGCTACAACATGGACAGATCCTGAAAACATGCTCAGTGAAAGAGGCCAGACAGAAGGGACCACCTCTTACATGGTCCCACCTATATGGAATCATCCAGAAAAGGCAACGCTATAAAGACAGAAGACCTGGGGGAGGGGCAAAGGGGAAGGAGGAGCAATGATAAATGTGCATAAGCGAACCACACTGGGTGATGAGAATGCTCGAAAATAGATTTAGTGATGATCGTACAACTGGGTAAATGTACTTTAAAAAAGCATTGAGGGGCGCTGGGGTGGTTCAGTGGGTTAAGGCCTCTGCCTTCGGCTCAGGTCATGATCTTAGGGTCCTGGGATCGAGCCCTGCATCGGGCTCTCTGCTTGGCAGGGAGCCTGCTTCCCCCTCTCTCTCTGCCTGCCTCTCTGCCTACTTGTGATCTCTCTCTCTGTCAGATAAATAAACAAAATCTTTAAAATAAAATAAAATAAAAACTAAAAAAGCATTGAGTTGCACACTCAAAAAGTGTGAACTATAGGATATACAAAATATGTCTCGATAAAGTTTTTTTTTTAAACACAATCCAAGTTCTTGTGTAGCCTCCAAGACCCCTACACATGCTTCTCTGATCACTTTCTTCTACTTCTCTACCGCCTGCTCACTCCACTCAAGTCCCACTGGCCTCTCCCTGTTCCTTGAACATCCAGTGCACTTATGCCTCAGGACCTTTGCACTTACTGTTTGCTGTCCCTGAACTAACACTCCCTCAGACATGTACGTGGCTTTCTCACTCCATCAGGGTCTCTGCTTCCATATCACCAACTCAGAGGCATCTTCCCTGATCTCCATCTAAAATAGCCCCCTCATCCTGCTGTCCCTTTAACCGGTTTCGTTTTTCTTCTTAGCATGTATCCCCTCCTCCTGACCTATCACATCTGTGTTTACTCTCTTCTGACCTAGAAATGTAAGCTCAACAAGAGCAAAGACTTTGTACGTATTCACTGCTGGACCCCAAGTGCCCAGAACAGTGCCTGGTCCATAATGGGTATTCATTAGAAAGTGGGATAAATGCATGAACCATTGATTAATAGTGTAGAGAAAACCTAGCCTGCCGGCCTTCACAGTGCAGGGTGGATGTCCCCAGTCCCCTCATCTTCATCAGAGTCTCAGGGAAGTCATGGACACTAGCCTCCCAAAGAGGGTTTCCCTCCAGGATGGGTGAGAGTTGTCTTCCTGATGGGCTGAACACAGTCCTTGGCATAACCTCCTGGACACTCACAGTAATTATCGTTATCCTGAACAAAGACCTCTGCCTTGAGATCTTGAACTGAGGAGTCCACAGATTTCCCCAGGAGAAGCTGGCAGAGACCACCCTTGGATCACTGGGTTTTGGGACCAGCACTGGGCCAACACTGGGAAGGGCTGTTCCTGCCAGGGGCTCTCTCCAACCTGGAAAACTCCAGGCTGCCCCCTGACTTCCTGCCTATTCAGGCGACTGAGAAAGAACCCAGCAAAGCACTTAATTGCCCCTGGGTTAGCCTCTTGTGTCACACCCAGGTAGAGACAGACCTTAGAGAAGACCTGAGTCCAGCATTTTCCAGAATCATTTCCCTACAATGTCTTGCCAATGATGGGCTCTGAGGGCGGACAGATCCCGGAAATGCTGAATACATAAGGGCTCTGAGAAGTCCTGTGCCGTGCTGGGTTTGATGGTTTATAACCTTTCCTAAATGAATTTGACCCCAGAACCCTTCCTCCTTCTTCCTCTGTCCTATTGAGCTACAAAACATACAACACTCCCGGGTCCCTGGCAGACCTCCAGAAACGCTGTTTCCAGGCAAACGTTCATTTCACAGGTGAGAAATCTGTGTCCCCGAATGGGGGAGAAGGACCCGCCCAAGGTTGGGGACTACAAGCCAGGCTTGCCGGCTCCCAATCCCATCCTTTCCTTAGTAACCTTTGTTTTTTGAGCTTCACAGACACAAGACGTTGGCTGGATGCGGAAGAGAACAAATGTGCCCTGTTTCCCAGAGTTCGCCCTAGAGAATGGTAGAAATAGGGGAAGAGAAGCACGTGATTCTCCCTGGAATGCTGTGACCTTCCTGGTTCCACCAGCATTTATTGAGCGCTTACTGTATGCGAGGCACTCTGTCCATGACTTCACACATGTCGACTCTCCTACACTAGCCCAATGAGGAAGTCCCGTTTTACAGATGAGGAAACTGAGGCTTGGCGAGGTTCACTGACCTGTCCGGGACCGCGCAGCTAGAAAGTCTGAGAGCCTGGATTCACACTCCCGCGGTCTGACCTCAGAGCCCACTTTCTCAGCCTCCTGTAGTAGCTAGCCCACACTACCCACCTCCTGGGACCAGCCGCCTATCGCCGGTCCCCACCGGAGCCTCCCCACCTTTGCCAAGGTTGAGAGCTTTGCAAATCCCCCCGAAAGTAAACTCTTCCAGGGTCTACTAAAGAACAGAGGAGGGAAAGGGCATCTCCTCTACTGGACGTCCTTTTCCGTGTTCCAGAGGAGGGGGGGTGTAGGGACGAGTCCGGGGACCTGGGGGCAAGAAAGAGTCCAGGGTCGTTCTGGGGGATCTCCTCTGCTCACTTTTGGCCGGCCTTGAGGTTAAACAGTAAAAGATACAGGAAGTGAGGGTATGAACACTGTTCTCGGGCCTCCACATCTGTGAGTGCCCTTTTCCCTGTTTGTTTTCTCTCTTCTAGGAAAATGAGCTTCTCTGACAAGCCTCTGGCACGGAACCCTGCAGAACGGAGGCCGGCAGAAAGATTGATCCCCCATAAATCACTACAGTTTGGTCTAACACGCAATTATGTGATTGCAACAAGTGCTGTCAGAGGGGGCAGACCGCGGCCCAAAGGCGCGGGCCGCAGCGTCACATGATCTGCCCTCGCGGGTGCTGGACTTTTCCTTTTTTCTTTTTTTTTTCCAAACCAAAAGAAATTCTCCAGATTCGGGAAAAATCAAACAAAAGAAAGCCCCAACAGGAAGTAACATTTGGAAAAGGAGGAGCAGCGATGACTAGTGGTTCAAGAGGAAATGAAGGGGAGGCTGCCCTCCGCGGCCCCCCCACCCCTTAGCCTCTCCCCTGCAGTGCTTCCCCACTGCACCCCTGTCTGACTCACCCCCTCCCTCACCAACCCCGGCTCTGAGGGGTCCCCTCTTTTCTAAAGCTTTGCTATTTTGTTCATTGTGGATTTTTTTGGCATTAATGTTGATATTTTTTAAATCGCAATCCAATATGATTTATCTTGATCACTGGGGTTTTTTGGCTCCGACATAAATTTTGCTTCAGCTACTCCACATTTGACTCGGCCCTGATTGAATGAATGAAGTGGGCGGGAGATGACCGGTAGGCTGGACGGCTGTGCCAGGGGCTCTGAGTAAGTGCAGGTGAGCGGGACAGGAGGGGATGGGAGGAGAGGCAGATCTGGGTCAGCCTCAGCTGGATCTTCTCTCCTCCCTAAACCCCATGAGTCTAGACAACCCCCAGGAAAATGAGCCGCTCTGAGGACTAATTCTCCCTTGGGCGGCAGAGAGGCAGGTGAGATTAAACACGAGAACAACTAACACTCAGGAGGTTCTTGCCACGTGCTTTGCCTGTTTCAAAGTTCTGTATGTGTTCGTTCGTTAATTTCACCACCACTTGCGGGTATGGACTAGTGAGGTGAACCATGTGAAATTGCCACTAATGGACTGTTTCTGACACACCCTGATGGCAGTTTCATGCGGTATGTGGCCTCATGGCATTATCCCCGTGCCACTGATGAGCAAACTGAGGCACAGAGGGGGAAGCGAACTTGCTCAAAGCCCCAAGGTGGCGGAGCTGGGATTCCCACCCAGTCAGTCTGGTACGAGGCCCAGCTCAGAATCACTCTCCTCTCCTGCTCCCCCTGCAGACCCTCTCACTGTCCTAGTAGATCCCGTCCTTGATCAGGACTGGTGGCTTTATTTTGTAAGGGAGGAGTGGTGCATGGTCTGACGGATCCAAGAAGAGCTTCCCAGGAGCCTAATCTGACTTAGGGCCAGCAGCCCAAGAAAGGGGTGCCCTGATGTCTCCTCCAGGCAGCCCAAAGGATTTCTGGCCTCAGCTGGCTTCTTGGCTGTGGGAAAGCGTACAGAGAAGCTTCAGGCCCCTGGCGCCGGGAGGCGATGGAGAAAGTAGACACACCATCACGTCATTATTTGCGGGGTCTGGACAGCGGTCTTCTGCAAAGGCAGTCCCAGCATGTATGGATGAAGTACTCCAAAATGGCACTCCTAACTCGAACCTTCGCCCAGCCCAAATCCACCAGCAACTTTCCTACCATCTCAGAGGTTTCTAGATGGTGGGCAACTCCAGGTCGAGCCAAGGCTCGGCACCCACACCACAGCCTTGGGCGTTCCTGGGGACCCACAGAGCCCAGATCCAAAGAAGCACTGGGAAAGTTCACTGGTGACTTTCAAATGTCAACCCAGATTGGAACGGAGGACCCAGGGACCCGGGACCAGAGTTCAAGACTTGGGTGCAAAGGCCTGAGGGCTGGATGTGGTTTTTTTGGTTATTATTACTTCCAACCCTGCCGGCCTCACAGTGACCATCAGCAATCAGTCCCCAAAAGGCCTGAACTCAGCCCCCGAGGGGACGAGAGACCTCAGCAGCTGCCTTCCCATCTGGGCATAAGCTGGTGAGCGCCCACCATTCGAACATTCCTTCCCTCCTCCCCCAAGGGACATCTGGGCCCAAGAACTCCTCTCCAATGCCCATGCCCCATGGCCTCCCACGTACGCTCACCACGGCTGCCATTTCTGATTTCGTAGTTCACACCAGCCCCAGCGGCCAAGTCCAAGTGCAGCCGAACGGCAGATCTGTAATTGCTCGTCTCTCTTCATTGTCTCCCCAATTTTGGCAGGCAGACGATAGGAGCGGGATGCAGGGAGTTAATACTTGAAGCGCTTTTCCCTGGTAGCACCCACTCCCTGCGTCTCTGTCTTTTGTGCGAGTTTAATAAAATAAATTTTGAATATCAATAAAGTACGTCCTATTTTTCTTGGCGTGTCCCAGCCCAGCTCCATCCTTCTATTGCAAAAGTCGTGCTACAGACAGATCACTTTTCCACAGATCATTGATGTGGTGCCGAGAGGGCTGCAGACGATTTGCTAAAATGCTCCAAAGGTATTCAAATTTCTTTAAAGAAGAAATTCAATTTATGTGCATTTATATTACAATGTCTGTCAGGAAGAAAGGTTATAATCACCAGCATATTTTAGATTTACATTTTCTTCTGTACATGAGGTAATGGTATTAGAGGGAAACTTTGAAGCTCGCGGTTGAATTGGACGCATGGTCCTATTTTCATTGCTGCTAAAAGCAGGGTTTTGAAGTTCTTGAGGAAAGCATATGTTAGCATATGTTAGAGAAATATCAAGAACAGGAGGCTGGGTGGCTGAGAGTTTAAAACATTTGTCTTTCCTTCTGGCCCCTCCATGTGGGGCACAGATAGGCTATTCCTCTACACCTCGACCCCTCCGGGAGCCATTTGGGGTGTCAGCGCCTGACACAGCCTGACTCAGAGTCCAGGCTAAATGAATATGTTCCAAGGCCACTGCCCTTCCACACCCTGGGAAGGCCCAGAGCGCCAACTCGAGGTCCCAGTAAGGGCAGGAAGGGCTGAACCCCTGACTCACCCAGGAAGTAATCCTTCGTTCTGGATATTTTTAAATTACTTCCAGGGCTTTCTTCTGGGAAAACACATCAATCATAGGTGCCTAGGAAACTTCTGTCTTCGATTCTTTCACTGACTGATGGACCAGCACAAGCAAGATGGCGGCTGATCCTTTCCCGTAAACCAAACGCTGGCGTCTGGGATTCTTGTCCGAGATCCAAAGCTGGTAACAGGCACAACCAGGATTCCAATCCAGGAACTTGGTTCCGTGGGCCACTGTGTTCATCCAGTTGCCTGGGGCCATCCGGATGGAGACCATATTTAGATTTCTTGAGCTATGCTTCCAACACAAGGATCTGCGGGAAGCTGAGCGGACAGATGTCCCTTAGTGATCCTGACCGGGTCCTCCACATCGCCTGCTTCTGCTCCAAAGCAGAGCTTCGGACACCTGGCTTCGTTGCTTCCAAACGGCATATTAAAAAAATTAGGCCAGGGAAGAACGCTGTTTTCTCAAGTTCTCATCCATGGTTAAAACTACGTATTTTGTTGAAGGGGTATTTCTAACTGAATGTCACTGCCTCTTTTATTGTGTTTCCTCCTAATGCAAGGATAATAACCACAGAGTGTAAAATATTTCATTCTATACTCAATTATTGAATTATGGGGGGGGGAGGAAATTGAAATCAATCTTAATTCTATCTCCCGGAGGCAACCATTGTTAAGATTTTGGTATATACCTTCCTGTATATTTTGTACACACCTATATATTACAGGTAGTGCATGTCTACTATAAATACATTTGTCATAAAAGTGAGATCCTACTAAATTGTTTTATTGAGATACTGGCTCACAATAGATTATGAGCATCTTTTTATACCACTAAAACTTGGTAAGATGGAAAATCTTGGCTATGATTTGACAATGAAATGGAAGGTCTTGTTCTATGTTTTAAAAGAAAAAAAAAAGTCAAAGTCAAATGGGAGCTGGATGGAATAACACATTATGTGTCCTCCCCAAAGCCATGAGCAGAGAAATGGAGAAGAGATTTTTGGAAATAAAGGGAAAGACACATGGATTGGCTTAAAGGAACAATATTCTTTCAGTTGGTTCCGTGCGTTGGTCTGGCAGTTCTTCCTCGGGTTCGGCCTGGGCTCAGTCATGTAACACCAGTCAGCTAGGAGGTCCACGGGTCTAGAAGGTCCCAGCTGACCTCACTCCCTCTGGCTGCCGCCTGAGCCCCTCCGGGCTCTCCAAGCAGCCCCTCACCCTCTGTAAGGCTGGACCATCTTCCTTGCTTGGCCGTCTTGGGGTGCGCTTCCAGAAAGCCAAGGCGAAAACCGCAAGGCCCCTTGAGGCCTAAGGCTCCAAACTCACCCAGCCTCACTTTCTCAAAAATTTATTTTTATTGTGATAAAATCCATGCAACACAAAGTTTGCCACTTGAATCATTTTTAAGTATGTAATTCAGTGGCATTTAAATACTTTCGTGTCATTGTGCCAACATCACCACCTTCCATCTCCAGAACTTTCCCACCTTCCCAAACAGAAAGTGTACCCAGGAAACACGAACTCCCCATTCCCCGTGGCTCCCGCGGCCACCACGCTACCCCCACCTCTAAGACTACTAGAGGCAGTAGACTATTCTACTATTGGATTACTCTTGGGATCTCATAGAAGTGGAATCAGACAGTGTTGGTCCTTGGGGGACTGGCTTATTTCACTTCGTATAGGGCCTTAAACATTCATCCACGTTGTGGCAGGGGTGAGAATATCTTTCCTTTTCAAGGCTGAATAATATCCCGTCGTATGGATACAACACATTTGGTTCATCCATGCAGCTGTCAAAGGACGCTTGGGTTGTTTCCACCTTCGGGCTAAGCAAGCCCAAGACCTGCCCAGAAACAGACCCCCAGCAACTGCTGGGAGGGGCAGCAACATCACTGAGAGGCCCATGGGTGCAGGGAAATCTGGTTCATCTGGGCCATTCCTCAATCCCCATCTCGAAGCCAACGATGGCATTGCCAACCGGAAAGATCTTGCCAGAAGCACAGAGAAACGGAACAGGTTACGAGCCTACAATGCCAAGTCCAGAAGGCTGGTGCAAAGAAGAACTTGCACACACACGGGAAGGGGAAAGCGGGCGTGTTCACAGCACACAGCTTATGAGCAAGAGAACTACGAGTACCCTGAAGATCAGAGACGTCCAGAGCTTAGTGCTCACTCACAAATTCAATCAAAAGGAGCTCTGTGCAATGAGAGTCATGGTCTGTGCAGCGGCTGAGCTGGAATTCGTAGGGAAAGAGGCAGGGATGGGGGGGGCAGAGGCCGTGAGTCCTCGCCTCCCGGACCCCCAACCGAGACGCCGCTGTGCTACCTACTCGAAGTTCATTCCATACCTTGTCCCACTCAATAGTAGCATAAAGATTGCCACCTCTGTCATGAAGAGATAAACTCACGTTGGTGAAAATCATTAAAAAGAAAGAAAAGAAAAAAAAGAAAAGAAAAGGAAGGAAAGGAAAGGAAAGGAAAGAAAGAAGAAAAGAAAGAAAAGAAAAGAAAAAAGAAAAGAAAAGAAAAGGCAATTATGGGCCGCTCCTTCCTCCTTCCCTGGGTGATGTCTTTCAAGTGGCCTCGTGCTCTTCCCGGGCGTCCAGCTCTGCGTTCCTTCCCCTCTGGGGTCACTGACAATGGGCTTGTCTGGGCTTCATCCGTGTTCTCTCTGAAGTACAGCCAGGTGCCCCCCAAAGACTAAAGAGCTAAGTTTACCAGGATGCTTCCTGAGCCATTTCGATTTCAAAGCGCGCTGCGGGTTCTTAATGCATGTTAAACACAAACAGCGTCCTCGGCCCAGCCGTCCGGCAGCCCCTGCTCCTTTGCTGCTCACTCTCTCTTTTCCTGCTCCCCTGCGAGGGCTGGAGGCCCACAGAGGCCAGTCTGTGAAGGCCACGGCCTTGTCGCCGCCTCTCAACGCTAAGACTGGAGGAGACGCAGTCAATCGGAGCCTCAGTTTCTTCATCTGCCAAAGGGGGCGATGCGGAGCCGGGATTAGGGTGAGACCAACTCACACTTGAAATCTTGATAGCTTGGTCATCACAGATTTTGGGTTTTTGCACTTACTTTTTCAAAATTGCATTAAAATCGTTTCTGGATTCCTGAGTTCTTTGGCACCCCCTTCGCTGGCCTCAGGGCACATCGCCAGGGTTAGGTGAGGGGACGCACGGGCATTCGTGCCGGGCTCCTAGGCAGCCCCTGACACGGTGAGCTGTGGTTATGATCATGGTGTTTCTTTCCTCCGGCCTTGCACCCAGATAAGGGAACTCTGGCTTAGAGCGGTCCCGCAGCCTACCCAGGGCCACCCAGCGTGAATGCAGAGAACTCCTTCTCATGCGCTCTCCCCCACGTCGTGGTGGACATGCGGTCATGGCGGAGGGGACGGGCACTGAGAGGGCAGGAAAGAGCGCATTCTTTTTCCACCCTAGAGAGAGTATTTCATTTCCTGTTGCTGTCCCCAGAAATGGGTTCTGTCCGGAAAGAAACTGGGGTGTCCCGCCCTCTGGCACCCCCAAACCCAGGTCCGGCATGACCATCCACCGTCCCCTCCCACTGTGCCAGGTTCAGGTCACAGCAGATGTCACCCTCTGTCTCCCGCACGGGGCCGGGATCGGGGGAGCTCTTCCCATGTAGGCACCAGGCTCGGCCTGCTCGTGTTTTGTCCCCGCGGCTCAGCATAGGCCCTGGCACACAGCAGACCCCGCGAGAGCACTGGCGGAAGGGAGACACACGAGCGCAGGCACGAGCCTGCACACAAGCCCGGCAGTCTGTCTCGGTACCACCTTCTCCTCTGCAAACCAGGGGCAGTCACGACACCCGCATCCTGGTCTCTGTGGGGATGAAACGAGTAAGGCGCCAAACTCAATGACTGTCACTTGGAAAACGCACTAAATAGTAACTTGAATTTTTTTTTTTTCCTTTCCCATCCTGGAACCACCGAGAAACAGCCAGATCTTCTCACAAACAGTGCTCTTGACATTTTGGGCTGGATCGTCCTTTGCCGTGGGGGTGCCCAGTACATTATAGGGTGTCCAGGGTCCCTGGCCTCCACCTACTCGATGCCAAGAGTGGGTCGCCAAGTGTTACAACCAAAACCAAACAAAAACAAAAAACCAAAAATCCTTATCATATGCTCCGTGAGGGATAGAGCTGGCCCTGGGTTGAGATTACTGATGTGGCCCCTTGACACAGATTTTTATTTTTTTAAGATTTTATTTATTTATTTTGAGGGAGGGAGGGAGGGAGGGAGGGAGAGAGAGAGAGTGCCCCTGCACGAGCAGGGGGAGGGAGAGAGGGAGAGAGAGAATCCCAAGCAGACTCCACGCTGAGAGGAGCCCCACGCAGGGCTCAATCTCACAACCCCGAGATCATGACCTGAGCCAAAAACAGGAGTCAGAAACTCAACCGAATGAGCCACCTAGGCACCTTGACACAATTTTTTTTTTTTAAAGAGAAACATGGAGGGGCATGTGGGTGGCTCAGTGGGTTAAAGCCTCTGCCTTCGGCTCAGGTCATGATCTCAGGGTTCTAGGATCGAGCCCCACATCGGGCTCTCTGCTCAGTAGGGAGCCTGCTTCCCCCTCTCTCTCTGCCTGCTTGTGATCTTTCTCTCTCTCTCTCTCAAATAAATAAATAAAATTTTTTTAAAAAAGAGAAACATGAATAATTCTCACGATGTTTTTATTTTCTTAGTGCTCTGCAACATGAATGAGTTCGAGTTAGGTGGGTAGATATTAAAATAAAAAGAAAAATGAGAGCGACAGTTGTGCTCGCAGATGGTAACTGAGGGCCTCTGGGGTTCTGGAGTCTTCTGGCTGTTTCCCGGGCATCACCTCTAATCCCAACGGTAGCCCTGCGGGGCGGCTGTTATCAGTACACGCTCCAGAGGAGGAAACAGAGGTTGCAAAAGCACCAGACGACTTGCCCAGGGCCTCATATCCACGAACGGCGGGTCTGGAAATGCCACGCAGGGGGCCCAGCTCCAAAAACTACGTCTTTCCGCAACTCTGTTTTTGTGTCTTTCCAGAATCCTTCCAGCTGCATTCCAATTACTACGTGAATAATGTCCGTCAGACCGTGTATCTCTCCACCTCTCAGGAACCCCCTTTCTTCCCCCACCAAATGTCCAGGAATGAAAATATCTGAGAAAATAAGCCGAATTTCTAAAAACTTACATCCAAATGTCTGGAAGGCTCTTGCATGGTTGATCAAATTAAGGGAAAGTATGCTTAAACACAAAGTGCCCCTGCCAAATTGAATTCTTGTTCGCCGTGTTGTTTTTGGACGAAAAACAGGACCCTCGGAGTATGGTTAGAGCCGAGACCATTCTGCCCCCAACCGCCCAAGAGCAACACATGGGCTCGCCGGGGACCCAGGCCACAGGACCCTTCTTCTGCCTTGCCTTGCTGAAGCTCCCTTAGGAAAATATCTCCACTAGTACCAGCCAGGGCCATCTGGCCCTTCCTTCTGCCGGTTCCAGAACCCACCAGCCAAGACGAAGAGGGGCTGAGGGACACCAAGAGTCTTATCCCTGCTACTTAGAGTATGGTCCCTGGAACAGCAGCTGCGGCACCTGGAAGCTTGCTAGAAATGCTCATTCCCAGGCTCCACCCCAGCCCTGCTGACTCAGAAACTCGACAGGTGGGGCCCAGAAATCTGTGTTGTCACCAGTCCTCCAGGAGACTCTGATGCCACTGGCCTTCGGCCCTTTCCTTTGATGAGGTTCTCTGGAAGGAAGGAGCCCTGTCCAGTTTGGGCCAAGATAAGGAATGTGGGATCTGAGAAGGGAAAGGAATTCTCTGGAACCGCCAGAACTGCCAGGGAGATCTAAGTCGCGACTCAGTGACGTCACTTCCTTCTGAGGCTCCCTGTTGAGCTCAAGCTAAGGTCTGAAACTCCCTAGGACATGCCCTCTATAACCTGGGCCTGCTACATCCCCGGGCCCAGCCTGGGGCCCCCGCCTGGCACCGAGAGCCCCAACAATACCAAACACTGGCACCTCCCATGCTCTGACCTGCCGCCCCAGCATGCCTTCCCTTCCGTCTGGGCTTCCTCGTCTACACGTGTGTCTCGTAGGTACCTGCACCCGAGAAGTCAAGCCGACCATGGCTGTGCAGACCCTCAACCCCCACCCAACTCGGGTACAAAAGATGTCCATTTGCCTTCAACTCTTCCTGACCTCAAGATCAAAGATACACATTTTGGCAATGCCATGCCGTTCAGCGATGGCCACCAGGAACGATTCAGAAAAAAGTTGGCACCGTGTGGTACACTCAGCTGAGCAAAGTTTTGGGGTCTGATGCCTTGTATAGGAAGAAAAATTATTATCCTGCATTTCACCACTCCAAATCCTTCTGGCCCATCACTGGGGCGAACCTCTTTTTACATTCCAGACCCCTTTGTAATTTCCAGGCTGACTTCCCTAATCGCCACCTATGTTGAGCCTCAGAGTAGTATTGACCTGGATATTAAGAAGCCACAACGCATTTTCTAGAAGGAAAAATCAGAGCTTTTCCTTCGGTCCTTACTCCTGAACAAAGGTATTTGGTAATCATTACCCCACTCACTTTAACGTTTAGCCAGGATCTTGGTCAGGGAGCACTCGTTTCTCATGGACCATTCTTTACAGTGGCTCTCCACAATCGAACATGACTTGGAGATATCTTTTTCCAACTTTCTGAAACACAGCGGACATGTGGTTTTCAGGATCTACTCATGGTAGCCCAAAGCAGCAAGCATTGCAATCCTGGGAGACGCCCAAGGTTAGAAGTGCGTATTGTATCGGGCACAGCGGACACTCGGCAAGCTCCTTGAGAAATGCCGTATGGCGCTGGAGAAGGAGGGGCGGTCACAGGGAGGACAATATCAAGAGAAGGCCAAGAGCAGAGCCAAAACAGTTAAGTGGCAAGGGGGAGGCTGGGTCTGGTGCCAGCTTATGGAGAAGTGACACATGTTTCTGCTTTAAGTGATCACTTTTTACTTTTAACATCCAAGATTAAAATTAAGTGCATTACCATAGATCAGTTTACAGGGATTTGGTACATCTGTTTTGGAAATGTAAAACAAAACTGGGTAACATCATTATGTGTATTACCAGAATTGGAGAAATGTATCAGTGACAGCCCGGGCTGCCTCCCCACTTACATTCCCCGGATTTACATTCTAGCTCCCCATTTTCGCATTTCTCACACTTGGTGGAGAAGACATGGGGCCAGGGGTGGAAGAAGAGCCCACGCTCCAAAAAATGCAATGAGGCACCCAGACTCCATCCAGATCCCCTGGTGGCCCCGTAGCAGAGGCCAGCCAGCACCCTCCTGGGAAGAGCCCCCCTGCCCCATGCCTGGCCTGACCCCTAACCCCCTCCGGCAGCTTGCTGGCCCAGAGCCTGACACTGGGCTCTGGCATCCGGCCAGAAGGAAGAACACTGGCGAGTTCGATTCTCGCTGCAGTGCCGAGCACATGGTTTCTGGTTTGCTATTTACACTGCTCTCTGGGAGAGAAAACAAGTCTTCCAACCGAAGTACTCCAATTTCTACTATTTATCCAAGATTACACATATAATCCCATAATAAAACACCGTTCCTGCCCAGAAAGCAGAGTGATTGCCTACAGATGTGCCCAAACCAAAACATCCGCACATCCAAAATGGCCACCGGCGGGATACTCTAGCTCCTCTGGATGGATGACCAAAAGGCCTAATTAGCTTCTGGAGCTTTCCAAGTGGAACTCCCACCTCGGGAAGGAAAGAGCGCGCGGGGGATGGGAGTGGAGAGTCGCAGCCTCTCGAAGGGCGAAGGGCGGCCCGAAGTGCGAGCTGAGGAAGTTTGGCCCTAACGGCGCGCCGTCACCGACACCGGAAAATAGAATGCTGTCCTAATGGCGCCTGGCGCAGCGTCAGGAAAATACCTCATCTGATTTTTTATTCCGCGGACAAATGATGTGCATCCCTGCCTTTATCTGGCTGCTTCTATTAAATACCCGCGTGCAGCAAAGATTTCTTCATTTGCTCGTTTCTCGTGGCACCATTTGGGGGGTTGGGGGTGGGGGAGGAGCTCAGAGTGAAAACATATCGGGAGGCGCGAGGGAGGTCTACCTGCTCCTAGAAACCCCTGGAAATGGCCGGGCCCCCCTTGGATCGTATCACCTAATCATCTCAGCTCTACCTTGATTTGTCTCTCAGTTTACTGTTTAAAAATGTAACCCAATCGCCGAGCTCAACAAGCAGTCTGTTTATTATTACTTTTGATAGAAAGGTTCATAACGTCCTGTAATGCGCGTGCATTTTTTATTCCGTTTGGCTACCAGACACTAAAACCATTTGGGACATTTATTAAAATGCACTCAGCCGCTCTTTAGGATGAGGTTAATGTGGGATTTATGCCTCTGTGGTGCACGGTGCGCAAAGCAGTAATAAGGCTTGTTTAGTACTTGGTTCACGTACAAAATGATCGGCTATAAAAATTGAAGGAATACAAAGATGGCTTAAAAAAAAAAAGCACAGAATGAGGAGTGATCTCTTCAAGTAGGGGGCTTAGATAAGACATCAGACAAGGAGGATAAATTTATTTTAATGGAAAAATCTTATTCTCTGGTTGCATGAGACAGGCTGTTGGGGGGGGTGGAAGGGGGTTCCCAGAAGCCTGGTCTGATAGACCCAGGCTGTCACTTGCCAGGGGACTTCTGGGCCACCTGGCGTGGATGGGAGACACTTCCTGCATAGCCACACTTCCTCCTCATGTTTCCCGAATTCCTTCCAACCCCAAAGGCCTGTGGCCTTCAAATAGACCCGAGCCTGTGAGAGGGCCAGTCAGACGTCCAGGATCAGGCCCCTCTGGTGTCAGGACCAGATGGACCTGGCAAGATGGGTTACGAGTTCCAAGCAACTTCCCAACAGTTGGCCGGGTGTCCGGGCAGCAGGCAAAGCGTGCATGTTTCCTGCACATGTTGGTGAGATGCTTGCTTCCAAAAGCAGAAGTCATCCAGAAACCCCTGGAAATAGCCCAGCACCAGCCCCAGGAAAAACCTGCCCCTTCAGGAAGCCGCTTCCCAGACAGGGCAGCCGAGGGCCAGGGTCCTCCTTCCCTTGGAAAAATGGGGGTGGAAGGGGTACTTTGGGAGGGGTCTTCTCTCCAGCTGCAGCTCGGCTAACCTCCCCGAGGCAGGGGGACACACAGCGGGGAGGAGCAACCCCCTTCTCCAGCCCCTGCAGCTGGGCCCTGGGGGGGATTAGAATGCAGGCTTTGCCCTCCGTTTCCATCCCGAGGGAGGGCGTGCAGGCTAAAAGCAAAGTCAACAGGGCCGGCTCAGCGGCCAGCATCCACCCGGCAAGATGGCAGGAGCTCCCTCTCTGCTCCCCCTCTTCTGGAATCATTGTCCCCCCGCCCCAGAGATCATCTGAAAATAGAAATCAGACCAAGTCACCCTGTCACCTGTTCTAGCCCCCCCCAGGCCTTCCCATCACACTCAGAAGAACATCCAAATCCTTCCCGGGGCCCATGAGGCCAAGTGCTTCCTGCTTCTTTCTACCATTTCTCTCCCTCCACTCTCTGCCTAGTCCCTTCTGTGCCAGCCACCTCAGCCTCCTTTCTGTGCCTCTCCTTCTCCACTCTCCAGACTCCGGGCCTTTGCACATGCTGGTCCCCCCTGCTCAGAATGCTGTTGTCCCAGAAATATGCATGGCTGCCTCTTCATCATACAGATTTCAGTTTAAACCAATCCTATAGGGACCTTGTCTTCCCCCCCGCCCAGTGAAAAAGGGGCCCCTATCTTCTTCATAGCACCCTATTTCATTTTTTTTTTAAGATTTTATTTATTTCAGAGAGAGAGACAGTATGTGTATGCTCGAGCATGAGCCGGGAGAGGGACAAGCAGACTCCCCACTGAGCAAGGAGGCCGATGCAGGGCTTGATTCCAGGACCCTGAGATCATGACCTGAGCTGAAGGCAGACGTTTAACCGACTGAGCCACGCAGGCATCCCATACATTACGCCATTTTCATTATCAGCATAGCACTGAATGCTACTTTTCACCCCTCGTTTACTTATTGTTGTTTATTCAGTCTCTCTCTGCTGGGATAGAAGTTAATGGAGATCAGGGACATCACCCGCCTTATTCACCCCTGGGCGGCTGCTCCTTGAGTGGGGCCAGGCACAAAGTCAGGCTTAATAAATGAAGAGTCATTGGATCCCGAACCTGATCTCATGTTCAGTCCCGTGGCCACCCTGTGCCCTGGCTAATAATATATCCATTTTACAGATGACCAAGCAAACTCAGCTAGGCCAAGCACTCGCCCAAGGTCATACAGCCTAGCAAGAGGTGGGGCAGAGGACTCGCGCCCGGGGTTGTTTCTGATCCCTGAGCTGGCATTCTCGACTACCAAGCTACACGGCCCCCATCTGTGGATGACCCGCAGGGAAGATACCGTGTCTCCCCAGATAACCCGGATAAAAGGCAAGTCGGGCTGTTTGATAGGCACTTCTGGGCCGCTGGGCTTAGAACCAGTTCCTTGCTTTCCCCACCCTGAGACTAGTCTGGATTCCCGGCCGCAGCAGGGCCGTGGGCAAACTGAGCTTATGTTCGGTCCAACAAGGCTAATGCAAGAAAGCACGTTCCCTTCCCTGCCCCTCCCCTCCGTGCCCCCCAGCCAGCTTTCTAGACCTACCCAGGGCCCCCTCTCTGCGCCTTTCACCCTCAGGCACACACCCCGAGTCTCCTGTCCCAACTTCTTGGGGGTCCCACCGTCCCCTCCCCACCCCCTACCCTGAGGTCAATGACCCTTTAAAAAAAAAAGAAAGAAAGAAAATTCACACAGCACAAACCACAGCAGATCACGAGAAAGCGCTAGAAAGACGAACAAGCTTGACTGTCCATCAAAAAAAAATTTTAATGGGTCTTCTGGCTTCCGCCAGCTTTCACTACGTGCCTGTGGCTCGTTTGAGGAATTATTCTCGGGTCCCATTTGCTCTCCTGGCACGGCGTCTCCAGCACGTGTATCAGACACGTCCCAGGGCGGGGTGTTCTCCTTCGTCAGACCGGATGACGAATGTTTCCACAGCTGCAAACAAGACACTGCTGCTAAGAAGCTGGGGGCTGTTGGAGAGGCATGAGGACCTTATTATCAGTGTTGGAGTGAAGACAGAGAAGGAAGGCGGCAGGGAGCCCTCTGGAAAGGAAGGCACCAGGGCAAATGGCAAAGCTAAGGAAAGACAAATCGGGTCGGCCTCTGCGGTGTCTTAACGGGCAAGGTGTTTACTGGGAAACGTACTGAGTAATCCAGTGAAAATTGGCCGAGACGCACCGTGCGCCCCAGTCCGCTCGCCAGCCTGAGAGCCAGCAGGGACCGAGGGCTCCGCTACGTGCCGCGCATGGAGAATATCTGGATATTTCTCTTGCCCCTCGCGACAACGCAGGTTACCGAAGAGGACACTGAGGCGCAGGAAGACGAAGTAATTTGCCAGGGCCAGGATGGAAAACGGAGTGCCAAGTGACATCCACCAGCCTCTTAGCTGCCCTGCTAAAAGCGTCCATCCTCCGCTCTTCGCATTTAGGTTAAGAAAAGCGTTGCTTAACTCAAATACGCAGAATCACCTGGGGCGCTCTTTTTGTAAAAAAAAAAAAAAACAACAAAACAAACAAACAAAAAAAACATCGATGCCCAGACCTGGGGTTGGACCCGTTCATTAGAACCTCTGGCGGTGCCCCCCCTCCATGCATTGGTATTTTTGAAAAGCTTTCAAAACGGCGATTTTGAATGTGCAACCGGACTTGACATTCACTGCTCTCAACTAGTGCAGCGGTTCTCAAAGCGGGGTTCCCTGGACCAGTAGCAGCGGCACCGGGGCACTGGTCAGGAATGCAAACCCCAGAGCCCTACCCAAGACCCGTTGAATCAGAAACTCTGGCAGGGGACAGAGGCCAGCAGCTGATATTTTAACGAGCCCTCCAGGTAATTGTGAAACATGCTAAAGCTCGGGACATTGCGTGGTAATATCTCTTTGAGTAATTCTCAAGTAATCCAAAGGATTACTTGGATCCCATGGTAGTTCCGCCTTTGAGGGGGAACCGCCATCCTGTTTTCCATGGTGGCTGCACCATTTTGCATTCCCACCAACAGTGCTTGCACGTTTCAGTTTCTCTACATCCTCGCCAACACTGGTTTTTTGGGGTTTTTTTTGGTTTTTGGTTGTTGGCGAACCCATCCTGACCTGTGTGAGGTAACACTTCATTGTGGTTTTTGTGTATCCCATTTCCCTGATAACGCATGACAACAATTTTTCATATACCCGTTGGTCATGTTTGTGCTCCCATGTTCACCGAGGCACTGCTCACAAAAGGTAAGATATAGAAACAAGTTGAAAGCCCGTAGGCAGATGAATGGATAAGGAAAATGTGGCATATACACATAAAGGAATACTATACAGCCTGAGAAAAGAAGCAGAGTCTGCGATGTACAACGATATGGATAGACACTGGGGACATCAGGCCAAATACAGAAGGACACATGACCCCACTTAAATGAGGTATTTAAAATAGCCCAAATCAGGGGCACCTGGTGGCTCAGTTGGTTAAGTGACCCTTGATTTCAACTCAGGTCATGATCTCAGGGTCGTGAGATCGAGCCCCTCATTGGACTCCCTGCTCTGCAGGGGGGTCTGCTTAAGATTCCCTCTCTCTCTCTTTCTCTCTCTCTCTCTGTCCCTTCCCCCCACTAAAAATTATATAAATAAAATAAAATAGCCCAAATCATAAAATCAAAGAGCAGAATGGTGGTTACCAGGGGCTGGAGGGAGGAAGAAACGAGGTATTATTAATCAACAGGCATGAAGTTTCAGTTAAGTAAGAGGAACAAGCTCTAGTGAACTACCCAGCATTGTACCGATAGCCGGCAATGACCCATTGCACATTTAAACACTGTTGAGAAGATAGGGCTCGTGTTGTGTTCTTATCACAATAATATTTTTTTTAAGATTTATTTATTTTAGAGAGAGAGAGAGACAGCATGGGTGTGGGGAAGGACAGGAGAGGGAGAGAGAATCTCACGCAGGCTCTATGTTCAGCGTGGAGCCCGATGTGGGGCTCGATCTCACGACCTGAGCCAAAATCATGACTTAGCTCTTAACAGACTGAGCCACCCAGGCGTCCCCATTATTATAATGTATTTTTTAAACCCACTACTCTTTCTAGAATATAAACTCCAAAAAGACAAGTTTTGTTCCCCCCTCTATTGCCAGCAGTTAGAGGCAAAATACTCACAACACGAACGGATGGTTGGATTCACGACTGCATACAATATGATGTGGATGCCGTTTCCCTAACATTTAGAAAATCTGCACTGGTAAGGACTTAGATCCTACTTTGCACGGCTAGTTAAGGATTCATTTAACTGGATTCATTTAACCATCTATATCGGTGAGATGAAAATCTTCGCGGCCTAAAAGTGTTTAGTCAGTCTGTTGTTTTTTTTCAAGAGAGGCTCCAGAGAGAATGAAATTAACACCAACCACAGTTGGTAATTACCGGCCTGGCCCTGCTGTGATTAGTCCTGGTTAAAGCAGGCAGGTAGCTAATCTGCAAGGCTGTTTTATTTTCTGCCATCACACCCTTGCCCCCCAAGAGCGGAGGGCTGCTCATTATCGACAGAGTCGGGCGAATTTTCCTAGCAGTTGAAAGAGTCAATCCTGCATTCTTCTGCCCAGCCCAACACTCAGAAAGAGCTGTTGCTTCATCAGAGAGAATTAACCAGCCTTTCCCGCTCTCCTCATTAAATGATGGAAATGCATTGTGTCTTTCTGCACTAGCCTGCTTCCTTCAGAATTCCCTTTCCACCGCCCGACCGCAGTTTTACCGTGCGTGAAAAATGGCTGGGAATCACAACAGTCCTGCGAGGGAGCAATGATTAAATTTGTCCCCACAATTAATGTGTCTATGATTGGCAGAGGGGAGGGGAGGGAGGGCTGGAGCAATCAACAATCAATGGCGGGAAGGTGACCTGACACCACAATCCTCTGCAATTGTAATCAATATCACTCTGGCTCCGGGAGCCTCTCTCAATCTACCCTGCTTCATCTCGATAGAGTTTATTCTTGTATAAATACCTTAAATAAATAGCAAGAGGAGAACACCCAGGGATACTTGAAATTACATCCATATCGTGCAAAGGCACAAGCGGGTTCCACTGGGGAGGATCTGTCTCTCAGAACCAAACAAGCTTCTCCTTTAAAAACCCTCGTAATTGGTTATTTACACACACCACAACTTCACATTGAGGCTGCAGCTCGATTATCATAAGCATTTCCAATGCGACAGAACCCAACCTCAGTGAATACGCAAGCCCTTCTAATTTCTGACACGACTAACTGGAGGGAGCTGGTGAGAAGCGGTGATTTATCTGTTTGGGATTTGAATGGGATACTGCCTGTCTCGAAGCCAGGGTTGTTTTTCTGGGAACATGTGTCGCCTTGAAACCCTGGCTGACACTCTTTAGGAATCATAAGGATTCTAGGGGCCAAGATTTTTGTTTTCCTTACCGCTTGCCCCCCCTACCCCCCATCCCCACCACCCCCATTCCTTCCTCTGGTAAGGGGAGGGGAGGAGATTTTGCTGAGATTTTGTGGTGGAAAACAATGCAGCCCCACCGATACGGGTCCACTCTGCAGGTTGACGAGAAGTGCGAGAAGCAACGTCAATTACATGCAGATCAATTTAATCACAAACACCAGAGCAGATTGAAAACAAAGGCTCTCCTGGAGCCCGCGCTGGGCCAGCGGGCACGCTAGGGAGGCCGTTACCCCTGGGACCCTCTTAGAAATTGTCCTATTGATGAGAGCCTCCTAGTGGGGAAGGATCTTGGAAATCCCAGTGGCTCCAGCCACTCAAGTGCATCCTGAATGTGCCCACTTCTCTCCTTGCCCACCGCTGTCCCCGAGCCTCCGAGCCTCAAGCCCGGGCTGCTGAGATTCCTCCCAAGAGCCCCCAGTCCATCCCTGCCTCCACTCTGCCACCCTGAGCCACGCACCACAGGACAACCAAAGTGGCCCTTGAAAAATGATACATCAAGTCCTGATACACTTGAGTCTTCCCCTTGCACTTGGAACGACGAGGCTCTGGGGTAGTGGCCCCAGCGCCTCTCTCCAAATCCTCACTCAGACGACTCTCCCTCTCTATCACTATGCTCTAGAGTCTGTGGCCTTCTTTCTGTTCCTTGAACACGTCAAGTTTATTCCTACCCCAGGGCCTTTGCTAAGGCTGTAGTCTCCACCTGGACTGTTCTTTTGTGCCTCCCCTATATCTTCACATGGCAGGACATAATATAATATGTAATATATGATATGATATGATATATGATATATGATATAATATACAGGGTAGATATATATATGTGTGTATATATATATATATATATATATATATATATATATATACAAGATCTCAGATGTGCCTCAGCTCAAATGTTACCTCCTCAGAGAAGTCTTCCCTGACTTCCCACCTAATGTCACCTCCCAGGGGCCTTTGTCCACCCCACGATAGCCATTCTCTAGCACATCCCCACAGTATATTTTCTTCATGGCATGATCTCATTTGTGTAGCCCCCTTGTCCCCTTCCCACCGGAATGTTGGCGCCACGGAAGCAGAGGCTGGTCTCTCAAGCAGTGCTTGGCACACAGTAGGTGCTCAGGAAGTGTTTGGGGGAAAGAACGAATGAATGCACTCTCAAAAGGAAGCTCAGTGACTAGAGACCCCTTTGCCCTAAGTCCTGGCTCCACTCCATTACCAGTTTCCCTGTAAAATTACGCAAAATTATGAGCTCTGCCCCCAGGAAACTCCCTGATCAGAGATGCTGGCCATGTTGAGGACCCTACTGACAGGCCTTTCCTTCTGCTGTTTCCGGGCCTTGCCTCCTTCTAGCTCCTTCTGCTGGCTCAACCTGTATGCTCTTCGGAGGCCCCACTGAAGACCCAGGAGGCCTCCCTAGCACTTGTGCCACCCCAGTGTCCTGTCCGTTTAGGAAGGCCTGGCCCCCAAGCTTCCAAAGCCCTACCCAGAGTAGTCCACGGGCCCTTACACTGTCCTCACCCCATTCTGGCTCCTTTTCTCCCCTCAGATCCTTTTGCACCAGCCTGGGAGCCCCTCCCCCACCCCCCCACCCCTGGCATCCATCAGGGTCTCTGGAGGGGACTATCCGACACAGTCACCGTCTCTGGTCCTCCGTCAACAGAATGACCAAAAATGGCCCCCGGGGAGAAGAGCCATTTCCCCAGCTTTATTTACTCCAGATTTGACGTGTACATTGCACAAGGGCTCAGAGCACGGACTCTGGGGCCTGAGAACAAGCAGAATTCCAGTCGTGGCCCCACTACTTAGTAGCTGTGCCACCTGGGGCAAGCGGTGTAAGCCTCCCCAAAGCGGAGGTGATCATGCTTAAATGAGGTTAATGTCGATGATGTCTGTAAAATGCCTGATCTATTATATTGCCCAGTAAAAAGGAAAATGCGTGTGTGGGCGCGCGCGCACACGCGTGCACGCACACATGCATCGCACACGCTCACGCGCGCACACACACACACACACACACACTAGAAGTCTGTGACTCTCTTCTGTTAGCAGTGGTTCCTCATTTCTGGTGTCCCATCTAAATGGGCTCTTTCCCCATTTCCCTACACCTCTGAATTCATAATTTTTTTTTTTGGATTATAGCTTTTTTCTTGGCAAGCGGCATTTTTCAAGTCTTTTTTTTTTTAAGATTTTTATTTATTTATTTGACAGAGATCACAAGTAGGCAGAGAGGCAGGCAGAGAGAAAGGAGGAAGCAGGGTCCCCGCTGAGCAGAGAGCCCGATGCGGGGCTTGATCCCAGGACCCTGAGATCATGACCTGAGCCGAAGGCAGAGGCCTCAACCCACTGAGCCACCCAGGCGCCCCGAAAGTCTTTTTTTAGAGCAGTTTTGGGTTCATAGCAACTTGGAGAGGAAAGACAGGGGATTTCCCACATGCCCCCTGCACAGCAGGCCCAACCTCCCCTACGGTCATCGTCCTCCCCCAGAGTGGGACATTTGTCACCACTGATGAACCCACGATGACACAGCAGTGTCGCCCAGAGTCCATAGTTGACATTAGGGCTCACTCATGGTGTCGGGTGTTCTATGGGTTTGAACAAGTGCATAGACGCGTATCCATCATTCTAGTACCACATAGACCCTTTCCATGGTCCCAAAAATCCTCTGTGTTCTGCCGAGTCGTCCCTCCGCCCTAGCCCCTGGCAAACTGCTGATCTTTTTACTGTCTCCACAGTTTTGCCTTTTCCAGAATGCCATGTAGTTGGAATCGCGCAGTATGTAGTCTTTTCAAATTGGCTCCGCTCCTTTCATACTTAGCAATATGCGTTTTCGATTCCTCCATGTCTTTTAACGATTTGATCGCTCATTTCTTTTTGGTCCTGAATCATAATCCATCGTGTGCACGGACCACAGTTTACTTATCCGTTCGCCTCCTGAGGGACAATCTTGGCTGTCCCCAAGTTTTTTTCTTGGCTGAGGTGAAGCTATGAGCTTTCTTTCCTTGTCAATCAACAACTTTGTGATCCAACTGTACGGTACTTTGTGCCTTTGGGGTTTTAAAAGGTTTTTGTTATGCCTTATATCAAGGCTACCACCGCATGAGTGAGAATTAAGACTTCATAGACTTTTTAGACCTTGCGATATTTCTCCAAATAAATCTCTCCTATAAATCACAAAGATAAATATTTATAAAAGTGCTATAAACATCCATGTGCAGATTTTTGGGTGAATATAGTTTTTCAACTCACGTGGGCAAACACCAAGGAAAGTGATTGTTGGATCAAATGTTAGCATAACAGCAATTTTTAAAAAAGATTTTACTTATTTATTTGACAGAGAGAGAGAGAGATCACAAGTAGGCAGAGAGGCAGGCAGAGGGAGAGGAGGAAGCAGGCTCCCCGCCGAGCAGAGAGCCTGATGCGGGGCTCGATCCCAGGACCCTGAGATCAGGACCTGAGCTAAAACCAAGAGTCGGATTCTTTGCCAACTGAGCCACCCAGGCACCCCAGCATAATAGCATTTTAATCTTTGAATTGGTCTTTGCGGTCTCATCTCTGTTTTCAACAATTACCTCCTGAGGGCCTGTCTCCCTGGGAGCCCTGTGCTAGGCACTAGGGACAGGAATGGGTATGTAATGGATTTGCTTTTTGCCCTTGGGGAGCATACAGTCCAATGGAAGAAACAAATAGAAGACGAGGAAATGGGTCAAGGTGTTATCGATGATGAGATGTGCATCTTGAAGGGATTGTGTGGGGTACAGAGACGAAGCAAGGTGAGGATATAGGTTCAGAGGTGGGGGATGTACTGAGCAAGACCCATCAGGAAGGTCCCCAATGGGGGGGTGACATCTAAGTCAGGACAAGAAGGGAGTGAAGGAGTCTCAGCCACGAGAAGGGCCCAGGGACAGTGATCCTGATGGAAGGAATCGGTGTGAGAAGGCCCCGAGGGCAAAAGAGCCTGGGCACCTGAGGAACCAAGAGGAGCCCCCACGGGGAGGGGAACTGGGGCTCGGGTCATAAGAGTGCGTCTGGAGAACCCCCAGGACCCAGATGACCCGAAGGAGAAGGAAGCGAGTACATCTTCCCAAGCCCCATCTTCCCAAGCACCGCCTGGGGAATCCGGGCGTGCATAGCCCTCCACGCTGTGCGCGCCTGACCCTGCCCAGCCTAGGGGACAACGTGTGGCCAATCACACCGATCAGAGAGAGAGTACAAGTAGCCTCAGCGAGCTCCAGAAAGAGGGGCCAACTCCATGGCCACCATATACTGAGGAGGAGGCCTCAAAAATAAAAACAAAGGGCTCAAAGCCGGACCAGAGGCCCTTCCATGCAAGAGGTATGCCCCGCAGCTCGCACGCATTCTGTGATGCCCGGGCTCCGATGGGGCCATGCGACCTCAAAGGCGGCCCCTGTGCCCGTGCTCTGAGCCTCTGGCTTGTCCACGGCTGGAATATGGCCCAGGAGCTCCGGGCTGGGCCGTTTCCCTTCTCTGACACCCATAGATTCTAGATCACCGCCTCCTGGCCCCCAAGTGAACACCCAGCTCTATCCGGTTTCTCGTCTTCTCCGGGCAGTCCATCCCCTACCTCTCCAGGGAGGTTACCCTGGCCGAATCTGAGGACACTCTCTGTCCCTGTACCTGGGAACTCTCCCTACTGAAGAAAAGGGAAGTACAAGTTTAATCCCTAGCAGGGCGCACCCTCTAAAGACCCCACGGGCAGTGCAGATTATAGTAATGAGGGCTCGCCTTAGGAGTTGCAGAGGAATTTGTACCTTTCAAGTAAGCATACCATCACCGTTCTGCCCCAAACACCACTTCCGCTTTTCCTATAGTCCACCATTAGGGATGCATTCCTTTGTGTTGACCAGATGTAGTATTAAGATACAGATTAGTGGGGAGATCGGGGGAGGTCTATAAGTCATGCATTCACCCGTGTAAAGGGGAGGAGGCCATGGGTCAGTAGTTCTCAACCCTGGTGTAT
This sequence comes from Nasua narica, assembly GCA_028533885.1. Classification (NCBI taxonomy): domain Eukaryota; kingdom Metazoa; phylum Chordata; class Mammalia; order Carnivora; family Procyonidae; genus Nasua; species Nasua narica. The sequence continues at coordinate 24,059,985 of CM052803.1, read as the reverse complement.
ATTAGAATTATCTGGGCCACACTCCTGAATAATTAAAACTAAGTCTCTGGAGACAGGGCCCAGGCATCTGTAGTTAGCAAGAGCTGCCCAGGTCCTTCTGATGCTATGTGAGAACCAGGAACTCCTTACATGGGCAACTCATCACGAAATGTACCAGGGGATGCCACGCTGATGGCCTGCGCTTTGCAGATAGCCCAAAGGAGAAGCCGGCCACTGGTCGGACTGGGGGCCACTGGGGTTCCTCCCTGCTGAGCTCTCTTTCAGCTGGCAGCAGCTGTTGGCCGGTGTGAGATCCCCAAGCCTCCTGGGGGCTTCTCAGCATTCTGGGCATAGGGGCTGGAGCAAAGCACTCTGGGTTATATGGGGAAAGGGAAGACTGAACTGATGAGTGAGAGCGGATGTGCAGCCAGAACCCTGAGCAGCGAGCCCCTTGGGTGGGGTGGGGAGGGGCGGGCGGGAGGGGTGCGGTGGAGAGCAGGACATGCTAACTCTGAAATCAGGAGCAAGCAGCCGGTGTAACACACACTCCGGTCCCACTGCCTCAGCCGCGGCCCGTCTTGAGGGATCCAGGAGAAATGAAAATTAATGGGGTGGGGAAGGTAATCAGTGGTGAGTCCCACTTTTGTTAATAACCACCCTCCATCACGGGGAGAATGAGACAGAGCGTCCAGTGGAGGCCAGGGTCACCTTGAGCCTGGGAGGGGTCTCTCTCTCTCTCTCTCTGGCCTGAAGCCTCCCCAGGTCAGGGCAGAGGGTCCCTTTGGAGCCACCAGGCCGTGAGTGCTTTGAAGATTGGCTCTGAGGACTCTGCTTTTGTCCCCAATGTCACTACCCCCACCACTTCCAGCCCCCGCTGCCTCATCGCCACACATAGAGTCACTCTAAAAATGGAGACACTTTGGGGCCAAAGCTCCTGCAAGCAGGTGGGGCCGACAGCAGCCTCTGACCCCCCAAAACTGCCCGATGATAACCTCCCACGGCCAGCGACCCCTGCCCTGCCAGGTACCTAAAAATCACAGGGCCCCCAAGACAAATATCTCTCCCAAGTTGACTCTTTGTTTCCAAAGCCATTTTCATTTCCCATTTGCTTGCTCAGCCTCCCCGCCCCGCACTGCGTTGCCTGGTGATGGGTGAAATGGGCAAACAGGAGCCTCCCCAAGCCGGGCTTTGATGTGTGCGGCCGGGAGCCGGGACAGCCGTGGGGCTGCCCGCTGCCCTCTCGGCCAAGCCCGCCATGGGAACCCTGCAATGTGGCTGAGCTCGTTCACGTGGGCGTGAGGCCCGATGGCCAACCCCGCCCCGGGAGGTCTCGGGTCAGCAGGGAAATGGAGGGATTTCACTCATTTCCCATACTCCTGGCACCAGAGCAAGCCATGTTCTGCCCACTGAGCCAGTCAAGTCGGTACAGCTGAGCGGTTAAAGCCTGGCTTCTGGAAGTAGGCTCTTTGGTTTCAGATCCCTGCTCCACCACTTAACTAGCTGTGTGACCTTGGGCAAGTGACTGATCTCTCTGGGCCTCAAATACCTGCAACTGACCTGTAAAGCACCAGTAGTGGCACCTTGCATCATATAGTTGTTGTGAGGTTCCAATAAGGTCCTATATATATAAATAGTATTTAAAACAAAGACAAGGGCGGCTGGAGGGGAGGGGGTCCCTGGGTGAGGGGCATTAAGGAGGGCGCCTGACGGAAGGAGCACTGGTTGTTACATGTGACTGAGGAATCACTGAACTCTACCTCGGAAACTAATAAACTGAATTTAAGTAAAATTAATTAGTTGATTAATTGAATTTAAATTTAATTAATGGAATTTAAACAAAGATTTTTTTAAAAAATCAGGCAAATGCTGAGGCCCAGAGAAGGTATAACACTTGCCTGTGCAAGTGGCAGAGGGAGGTCTGAACCCAGGACTGGTCTGACATCAGAGCCCGTGGCTGTAACCAGATGCTAAACACTCGACTCTTCCCACCAGACCTCAGGGGCCCTTGGCCGCCCACCAAGCTCCCCTTGAGTGCTCTTTGACCAGTGGTCATTCTCATGGACTCTAGGGAAAGTGTCACATGTCTTGGCCAGGGAGCCGAGACTGTTATGTTGTACACACCAGTTGGGTGCCTTGCCCCGGGGACCCCTTGCTCAGGGAGCTGGAGAAGGTCCCCCCTTTTTGTCCCCCCTCCCCTCACAATCCTATAGCTCTATCCTGGTTCCTTTCCAGGCCCTGTATTAGCTGCTTGCAAGGTTTGGTCAGGTGGGAAAGGGAAAAGAACACAGCCACAGCCGCTGGTCTTGTCCCTTCCAGAGCCGAATGAGGTTGACCTGAATGAAGTTCTGGCTCGAATTGTATCTGAAAGAGTCAGGAGCCTCCTCGGCCCCATAGCTAGGCTTTGGTGGTGAGGCATGGAGCAGACAGCTGCCTATGCAGCGCCCATCCCATTCTTCTGGAAAAAGCATCTGGCCTTGCTTTTGGGAGGCTTGCATCACACGTTCTGTCCATGGGTCTAACTAATCAGTCATGTGACCTCAGTCTGACCAGTCTGGGCATCCCATCTTTCTAGATACTATACATTTGGTTCAGGGATACTCACATGTCCCAATGTAGGCAACCCAGAGGGAAAAAAGTCAATTCCAGGATTATCCTTAGCATAATCAGGGAAGGGACATTCTTTTCACCGAACTTATTTCTGAGGGTACAGAGGTCAGCCTGGGGGGCAGCTGGCCACCATCCTGCTGCCATGAGAATGAAGCCAAAGAAAGAAGATAAGAGCTGAGAGAGGCTAAGAGAGAGAGAGAGAGAGAGAGAGAGAGAGTCCTGACATTTTAAGCGCCTGGATATAGCTGTGCCTGAAGACATAATAGTTACCTTCCAAGACATAATAGTTACCTAAGCCAAAATATTTCCTTCCTTGCTAGTTTGACTTGGGTTTCATGACTTGTTTAGGGGGGGGGAAAAGGCCTTTAAAACTGAGGGAAGGGGATGTCTGGGTGGTTAGGTCATTTAAGTGTCTGACTCCTGATTGCAGCTCAGGTCATGATCTCAGGGATGTGAGATTGAGTGCCATGTTCAGCCTGCTGAAGATGATCTCTCTCCCTCTCCTTGCCCCTTGCCCCACTTTCTCACTCTCAAAAATAAATAAATAAATAAATAAATAAATAAATAAATAAATAAATAAGGCAAGCAGAGGGAAGAAACAGAAATTAGAAATTCTAAATAGGTTAGAGGCATTTAGGAGCCAGCTTGTCCCACGTGCTGGAGAGCTTGTCCCTCTCCTTCTCCGTCGTGAGGAGCCTTGGCATTAGCCAGAGCTATATTCTAGAAATGGCAGACTGCTCCCCAAAGACACGGGGAGAAATACCACTGGCCTGGCTAGGCCAGAAGAGACAACGGGATTTTCAGCATCGCAGTTTGGAGGCTCTGGGCACTTCCTGGCACAGAAATCCATGCACTATCCCTGGAGCCTCCATCAGAGAAGAACATGGCATTGATGGGGGTAAGGCAGGCCCTGCATACATCCAGCAGGCCTGTCTGATCTCACGGCAGTGTGCCCACCAGAGCCGGCTGGTCAGAAACGTTTGAGTCCCAGTGGCTAACGAATCAGGGGTCAGCAGGCAGTCTGAATGGAGATAGGCCCCTCTCACTCCTAATCTTCACTCTGGACCAGGGTCAGGACTAGAGCCCATGACCCGGGGCAGGCCTGGGCCTTGTGAGGATCTGAAGCCTTCACCCCTGCAAGGGAAGAGTTTAAGGCTAAGGGGCTGAGTCCCTATGGAGTCTGGGAGGGGGAAGGGTTCTCCCCCCCCCCCCCCCCCCATGCTCTTCACTTGCCCCTGACAGTTTGTCGGGGAGGCGAATCAGATGAGTCCCAGTGGCCACGAGAGTCTCCGTTCCCTGCCCCAAATCAGGGGTAGCTCCTGCAAGGAGGACTTGATGGCTAAATTCATCGCATCTTGAGAAAGAGCTACTGAGACTGAAGGGAGGGTGCGCGTGCAAGCAAAGGCAGGAAGACAGCTGAGATGCATTTGAGCACCAGAGTTCGAATAATGGATTGGGCCTCCGAGAATGAGGGGATTCGTTATGAGGGCAAAGCCAAGGACCCCTCTCAGAAGCGCGTCCCCGGGGTCAGAGAAGTGAGGCTGACGTCGCTCATACGGTGTTTACTGACCCCTGCGAGTGCTGGATCGGCCCGGCTCCGCCGGATGGAGGAGACGGGGGCTGGGGGCCTGTCCTCCCTCCTTCATCATGGATAACTGGGAGATGGTCCCTCTTGGTTCCATTTGGCTCCTTCAATACCCGAGAGAGCTTGGGCCCATCAGGTTCTTGGGTGGCGACCAACAGAGACCAACTCTGGCTGGTGAGGAGAACTGTCTGGAGAGGTATGGGGTAGCTCTCAGAATCAGAGACAAAGACACAGTACTAGGCTCAAAAGGGCAGAGGATAGGGATCTTGGTGGGACAGGAGCCCATACAAATTCTCCGACTGGAATTCAGCACAAGCCATTTTTCATCAGGAGAGAGCAAATTATTAATGGCTGAGCTCTGGCCACGTGCCCGCCCATTGGCCAGGGGGGAGGGGCGGTATCAAACAACAGGAGAATCTCATTGGCTGCACTTGAGCTACTGCCCCACCCATTGGCCAAGCACATTGACTGACAGTTCTGCCAAGGGCACGCCCAGTAGTGGGGGAGTGGTCAGTCACCGGAAGTAAAACTAGAGGTCTTACAGGAAATGGAGGGAGGGGGGAGGTGGAAAAGATGTGAGACAACAAAGAAAACACCAGATAGCCGTTGCAAGTGTCTGCAGTGCTCAGGCTCCGGAAGGGTTGTTTCCCTGAGACGTCCAATTTACTCTGAATCTACTTATGCTTTATTAGGCGGTTAGAAAGCGTCCCTCCAAGTGCCGACTCAGTAGGGAAGAGGGTCAGTAGGAACAGCCACTGCTGGAACTACATTCATGGGTTCCTGTACCTTGGGCCAAGCAGCGGGCTAAGTGTTTTCTATCCGTGATTGCTTCTCACCTCATCACAGCCACACAAGGCCATGGCCTTTGTAGATGAGGAAACTGAGGCTCAGCCAAGGGACTTGCCCACACTCATGGCTCCCAGAGCCAGGACTCACCCGAGAGCGCAATAGAGCACGATGCCCCACAGAATCCCAGGGCAGAGTGGGACCCTAGGTGGGGGGAAATTGGGGGGGGGGAAATGATAAGGAGGAATAAGAAAGGCAGGAGGAGATGGTGTGGGGGACAACTCAAGGAACCACCAGGCTGGAGAAGGAAACTGGGGTCTTGGCACCCCCACAGCAGGCTTGAACCACAAGGATCCAGCATCAGCGGGAGCTGTCTTTGATGAGCTCGACAAAGAAGAGGGTAGCCAATTCACAGTTGTGGATGTTCCAGATAATATCATGGAATTTTCTGACTGCTTTTACTCTTCCCCTACCCTCCACCAGGTAGCTTAAAACACAAGAGCCCAAAGCAGGGAAAACAATGGATTTCCCACGCCCTGAGCACCTACAAAGGGCCAGGTGCTTTTCCTAAATCATCCCTAAGACTGGGGATAACTTTGTGAGGACACGTTGTCTCCATTTTACAGATGAGGAGCTTGAGGCTCGGAAAAGATGAACTGTGATTGGAGCCCAGGAAAAATATTCCAGCTGGGAGGCAGGTGGGTGGAGAAGCAAAGGCGGCTGCCAGGGAACCTCCTTTTCCCTCCTGCATGGGGGGCCCTGGGACCAGAGGCGCTTGGGTGGCCCTGCTTTGTGTGCCGGGCACAGGATCGGGGCCGTCTAGAAACCTGCCCTCCCTAAGTTGTGGCCTCACTTAACCAAAGTTTGTAAAAGGGCACCCTGAGAGAAGAAACAGACTTATCTCACCAGAGCCCTGCTAAAATCCCAGTAAGCCCATTGCGCGCTAGAGATTGAAGTGCGATTTTGGCATCTCTCCTCTGGCGTGGAAAGAGCTTACACTGAGTCATATTTCAAAAAGGCACAACTGACACAGTATAATCTCTGGTCTTAACTCCCCCTGACCTTGAGAGAGCACCAATAACTCGCAGGGGCTGCGGGGCTGGGAGGAAGGCCGGCTGCCAGGAGGATCTCATCAGGGGCCCAATGCCATGTCACTGCTGGGGAAGTGGGGGGGGGCTTCTCCTGCTGTCCCCAGACCAAGACAAAGCTCCCAGCCACCCAGCCACCAGGGGCAGCCACACCCTCCTGGGCCCCTAGCGCTGCCCCGTCCCCAGCACCTCACTGATCCAAGCCCCCCCCTCTCCCCACCCACCCCAGGACTCACCACCATCTCCTCTCATCTTCCCCCGCGTCAGGCCCCCCCCCCCCACTCTTTTCTCTTCTCCAGTGACAATAATGAAGCTGAAAATGTCTCCAGAAAAGGCATCGATCTGTTTATCTATCACCCGCTAATCAAAAGTTTCCTGCCTCCTGTTAAAATACCAATGATTTCCTTTGCGGAATCAAACAGGTCTGTTCTCGGAGACGGAGCGTGTCAGTGGAGACAGTTTAATTACCGCCTGTGATGCCTCTTCCCTGAATACCAATCTTTCCTGAGCTACATGATGAACACACATTAGGGGAAGAATTAAATCAAAAAGCAGGAACGGACTAATTGTGGGGCGCCTCGCGTGGAATCGGGCTTCTCGATCAGGCACCCCTAGCCTTTCCCCGGGGGCCCCAGGCCATCTCAAGCACCCAACCCTAGGGAATTCCAGCACCGCGCAGGGAGCCTGCTGTTTACACCCTGAGTCCCCTGGACACGTAATAAGCACGGGGCTTGAGACTGGAGACTTGAGCGCCAAAGGCTGGTCCTACGTTCCAGTCCTGGCTCTGGTCACTTCATTTCTAGAAGCCTCAGTTTTCCTGCATGGAAAATGGGAACAGTAAACAGCCACATCAAAGGCTGCTGTGAGGATTAAATCAAACCCAACAAGCCAAGCTTTGATCCTAGGAGAGGTCAATTAATGAGAGTGGTTATTAGCAGTTAATTATACCATTAATTAGAACATTACATGTAACAGTAAGCAGATGTTTTTAATAGATTATTATCATATTTGGATAAAATATACGACTACAATTTTCTATTAAGTAGGAACATGTTTCGTGTTTCGGTCAGCTCCGTGTTTTTCCGTACCTCCTACTTTTCTATTGTCATATGTCACTTTCACAATTAAAAAATTATTTTAAAAATATACAACTACACACTTACACATTTTTATCATGTTAGAATGTTATTATAAAATATAATAAGGAGTCGTTCTTCTCTATCTCCTCTATCCTTAATGAGTTATTACAGGTGCAAGGAATGGCTCACAGGAGCATGTGTAAACGCTGTTCCTTTCCTGTCTTCTGATGAGAAGAAGAAACACAGTCACTCACGCGATGCTCAAACCTCTCTCACTCTGCTTTCTGTCACCAGCGCGTGCCTGGCTGGGCCTTTCGCCCCCACGCGGTCCTGCTGCAGGGGGAGGACGTCCACACTACCGAAGGGCCCGCTCCCCGGGCATGCCCAGAGTGCTGGCAGGGTCCCCCCTCTCCTCCCCCTAAATTCCTTTCGACAGGAACAAATGACCACAGCGTGACACCATTTATGGAAAAGAATACGCACAAAAATAGCTTTTGGATTTTTACATTCTCAAAGAAAAAAAATGAGAACATTATTTATAAAAATAAACAAAAATAACTCCCCTCTTCTGTCTGGAAAAATGCCACACACAGGTGTGTGCACGCGCGTCCACGCACACGGGCACACACACACACACGCGCGCAGCTCTCTTCCTGTACCGATAATCTCCCACCTTCTCGTGTGGATGGAAACTGGGTTTCCCCTGCCATTCATCACACCCTCGCTGGTGCCGTGCTGGATTCCCTGGGCAGGGGACCAGTTGCAAGCTATGTCCCCCTCTGTCCCCAGATGGCTGACTCTAACCTTTCCTTGTCAGGGACCTCAGGAAGCATCCGAGTGTTTGGAAATGAAGCCTTCCGAGCCCAGAGGCAGGGAGGGGGCAGCTGCAGGCCTAGGTGGGGGGGCTTTTGGTGCTGGCTCCACCAAGAGGCTTATCCCTGGGGCAGCTTTCCGTCCTCCCATCCTATCCCGTGCCATGAGCGATGCCAGGGGGGGCTCTTCTGGCTCTCCCAGCTCTCCCGGGGTGCTTGCTGCTAGCACCCTGAGACACAGGGGGCTTCTCCTGGGGGTGCTCTTCCCATCAGAATTCAGCTAGTGGGAAACTGAGGCTCCACTGGCTTATCCCCTCCCCCCACTGAGCCTCCGACAGAAACTGGAGGTAGTTAGCCCCAAGAGATCCCAAAGCCCCCACACGTAAGAATTCGGAAGAGGAGCCTTTTCTGGGGACTCTACTAGAACTCTGCCTCACAAACAAGCCCGGGGTGGCTGGCCACATCGGTGCATACAGACGTGACTCTATCCACACAGGCAGCAGTGACCAGGCAGCTGTCCTCCCCCAGGGAGAGCACACAGGCCCGCAGGGAGCAATGCAGCAGGCAATCCTGGGAAGTCCCCGCGTGAACAGGGAGGGCGTTTTTTAGGAATCAGGTGAGGCTTGGGGGGAGAGGTGGGGCTTGCCGGGGAAAGGGTATGCAAAGGCCGAGGGTAGGCAGGGCGCGTGGCTCAGGGCCCGGGGGGGTGGGGGGGCACGTGGAAGAGCTACTCCCGTGGTCAGTGCGGGAGCCCTGCGGCAGCTTGGACCCCAGCCGCAGTGATGCGATCAGAGTCGCACTTCACTCTGGCCACGCGTGGTATTTCAGCAATGCCCCCAGGAGGATGACGGTTTGGTCCTGCGGGTGGGAGTGGCTCGCATTCCCTGCCCCTGACCGGCACTGCAATCACGGCGTTGCTGGAGGCCGTGTACGGGCTTGTGTTGGGCCTCCACCGCTGGCCTCCATTTCTGCCCCTCTCCTTTCTCAGCCTCCCTGGATCCCCTCCACCCCTTCTGAGCACAACCCTCCCCCCCCCGCAGCACCGCCACCAACACAGAGAGCGGGATGTCATTTATTTTTGTGAGTTTTTTTTTCACCGTTGGCACACACACAATTCCCACCCAGCTCATAATGTAAATATGACCTTTCTGATATTCATTATCAATTAAAGGAACAAATCCCCCTTCTCTGAGCTGCACAAGAGACCTTTCCAGGCGAAGAGCACAAAAGGGACTCTCTGGCGGCCTGCCAGCTCGTCCATCTCCCGCGCCTGGGGCTGCGGGGGGGAGGGGGCGGGGGGAGGCAGGATGGACAAACAGAAACAACCCTGGGCAGGGGTCCCCTTAGAAGTCATTGCTGCAAATGTCTAGGGGCCCACAATAGTCGCAGAGACCCCAAGGCAAGGGGGTGGGTCCCTCTGGACACAGGCCAGGCTTCCCACCAACCCCGGAGCTGTGACCATAGGGCTCCAGCTTCTCAGAATCCCTCCCCGCCCTCTCCCCCCACCACAGGAGCCACTTTCAGCCAAAGATGGATCTGAGCCCACAGGAGGAGCAGCTTCGGGGCCCAAACCCTGGGACCTTGCAAAAAAAAAAAAAAAAAAAAAAGAAGAGTTTTCACATTATATATATATATATTAGAGAAGGTCATCTTGCATGAAAGTGTACTTCTCCCACTAGGCCCGCATTGCCCAAGCTCCCCCCCCCTTCCTTTTGTCATCCATCCCTCCTCCTCTCATCTTTTCCCCCCTCCTCATCTGGAAAGGGGAGACAAGGGTGTTCTGGAAACACCCTCACGGCTCCCTCACAACACCGTTTCCCCCAGGAGCCCAACGAAAGCCTCAGAAGGAGCGCAGAGGCGGTGCAGTGGCGAGGGGTGGGCCCTTCCCCGTCCCACACCCCACAGAGGACCCCTGCTCCCTGCTCTGGGGCCTGCGCCCGGCCCACCTGCAGGTCTGCAGGAGGGAGTGGGTCCCTTAGGCAGCCACAAGAGACCTGAGCCAGGGGCAGGACGGCCTGTCTAGGATGGTTCCGGAAGGTGGCCTCAGGGAAACTGCCGTTCCGCATGCCCCAGCCCTTTCCCGTGGCTGCACGCCCAGCGCCTCATGCCAGACTCCCTGAGAGCCCCTGGCCCACACACCGCCCAAGGAAGAAAACCCCAACCCACCCGCGCGACCCACTGGTCCCATGTTGCTGTCACAGCCCGGGCTTAATTGCTGGCGAGGAAGAGCGACAATCCCCCGACGTGCCCGTGTGGCTGGCTGGGCTAACCACACCCGTCTGGGGCGCCCAGGGACGATGCTGTGTGCATTAGGGGCTCCTGGCTGTGCAAACGGCATTGGGCACGGTGGTTGCCCAAGTCTGCTTCCCATTCCTGGAGCAACGTCCCCACCAGCAGCACGAATCAGACGGGGAGGCGGAGAGCAGTCTGCTGGGGGTTGAAGGCACATTTGGAAAGCCAGCTGCAGTGACACTAATGGGCGGCGGGGCGGGGGGAGGAGGAATAGAGAAAATGCAACACCCCCAAAAGTTAGGCAGTTCGGCCTCAGTGTCAGAAATGTGACCTGCAGCCTACTTTGTCTCCTGCATTCGCTCCTGACCAGTGGATGCTCCAAGTCCCATCCAACCGAGAAGAGGCAACAGCCCATGACCTTGAGCCTGAATTTCTTCCTGTACCCTCCGAGGCCACAGGGTGCTCATCCCACATCCCCTTCTGGGTGATAGGAAAGCCAGGCCCCCCAGGCCTGCACTACTGCCCTTCAGGTGCTCACCTCCAGCCCCCGGAAGGCCAGCTTGCCTGACTCCAGGCCCCCTTCCTCCACGTCCTCTGCGGGCCTTCCCGCTAGGGGGGAGGTGCATTCTGGTGACACCACCAGGCAGTCAGGGGTACTGCAGAGGAAAAGCCCGGAACCAGGCTAGGAGGGTTCAAAACTGGCACAAAGCATCTAAAGGACACACACACACGCGCGCGCGTGCGCACGCGCATGCATATGTGTACACACAGGCGTGCCCATGTGCACACACACACACACACACACATCCAAGAGCAATAGCATGTGACCAACACTTGCCAAAGTAGCATGGATCCCTCCAGCAACATCCCCCCTCCCAACAGCCTTTGTTTACTCAAAATGTGACCCAATTTGGGGAGCTGGCAATAGGAAAGGGATTCCAGAAAGCTCCTCCTACATCATCGTGCCTCTGGCCATGCTTGTATCCAGGATATATATCCACCTGCTGGCCCTCCCTTTACCATTCCTGGGTCTCCTGCCATAGGGGTATGTCCCAGACTTAGAAAATCAAGAGCGGGAGCATTCAATGTATGAACCCACTATCAGGAAGGTAACCTATGGGCATGCCAGACATTTTCCAGGTGATCTCCATTGCATCATTACTTTCAGCAGCAAAATAACTGGAAACAACCTCATCGCCCATCACCAGGGCCTGGCTGAGTACAAGGTCATGTATCCAAGACGTGACAACCAAGTACGGACTAGGGCAATAGGGACAAGGAGACTCGGCTCTTACCGCCATCCCCTGCTGGAGATCCTAGGCCACTGCTGACACCTTCATATGACCCTTGGTAGGGTCCCTGGTGGGGTCCCTAGTGGTTCCCCTCACCCAGAGGGCACAGCCACATCCATGGGGGGAAAGGGGAAGCAACCAGCCAACTAGGAGCAACTGTGGGAAGATCTACGGTAATGGCATCAGCATGTAAGAATTATTCCGCCAGCTTCCTCTCTGCCTTGCCGGAATGAAACATTCCTTAAGCTAAAAGTTCAGCTACCATTACATGCTTCCCTGCCGAAGGGAACATTATAGCCTAGACAGGGGCCAGAGAAGGAGTCACTTTGGCAATTACATTTGCTATCTACTGTATATATATCATTAACCTCAGGCCAATTTTTAAGCCCTAAACGTCGTGGCTTAAATACACAGGAAACATGTATTATCTCGCGATGTTTCTCTAGGTCAGGGATCTGAGAGCCGGGATTGAGAGCGGTCTGGTGCAGGGGCCCCTCATCCGGTTGCAGTCAGGATGTCAGCCAGGAATTGTGGCCATCAGAAGGCTTGACTGGGCTTGGAATGTCCATTTCCGAGGTGGCTCATGGATGCGACTGTGGTCAGAAGGCCCCAGTTCCTTCCCCATCGAGCTGCTTGAACTTCCTCCCAAGATGGCAGCCCCTGTCTCCACAGCAGGTGACTCCAGAGAAAGTAAAGTGAAAGCCACAATGTCTTGAATGCCCTGACCTTGAAAGGGGCACGCCATCGTTTGCACAGTATCCTGTTGGTGACACGAGTCCTTTCTATTTCATATGCAAGGGAACTACTCAAGGGCATTATTACCAGGAGGCAGGGATCACTGGGCGCCATCTTGGAGGTTGGCTAGCATGTAATTAATATTCATATTGGACGACCCTGAGCACCAACACCCGTGACCTGCCGCACCTCACCACTGGCCTCCGGTCCTCTCATCTGCCCCATAAAGACTCCCACTTGCTACCCTCTCTCAAATTCCTTTTGGAAAAAAAAGAGATTGTAAATCGATTTGTTCAATTATTGAAACAGTGCCCATACTATCGTTCTGTATTGAAGATCCTAATACCCTTTCCTATCTCATGTCTACCACATCCCTTTCACCACTCTACATTCCTCCTAACTTCTAGGACCTAAAGATCCCGAAATGTGGATGGTCACACCCGCTCCCTGCAGGCTGCGTGTTTGTTAAAAATAGCTGTGTGACCTTTGACAGGTTTCTTAACCTCTCTGGGCTTCTCTTTCCTCACCTGTCAAATAGGGTTACTAAAAGTATCTGCCTCGCTGAGGATAAAATGAAATGACACGTGCCAAGTACTTAGAACGGGACCCGACATGGAGAGAGTGCTATTGATATTCTCATTATTGTTACCCTGTTAACACTGTATCTTCCTCCAGGAATCCCCTCTCCAACTCCCCTCGTCAGCCTCCTACTGCTCCTTTCCATAAAGAACCCCCAGCAGAAGTGAGTCCTCACCGCCCTGCATCTCTGGAGCCCATTTCCACCTTCTGCAGCCTGGTGACGCCCAGCCTTGTGACACACTGGTGGTGCCCAGGTCTTTAATCCAGCCCCACCCCCACCCCCATGCACAGCTAAAATCTGAGTTCCCTGAGATGCTCTCAAGCCACCGGCGCACAGTGGGGTGAGTGTGATTTACTCCCCGCCGGATGATCGGTGTTGAAGAAGTCACTGGAGAAGAGAAGGAGCAGAGACAAGGGGAGGGGGTGCACCTGCATCTTTGCAAGGTGAAGCATTTAGCTTGCTTCCCTTTCTCCAGAGCCTGCTCCTCAGCTCCAAAAAAATAAATATTTTTTTTTTTCTGGGTAAGATAGACATAACCTAAAATTTGCCATTTTAACCTCTTTTGAGTGCAGCTCAACAACAAGTGTATTCACATTGGGTGTCTATCGCCACCCTCCTTCTCCATACATCTTTCGTCTTGCCGAACAGAAACTCTGTCCCCATCAGACAGTAAATCCACATTCCTTCCTCCCAGCCCCTGGCGACCACCATTCTACTTTCTTTCTCTATGAAGTCAACTCTCCTGAGTGCCTCATATAAGCGGAATGATATCATATTTGCCCTCCGTGCCTAGCTTATTTCACTTGGCATACCGTTTTCAAGGCTGTAGCACATATCCGAACTTCCTGCCTTTTTCAAGGCTGAAGACTATTCCTCTGTCTGTATGTATCATATTGTGTTGGTCCACTCATTCACTGATGGATATTTGGGTTGCTTCTGCCTTCTGGCTCTGGTGCATAATGCTGCTGTGAACATGGGGTGTATGAAAATCTGTTCCAGTCCTTGCTTTCAATTCTTTGGAATGTACAACCAGAATGGAATTACTGGATCGTATGGTAACTCCATGCCAGTACTGTTTTCCGCAGCAGCTGCACCCTTTTCTATTCGCACCAGCAATGCACGAGAACTCCAATCTCTCCACATCCTTGCCAGCACTGGGTGTTTTCTGTTTTGTCTCGTTTTGTGTTTTATAATAGCCATCTTCTTGCATAAGAAGTGCTTAAGTCTTATCCTCTTATGGCTCATGCCATTATTGGCCAAGGAAATACTTACTGGAACATAGTAGTTACTCCATGAATGCTGGTAACTTCCCTTATGTAAAGCTCTCATTCAAATGACGGTCACTGGGAGGGAAGGACACTGAAGGTCAGGCATAGGTTCAACAGGCAAAGGCTCCACTCTGTGCCCAAAGGCAGATTCCAAATTGTTAACCTGCACCAGCTCCATCATCTGTCCCTTCACCTCTTTGCTAGGTGACTCACGTACCACACACCTGTCTCTATTTGTGGCCTTGGTCTCTTCTGTCCCCTGTAGACCCCTTGAGGAGAAGTAAGGGACCGCACCAAATGTAGAGATGGGCGTGATCTCGGGTTCCCCGACCAGAGCTCTCGGCGATAAGTTGCTGCAGCTGCTTGGGGATCAACCTGCCACAAGGAAGCAAAGGGTCTCTCCCCAGACAGTTCCTGAAACACCGTTTCAGGGGTGGGCGGGGCCAGGTCATAGTCACTCTGCTTGGCTTTGCCCTCAACTGTGTCAGAGAGCCGCGAAAGTTCTCTCCTTTCGCCTTCTTCCATCTGGTTGAGCTGACCCTGCAGAGCACACTCACTGTCTCCTGGAGGCTCCCAAACGAAGGGCCACACGGTGCGGTGATGAGGTAAGCCTAGGTTCCCACCTCGGCTCTGTCCCTTGCCAGCTGTGCCAACTGGATGAACCCCCTCACCTTCCCCGAGTCTATGTGAAGGGGGGAAGGATGAGGACATCCCATGCCTCACCCGTCCCTCCCACCCTCGGCCCCGACAAGGATAAACATCTGGCCACATCTGCCACCCTGAAATGCTATCACAGCTATGGCTTCATTTGGAGGGAAAATTCCCATGGACACATTGGGATTTTCTTCATAGAATTTCTCCCTGCCAAGATCCCAAGGCCTGTTTACAGAAGTCATTACACAAGGCAGCGTCCTCCTCTTTTTATTATTATTATTATTTATTTGAGAGAGAGAGAGCGAGCATGAGCTGGGGGGAGGGCAGGGAGAGGGAGAAACAGACTCCCCACTGAGCAGGACCCTGGGATCATTGACCAGGGCTGAAGGCAGGCGCTTAACCGACTGAGCCGCTCAGGTGCCCCAGAGTCCTCCTTCTTCAAGGATGGCGTGAAACCACTTTCTTTATCTGGTTCACTTGAAAGCATTGCCTTGCAGCCAAATTCAGCTCGAGCCGCGAGTGACCTTTCCTACCGCAGCCTCCATGGGGTGTCTTCAGATATACCAAAGTGGGACTCGGATGTTTCTAGTCATTGTCAACAGTGGGATCAACATTTTCAGCAGAGAAGGGACCCCCAGGTCCGTAAGTCAGACAGAGGAGGACCTGTTTCAGTTGAGAGGGGAATTTGAGGGGGTCACTGTAGGAGACGAAGGTGATGGGGCGAGGGGACCCATGTGTAGCTAGAAACGGCAACGTGGTTTTGGTTCCACTCCTTTTTTTAAAGTAATCTCTACACCCAGCATGGGGCTCGAACTCACAACTCCGCCGACAGAGTCAGCCAAGCGCCCCTGTTTCCACCTCTTTAACCGGGCATTTCTTACGTACTGCAAATGATACTGCTTTTTCCGCTTGTGCAATTCGTATAGTTTCTTTGGAAATAATCTACTTAAATAAAAGAGTGATCCCTTAGATGGAAAGTACTAAGTTAATAACTATCTAGTACTCAAAAGTGTCGAGAGGGCCGTCAAGGTGGGGATATGTGCATAGAGGGATCTAGCAGGTCAGGTGGGATTACGAAAAGCGTCTTTACTTCGACACGTTTGTTTCCATCAAGTAATTGGTGCCAGCGACTGAGTGGAGTGGTTTCACGCTGTGCTGGAGTTATGCTGGTCCTGTGGGCTGTCAGTCTCCTTCCCAGGATTCCTGTGCAGCTGGGACTACATTTCCCAGAACCCCCTTCCCCATGCACAGGTTAGAACCTGTGAGAAGCACAGGTGTGGGATCTGCAAGGTGCAAGAGAAGTCGTCTTTCTCTCTTTCTCTTTCTCCCTTCTCTCTCTCCTCTCTCCCTCCCTTTCTCTCTCTTTTCTCCCTTTCTCTCTTTCTCTTTCTCCCAAGACCCCAAGATGAGGCAAGGTTTACAGCAGCTTTCCAGAGAACTTCAAGAATGACTCACTTTGGCGCTCCAGCCCAAAGGGGTAAAGAGGAACTTCCTAGATTTTCTTAAGAATTGCAAGACCTTCCCAGAAAACTCTTAAATAATCACTCCTGGACGTGCCAAAATGACGCGAGAGGAGTTCTGGAAATCAGTCAGAGAATCTAGAGCAACCAAGCAAAGATCCAACCAAGAAAAGTCACATTCTGTTGGTGGGAAATATGTTTTTTGTTTTGTTTTGTTTTGTTTTTACTGCCCCTCCCTTTGCCCCCTCCCTGGCACAGCATGGCACAGTTTGGGAGAAGAAGGAGCCCAGGTCCCAGTTCTCTTCCTGAAATCAGAGAGAGCAGGGTGGCCCTAACGTGCGATGTTCTAACGTGTGTGGGAGGCGCGTGAGGGACCGGCCTCTGGGGTATCTGACCTGGAGCTCAGGCAGGAAGCACTCGGGGTGACTCACGGACATTTAAGGGGACTACACCCCTGCAGACTCCTGAGGCAAGTGATTACTGACTGGGGAGCATAATAAAGCAGGGAAGGCCCGAGAAGAAACAGGGGTTAGACTCAGGAAAATGAAGACATTTAAAAGCGGTCACAGATAGGATGCGATACACAGGCCAAGGGAAGACGTGTGTCCAGAAAAGACCTGAGAAGACCTCAAACTTTTCATGCGAGGGTGATCCCGAGGCTCAGGACTTGCCCTGCTAATTGGTGAAGGTCTTGCCCGCCAGTCTGCAAAGACTGGGAGATGTGGCTCCCACATCTCACATGTGGATTTTTTTAATACCCAATTTTAAACAACAGATCACAAGGCATACCAAGAAAAAGGAAAACATGGCCCACGCAAAGGAGCAAGATAAATCTCCAGACACAGTCCCTGAAAACACACAGCTATCAGATTTACTAGGCAAAAATCTTTGAAAGAACTGTCTTAACATCCTTTTGTAGTTCATAAGCATGACGACTGGATGTGCATGCCATTGCCTGGTATGTCTCCCTTGAATCTTATGACCTTGGCATGTCACCCATCTGATGTTCAAAAAAAAAAAAAATCCTATCTTAAATACACTCTTATAGCTAAAAGAAAATACAAAGAACTAAAAGAAATCAGGAAAACAACATGTGAACAAAATTAGCACATGAACAAAGAGATGGAAATTATTTTAAAAGAACCAAGAGGAGGGACACCTGGGTGATTCAGTCAGGTAAGCAGCAGCCTTCAGGTCAGATCACGATCCCAGGGTACTGGGATCGAGCCCCACATCTGGCTCCTTGCTCAGTGCGGAGCCTGCTTCTCCCACTGCCTGCATTCCCACTCTTGTGTGCATGCTCGCTCTCTCTCTGTAAAATAAATAAATCAAATCTTGGTAGGGAAAGGAAAAGGGAAAAAAAAAGATCGAAGAGGAAACTCTAAGGTTGAAAAATCCAATAACTGACTCAGAACATTCACAGAGTGGTTCAGAGCATGAACAAGCAGAGGAAACAATCAGCAAACTTAAAGAGGAGTCATTTGAAATTATGAGCAAACACAATTTATGAGCAAATTATGAGCAAAAACAAATTAGGAGCAAAAACCATGAAGAAAACAAGATTCAAAGGGACTTATGAGGTGCCATTACACAGGCATCAGGCAGTCTCAGATGAAGAGGGTAAGAAAGGAGCAGAGAGAATTGAAGAAATAATGGCCCCAAAGTCCCAAATTTTAGAAAATACATGGATCTACCTAGCCACAAATCTCCACAAACTTCAAGTTTACTCAAGGAATGACACACATGCCCATTTATCCAAAAATCTGATTTTGAGGAATTTTTCCATGAAGAAATATGGTCATCTTGAACCTGGGCGGGCAGTTAGCGGCATGTATTTGTTACAGCCATTTTGTAACTGTGAATAGTTGGACCGACCTATACATTCAGCAATAGAACTGTGGGTACATAAAGCGTATCTGTAAGATGGGACATTGTGCTGCCTTTACAAAATGTTGACAATGTCCAGAACTGAACATAAAGAGAAAAGAAGGGCTTATAAGATGCCATGTGCAACCTTATTTTTGTAACGCAAGTGTGTATGTCTATATGTGAAACAGAATTTGGAAGGATAGCCATGAAAGACTAAAGAGTAGGTTTTGTCTGAATGCATGAGATTAAGGATGTGCTTTTGTTTTCTTCTTTTTGCTTCTATTAAAAAAAAAAAACTGTGAGAATAGCTAATATCAAAAAGACAAGAAATAACAAGCACTGGCAGAAATGTGGAGGAAAGGAAATCCTCATACACCATTGGTGGGAATGTAAATTGGTGCAGCCACAGTGGAAAACAGTAAAGAGATTCCTCCAAAAATTAAAAATAGAACTACCATATGATTCAGTAATTCCACTGCTGAGTATTTGCCCAAAGGAAAACCCTAATTCAAAAAGATATGTGCATCCCTGTGTTATTGCAGAATTATTTACAAGAGCCAAGGCATGGAAGCAACCAAAGTGTCCATCAGTAGACAAATGGATAAAGAAGATGTGGTTTCTGTATACGAAGGAATATTACTCAGCCATCAAAAAGAATTGTGACAACATGAATGGACCTAGAGGGTATTATGCTAAGTGAAATAAGTCAGACAGAGAAAGACAAAACCACATGATTTCCCTTATATGTGGAATCTAAAAACTGAAACGAATGAACAAACAAACAGAAAAACCCAAATAGGCTCGTCAATACAGAGAACTAACTGGTGGTTTCCAGAGGGGAGGTGGAGGGAGGAGGTGAAACGAGGGGATTCAGAGGTACCAACTTCCCGTTATAAAATAAATAAGTCAGGGGCACCTGGGTGGCTCAGTTGGTTAAGCATCTGCCTTCAGCTCAGGTCACGATCCCAGGGTCCTGGGATCGAGCCCCGTGTAGGGCTCAGCGGGGAGCCTGCTTCTCCCTCTCCTTCTGCCTCCACCTGCCGTTCCCTCTGCTTGTGCTCTTTCTCTCTGATAAATAAATAAATAAGGCATGGAGTTGAAAAGTACAATGTAGAGAGTCTAGTCAATAATATTGTAATATTGTCATACGGTGACAGACGGTAACAACACTAATCACGGTAGCATTTAAAAAAATATATTGGATTTCTAATAAGAGAGATAATGGCCTGCTTTAAGATTAGTCGCATACCTAGGAAGTGTCAGAAGTGGGATTTGAACTCCTATCGCTTCCCAGGACGCCCTGCTGCCTTCTGTCCCAGCACCAAATGCCCTGGCTGTTGAGTTTCCCTTCACTCGGAAAGGCCTCTTTCCCACGGGATGCCCCCTACCCCCCGCCCACGATGCCTCACTGTGGGCTCCCTTCATAATTTCACGTACTCTGACAGGCCTAGGGAGGATTTGTTGGCTGAGAAAGCCTGAAGTTTCATCATTCAGTGGGCTTCCTATTCTCAGTTAGCTGCTAAGACAAAACTTAGCTTTTTTATTTATTTATTTTTTTTGGCTTCTGGATGCTAAACTTCAACCACCATCTCACCTGCAAACAAGAAAGCCACTCACTCAGCGAGCCACACCGGCTCCATGCCCTCTTCAGACCTTCCTCGCTAATCATGAGTGCAGGAGCCAAGAATCGGGACGACCAGACAGTGAAAGCTAGATGTTCTCATTTCTGAATTTGTCAAGGTGTCTTTGCAAATTTCCTCTTTAATTTGCATAATTTCCCCTACCATCGCCTTCCCTCCCCTGGGGACTTTGGATATCAAACATAAACAGGAAATACGAGTCGGTCCCCTCACCTTTGCCAAAGCCTAAATGAAATCAAATAAAAAAAAGTAATAAAATAAAATGAATGATGGTCATTACCTTGCCACGGCCATTTCAGAGTAACAAGGTCTGACAAGTATTAATTCACCATGCAGCCATATACATGCCCAGATTCTATGATGCTACACTCACTTCCCAGGACGGCAGACTGAGATGTTTTCATCCCAAAGAATCTTTAGAATTCAAGTGTATGAACTCTGAACTGTGCGGTGTCTGCAAGAATAAAATTCCACCAGGAAAGGGATTCAGACAGGAGTCAACTGATGGATGGCTCCACTCGGAAATCTGCAGCTTTTAAAAATAAAATCAATCTCATCACAAATCCGGGAATACTTTGCCACCAAGAGTATCCGGCAGAACCACTTGGAAACTCATGCACTCATACAAGATGCTAATGCCCCAAAATCATCGACTCGGGGCTAGCAAAGAAGTCTCTTTTACAGGTGGGGACAGATGTTTTTCTGGCACATGCTTTCAAGGTTCAAGAGAGCCCTGATGCCCTTGGGGGGGCAAGAGATGCCCTTGGTTAGAAAACTCAGCTTGGGTTCAACAGGCCAATGAGGGTGATCTTCCTTGGGCCTGGGGTTTCTTAGGAAAAAGCTCATCTTAGCCTAATAAGGCAGGAACCACAGAGGTACACAGTCAAGCAAGGAAGAATCAAGAAATGAAGGGAGCTCCAGGTTCCCAGGCAGAGCCTAAAGAATATAGCTGACTCTCTCTAGGACTAGTTAGGAGATACAAGATAGAAGGAGCCAGAATCAAAACCCTAAGAGTGTAATTTCCACCGACAAGAACCATTTTTTTTTTTATTCCTAGCAAACTAAGACCTCACGCTAAAATTTCTAAAAGGGAAAATGTAGACGTCAAAGCCATACCAAAGGAAAGCAAGAAAAAAAAAAAAAAGAAGAAGAAAATGGGGGAAAAGTATCATCAGACATCTAGGGTATCAGATCTGCAGCTACCAGTCTTTCCTTTTCAGAGGTTATTAAAATGTTCAAGATACACATACACTCTATTATTAGATATATAATATAATATATATTCATATTCCAAAATATGAAAAGAAAACTAAAATTTTCTTTTAAAATTAAAAATTAATAGGAGTTTCATTAAAATGCCTGCAAAACTTAGCATTATATCAACTTCATTAATGGCTAAGTTTAGCAGTCATAAAAATCCCATTATATTGCAAGCCAGTTTGAACGGTAGATATTTCTCCCTTTGCAGGAATCCCTAGGTGCGCACGATGGCCAAGAATGCTCAACCATCATCAAAGAAATGAGAGTCAACGAAAGACTCTGAGCCAAGTCATTCCAAGGGCAAGATGATGTTGAAAGGCCTTTCCCACCATCCTAGCGAACAGCGGAGGGGTAACAGGTGTGGTGGGAGGCGGGGCGGGGTCTCGGCAGGTAAGGGGGCCTCCCTCCCTCGGTGTCAAAGCAGCCCAGAGCCTGGGAGCCAGTAGCCAGGGGAAGGGGTGCTCAGCCCCCGGTCTGGTGGCCCAAGCCCGACCCGGCTCCCAGGCTAAGCTCCCACCTCTCTCTTAAGCTTCTATGCTAACAAGAGCCCCAGGGCCAGACCCCTAATTGTCAGCTTCTTCTAAGCGCTAGGGAAAAAAAAAAAACAACAAACAAAAAACCCTCTCCAGTCCTCCTCCCCTCCGCACGCCCCGCCCCCGCACAAGCCCAGGGGGTCAGGCAGGTTCAAAAGGTGAAATAAATGAATCTTTACACATTATAAGGACCCAAGCAACATTCTCTGTGGCATTAGTGCCTGAAATGGCAGCTAGTAAAAGCAGGTGTGCCGGGCGCCCTGTCAGCTAATGACACTGATAAGCTTTGCCATGCCTGGTTCTGCTTCATTTCAAACAGACTGTTGGGAAAAAAAAAAAAAAGGAGGGGAAAGCCAGAGCAGAAATAATTGCGGGAGCTTCCAGTGAGAGCTCAGAGAGCCCGCAGGCAGCGACCAACGGGCCTGATTTCATCCTCTTCCTTTTATTTCTAGAACCTTAAACGCTCTGCTATTATAAAAGTCATCATGTCAGCCTTCTCCCCAGCCTCTCCGCTGCCCATTCTCAAATTGTATCAATTGGTAAGGCTTTGGGGCCGAAGGATTCTCATCTTGATTTATGGTGTCTGTGCTTTAAAGATGAAGCGAGGCCCACTGACCTGATTCCAGCGCGGAATCGTGCCGTCCCAGGAACGTGTTTATCATCGGATCCCGCCAGAAAGGCCGGGGAAGCTCGGCAAGGCTTGGCGGGTCTCTTCTTTTCCTCCCTTCTCCCTTCCTCCCTTCCGTCCTCCCTCCCTCCCTGCTATCCTTCTTTCCTTCCTTCCTCCCTCCCTGCTATCCTTCCTTCCTTCCTTCCTTCCTTTCGTCCGTCCTTCCGTCCTTCCTTCAATTACTAAAGCAAATGGCAGGTGAATGGCACCATCGTCAGCGTGAAGGGGAGTTTTTGATCCTCAGCGGTGATTTGGGGCGGGGGCAGCCGGCTTTCAGTTCTTGAGGACATAGATGACCACTGGCTTCGGAACTGGGGACCTGAGAAGTAGGGCAGAGCAGGGACCCTGCAGAGGGGCCCTTTTAAACTACTACTTCCTTTTTTTTTTTTTAAGATTTTATTTATTTATTTGACAGAGAGAGAGCGATCACAAGTAGGCAGAGAGGCAGGCAGGAGAGAGAGGGAGAAGCAGACTCCCCGCTGAGCAGAGAGCCCGATGCGGGGCTCGATCCCAGGACCCTGAGATCACGACCTGAGCCAAAGGCAGTGGTTTAACCCACTGAACCACCCAGGCGCCCCTAAACTACTGCTTTCTAAGCAAAGCAGCGACAGGACAGGGTTGGAGAACAAGGGCTGTACTGACCTTTTTAACCAGAGGATTGCATAAACAGTAAAAAAAGAAAAAAAAAAAAGTAAATAAAGAAATACATGCCTAAATGCCCATTTCTGCAAGTCCCCGGGAGCTCCCAGTTCGTTTTCTACGTCGGCAAGGTGGGCGCCCCAGAGAGTGGGTTATTTAAATGTTCAGCCGAATTGTGTCCGAGCAAAAAGCGACTTCCAGTCCTCTTCCCGCACGCACCGTCCACCGGGGCCCCTGGAATAGAGGACCCGCCGGCTCTGTCATGCAAGAAGAGGCGCCCAGGCCCACCTGTCACCCGCCACCCCTACAGGGGCAGCCGGCAGGAAACCGGAAGGCACACAGGAGGCCGGGAAGGGGTCCCGTGGGCACAGAGGTGGAGATGGAGCCCCCCTCGGACTCTCCCCCAGGCTCCGCCGAGCGGCTCTGCAGCTGCGGGGGGATGGGGGCAGCGCGGGGAAGGCCCGAGGAAGACCCTGGTAGGAATCCCGGGGTCAGGTTCAGGGGCGGGATGGCCCAGATGCAGCCGAACGCATGGATGAATGAATCAGGACACCTGAGCTGAATTTATCACCGGGGCTCTCGGGATGAACATGGCAAAGACATATGAGGCCCCATCTCCGAATTTCCCCAGGAACGATGATGGAGGTTCCCCATGGTCTTTTTCCCTAATTCTCTCCAATTAATCTAAGTGTGCGGCTTACAGGCCTGTTGGCTTCCAGCTTTGCTTTTCACGGCCTCACCAAAATGTGTGTGTGTGTGTGTGTGTGTGTGTGTGTGTATTCACATATCACACCTTCCTGAGCGAGCCCCTTGCAAAGGCACCAACACAAGAGGTAGCTCTCCACATCCCCAGTAAAACTGGCAAGAAATAAATCTGTGTTGAGAGAGAGAAAAACAGAGAGAGGGAGACAGAGAGACAGAGAGAGAGAGAGAGGGAAAATGCTAATTGTACCACGGACGCTGACGAACTTGACAGAGAGTGTCTTCATTGAGAAGACGATCTCACCTTCTCCCTTGTTCCTTCAGAAACAGGAGGAGAGAGGCATGGGGAAATCTGACAGGAAGTGAGGATTCGAGACTTCAAATACAAACATTATGAAAAACAAGCAACATCTGCAAACAGTAAGTACTTATTTATATTTTATGGAGTGTGTGCTTGGGATTCTGACAGGTTTTTAAACAGAGACCATATTAGGCCCATTCAGAGCGGAGAATGTCCCTTTTAAAAATGCATTACCCCCGCCGCCCGGGCAGGTCGGCGGGGCTCGGCGGGCCTCAGGTGAGCCGTGACCCCTCCCGACCTGGTCTAACCAAACACACGTGCGGGTCGGCAATGGGACCGTTTAGGGCTCCCCTCTCAAGGTCAGCGCAGGCCGGTGCTGGAGGGTTAGTATTCAGCAGGCTTCTCCCTCAGCTGACGGAGCCGCTTTGAACTTTTCCCTTTTGAACAAATAGGACGGGAAACCGCAAAGAACCAAGTGCTGGGAATCATAGAAAGGAGCGCGCCGCAAATAAATAAATAAGCCCGCAAATAAATAAATAAATGGCCAGCCGTGTCCCCGGCAAATGAAAGGCACCACTCCTGGACTGCCAGTGTCTCCGTGCGTTTGGGGCGGATGAGAAACTTTAAAATAAAAACAATAGAATAAACCGGCGCTCTTTTTCTTCCCCCGCTCCGAAGGATGAACCCTTTATTTTTGACAACAAATAAGAGGCGGCTGGCAGGTATGGTGTGCTGTGCGCCATGAAATATTTAGCAAGGCAGTAAGGACTCCCCGGACAGCTTAAGAAAACCACGATTATATTCAGAGCGAAAGCCATGAACAAACAGAGGGGGGGAAGACAAAGAAAGATAAAGGAAGGGCTTTCATCAGGACTTCCTGTCCAATAATGCAGCCAGGCTTGATCCATATGTTTTGAGAAAAATCAAAGTGTCACAACAATCCAAAATGTCAATAGCTCCGGTAAGGAATATTGTCTAACATTTTCTATTACACCACTCAAGAATTTGCCTCCCAGCACAATTTGGAAGAAAACACTCTTTTATTTCGAAAACACTCAAAGAAAAGAAAGGCGAGGGGGGAAGAAGGAAGCGGAACAAGGCGCATTTCACTGCCGCGTGTAATACAATAACGCTCTGGGCTCCCAAACCAGCCTGAAAGCCGATCCTCTGATGAAAGTGAGTCCTCCCGCACACCTCTCCTGTGTTCTGTCCTTTCTTTGCACACGCTCTTGCAAAGGCACTTCTTGGACAGTCGGATGTCACCGAGCCTTCTCCGTGCAGCGGGAAACCGGAGAAGGTGGGCTCTCAGCAGCCTTCACATTTGGATAATCCTGCATAATGATTTCAGGGCTGCGTCTGGAAAGTTCCACGGGCTCCTCTCCACGCTCGGTGCCTGGCCCCGCCGGGTGACCCGCGTCAGGGAGGGGAGAGAGGTCAAACAAACAAACAAACGAAGGAACTGGCCACCAGACCCTGGTGTGTAAACCAAGAATTTATTGCTGCCTCTGCGAAATGTAAACAAAATGCACACGCATCTCGCCCTGGGGAGCAGCCCCGCGGGATCTAGTTTGACAGAACATGGGGCCCGGCGCCTCCCGGAGTCGCTTCCTCAACATCCTGGACATTCTAGAAGGAAAAAAATCACGCAGGAGTGGCTGCTGTCGGTGCCTCATGGAGTCTTAGCTAGAATGAGACAGGCCTCCGACGATCAATACTACTGACAAATTAATCTCTGTGTATAAACTGTTCTCAGCTTCGAGGCTGTCCTGGTGCCCGACATAATTGTCTCAATGACGTTGAGGCCTTCGTGCCCGTTTGTGGGTCGTTCTCCTGGGCAGCTGCCTGTGGGTAGCACTCTGGTTGGCCAGAGAAAATCATTCGGCCTCCCTGTCCTTGCTCCTTTCAATCCTTCTCTGCTAGGCCTTTGTCTCTGCTTCCAAACAAACTCTTGCCAAGGGTTGAGGAGACACCCTTCACCTGTCTCAGGGGAGGGAGAAGGCGGGGAGGGGGGGCGGGGGTGTCGCGGAGGTGGGGGGGGCAGGTGGTGATTGTCCACGTTTCTGCCCAAACTCAGAATTTACCAGAAACCGTTTGTAAGCACGAGGCGAGTCCGGCACTCCAAGCCATGGGTTCCAAATTCTTATTTATTTGTTTGTTTGTTTGTTTGTTTTCTTAAGGAATGGAGAGGGCCCCAATACCTCTGTGACCCCAAGATTTCTAAATGTGTGTGTGTGGTGGTGCTGGAGATGTGGGGGGGGCCATACCCAGACCTGAAGTTTGCCCAGGCTGCATCGGTGTTAAATATTGGGCTACTTTGTACCAATTGCTAAACAGCCCTTCCCCGCCAGTCCCTCTGGTCCTTGTTCCCCTGGCTTTTGCCCAGAACCTCCTCACTTCCCTTAAGTCAGCACCTAAAGGGGTAACGCCTGGCACCGCAGAGGGACCCTGCCAGGACATCCCTGCCCGGTGCCCACAGTATTTTGTGCAGTGTTTCGTGCGGTATTTTGCGATAACCCTACCTCAGTTCCACCAGGTTCATTGCCAAGCCTGAGGTCGGTCACGCAGCCTTGCCCTCGGTCGAGTTCTTACAGAACGTCTTCGGCAGAGCAAGGCTTTCCCGAGTGCTCCCCTCCGTGGGACCCGGTTTCCAACGGCCCTCAGTCTCCCACCTGAGACGTGGAGGGGGACGCTCTGGGACCCTCGGGAACAGCAGAGCGAACAGGCGAGACGCAGCCGCCTCTGCCCAGAGTCGCGAACAGTGAACAGCAGCCGCCATCAACACTCACCAGGGGATAATTGCCATTAGTATGTAAATTTTAAAAGCTCAGTCAAAAATATCAATACCTCCCACTTAATTTATTACTATATAAAGATGGATGGTCGCGGAGCACAGCATTGATTTTTAGAGCCCTTAAAAAAAAAAAAAAAGGCGGGGAAGAAAATCGTCAAAGACAACTTAACACAAAACGCCGTGTCTCAAAATTAATCACCGTGCCTTTTTAAACACACACACACACACACACACACACACACACACACACACCCCTACAAAAACACTGTACCAACAGCCCGTGCGGGTCCATCTTCCTTGATTGGCTTTTCTGAAAATGAGAAATGGAAGAGGCCATTTCTGTAAAGAGCCCTCTCAGGATGGATTAGATGTAAAGACGGGTTAGCATTTTTACTGTATCGACAGCCGACCATTAGGCGAGCGCACTCTAGCCCCGCCACTGAGAGGAAATCGAAGAGAGCAGTTCCCAGGCCGGGGTGGACAGGGCAGCCTATCAGCTCCGGGGCCCTGGCCCATGGGGCTGTCACCGCTCCTCCGCGCTCTCTCCCCGCCTGCTGTCATTACGCCATCGCCTCCCTATTTACTAAAGTGTTCCTAGGAATAGTCACGACTGCTAAATAAATAAGTAAATTCATCATCAGGTTTAAAACTGTGCCGGAGAGCCTGTAACCCTGGGAATTGTGTTTATGTCTGCGATGACGCAGAGATCAGAGTGTGACCGTCCCCTGTGCCATGAAAGGGTGGGACACTTCTCTGCTTCTGACATCTTGAGGTGCTTGCATGTATGCAGAGGGAGAAGAGGGATGGAGAGAAAAGACAGGGAGGGAAGGGGAAAAAAAAAAGGGAAAGGAAACAATAAAGATGTCGAGGCGGGATCATTTTGAGAGCGTCGCACTGCTGCTCATTTTGTTTTGTTTTTCAGGCACTGTGGCTCTGGATCTTGGAATGTCCCCCTGATTATGGCATCTAAACCTTTCTCGTCGCCCGGAGAGGGGTTGTGTCTCTACATCTCCCCGTGAGCCAAGATTTCCAAAAGAACAGGCATGCCCACGTTTTAGAGTAATAAGATAAGGATATTATTCGTCTCCCGTTGTCTGAATTCTAGGACTCTTGTCTCTCACGCTCCTCAAAAAACCCCACGAACTATAGATTATTATCTTGGGCTTTGTTATGGCAGCTGGGAAAACTTCTTTTTTTTTTAATAGAGTTGTTCCACTAATAATCAGGCTGTGAGCCCAGAGCTGTACCCTCACCATCCTCGAAATGTGCGCCTTTTTCGAGCAGCATTTTGTCAAGAGAACCCCAGTCCCCGATACGGGCTGTTTATCAGGGTCCGGGCTGCTCAGCTGATAGTTCTAATTTATTAGGACGCTTCAAAGGTATTCAGGAGGAATATGGGTCTCCTCCTCACTTTGCTTATGAAGTGGAACTGAGGTTTTAAAGGAACATCAAGTTGCGAGCTGTCTTCTTGCTGTAATTGGATTTAATTCATTATCTTTCATTTCAATAAAATCACAGGAAAACACAGGGATGTAAATGTGTAGGCTAATTGCTTATGGAAATTCCGGTGCCGTCCCTGGTATAAATTTACCTCTTGCATGAGGAAGACACAGTTGTGTCATTATCGTGGAATTTTACAACAATATGTAATTATAGAGAGAAGCAGGTGTAATTAGCAAGTCTTTCCACAAAGCAGGTAGCATTCTTGGTTAAATATTTACAGCTGTGCCGACAGCCGGTCATAATGAGAGTTTTCTCAGCCCCATGTTACAGAGGATCCAGCAAATATTATGAAAAGTGGTCATTATCAGGGCGGCAGGCACTGCCTTGCCTTCGTGCTTGCCAGAAATGCTTCTGGATGGTTTGCCGGACGGGAACCCGGGCTAGGTCGGCTGTGCAGTTTCAACGGTGATGAAGACAAGTAACTAAGATCTCTTCTCTTGTTGCTGCAGAGAGGAGCAATTAAAGCTGCATATTTAGAGATGACATCAACCAGGAGTCCTGAGCAGAGAGAGAACGCCTTGCTCTCCTTCTCTTCTCTCTCTCCTCGTTCCCTTTTCTGTCCAATGCAAACCCACGGCAAACGGCAAAGGTGCCGGGAGTCTGCAGACGTGCACGCGCCAGACCGTTGGCCAGGGGTCAGCCTGACCTGCAGCTGGGGCACAGAATAAAATCAGTGCCACGCACCCTACGCAGACACCCTCTGTGGCTCTTTATTACCAAATGATATGAACTTTGACCCGACCGAAACAAAATTTAATATTTTCTCCCAAATATTTTTTAAAAAAATTCATTCTGGGGCTCGAGAGGAGTCAAGGAGTCCGCGAGCCGTAATTTGACATCTGAATTATTCTGAGGCTAATACGGAAAGCTCTTCGCAAGCTTATTTGGAGACGTGTCAATCAACACACCACTTGTGCCCGGGAAGATGGACCTGGGCTTAGGACTGCAGAGAGCTTTCAGAGAACCACAAAATAAAAGGCAGCCAAGCTCTGATGAATATGTTACGTCTTCATTCTTGACAAGGACATGGTTGTTTTTCTGTTTGCTTTTTTTTTTTTGGTTCTGTGGTTGTTGTTGTTTTCTTGGTAGAGAGTACAAATGGAGGAGAGCGATGTCCCCGCGATGTGCCTTTTTCCACACCTGTAAAAACATTCTAACGTTTATTAAAATTGATAGCCATAAACAACAAACACGGTGTCGAAAGTCGCCTCTGTTAATTTCAACGCGCTGATTAAGATTTTAAGCAACGCTTCTAAATTAGACTGTCAGGCTGCTGTCTTCCTCGCGGGGTCGAGGTGGTACTCTGCGCGCACGCTTGTTTGAGGAAGCGGCCATTCCGGGTTGATTGCGAGCCGGGCTAGCCACGTTCAGTGTTCTTCCATTCGTTTTCCAGGAGGTGGGGGTGATTCAATTAGCCCCGACTGCCCATGAGATGTGGCCCCAAATCCAACGGCTGGGCTCTGATATCCTCCTCCCGAGCTATTTCCCAGCGGACAAGTAACAATGTTAATTACCCATTGTTCTGATCCGAAAGACACCAGAATTTTAACCACGTAAATTCGAAGCCGGTTGGTTCATCTGAGCAAAAATAAATAAATAAATAAAATAAGCAGACGGTGTTTTTCTTAGCGCGCCCCGTTATCCCTGTTTGGCATCTCCGCAAACTTAATGGCAGCGTGTGTGACATGTGCGGGGAAAAGTCCCCTCCATCCATGCCTGAGCAACCTGGGGATGACTTCTTTCTCAAGAGATGAAGACTAGGACATTGTCTTTGACATTTCGTTTCTCCTGGCATCGTTCTTGGGAGACTTTGACAGCCAGTTTGCGTGGCCACGTCCGCCGACATAGAGGGTGTCTCTCATGGAGGGCTTTGCGAAGCACAAAAAGTGCTTCCAATCTCAGTACCCGTGAGGCCCAGACCGTGGCCCAAAGGACGACACCAAACCCCTGGTCCCCCCTGGTAAGATGGAAACATGTTTTGCTAACCACCAAAACTCCAGCTAGAAAACTTCTGCAAGCTGGACAAAGAGAACTCTAGTCTCTTTGGAGCCAAGGAGAATTCAGGAACCTTCTCATTTCTCAGGGGAACTATGCGCTCCGTGGCTGTCGTCCTCATCCTCTCATCGTACCCTGCATCATTGGGAATCTATCCAATGTCCAGGAGGTAAATGGTACCCAAGGAGAGCGTGTTGGTTGTTAATGGTAGTGGAATTGGACCCATCTCAAGCTGAGACTCTCCAGTCCTCCTGGGATTATATGGCGGTAGATCTCAGAGCCTTGGGAAAACCAATGGGATAGAGATCATGTAACTCATCTAGAAAAGAATATAAAATTTTATTATTATTTTAAAACGAATGGTGATGAATTATGGACTAGAATTTTAAATTTATTGACTTTTAAAGATGAGACAGGAGACATTTGAACATGTGAAAGAAAATGTTCCCCTAGAGTAGATCGCCTAACTCGTGACCCCTCACACCTTGAACCCTGAGAGGCTGAGGTTCATCCTCCTTTGCTGGGTAAGATCAAGGAGAGAGTTTGAAAGGCTGGTAAGCCTTGGTCCTCAAAGAGATTCCAATCTGGTGCCTTTTTTCCTGCTTTCTGGTCTGATAAAAAAAAAAAAAAAAATGAGCCAAAGCGTGTCCCAGAGGACTCCGCCAATGGAATGATCTTTCATAGAAAGGACCAGAAGGAGTCGGTAGAGAAAGCTCAGGCAAGTGGGGGGTTGGGAGGGAAGGGGTAGGAGGAGAAGATGTGCTTCACAAAAAAGGTCCCTTTCACATCGAGAGCCTAGAATACAACTAGCTGGACATCACCTACAAGGGAAAGAAGCAGCCAGAGACCGCCCCCTAAAACCTCTCCCGCTTTCAATAGGATTTTGGCAGAGGACGCTGCATGAAAATCTAAGAACGGCTCATCACCAAACCGGCGGCAAGATGATAAATGAAAGGAAGTCAAGTCACCACCTCTAATCGAGCACTCACTACGTGCCAATGTATTATCTCCTCCCTCGATCCGCGTCACACACCCATTTGCCAGAGGAAGAAACCAAGGCTGGGGGGCACGGAGCCTCTGGCCTAAATGGACACACCCACCAAGGAGCGATCTCCCTTGGCCACACCGCCCACCCGGAGTGCGGTTCTGTATTCCCGGGGCTGGAAATGTGGATCGGGCTTGGGGAAGAAGAATCAAAATGGAAAGGATCTCAACTGGAAAGATACAGCAGCACCTGCTCCCAGTCGCTGATTTCACAGCCTCCTCGCTGGGCCCCCTGTTTCCTGCTTGCCATCTCTTCCTTTCTCATCTGCTTTTCTCCCACCCCGAGGATCCCTCCTTCAAGCCCCTCCCCAGGGCCTCCAAGGGCCTTCCAGACCTGGATCCTGATGGGGACTAGCCTGAAGTCTTTGCACATGCTGTTCCTTCCACCTGGGTCTTCCCTTCCATGCCCTCTCAGTCCAGCTTTCTCTGACTTCTCTTTAAGTCCTTCTCCGGAAAGTCATCCTGAGTCCCACGGGATGGCGTAGGGAGCCCTACTGTATGAGAAGTCATTCGTTCCTTCATACATTCATTCGCTTACTGCGTTAGCTCCTGGGGAAATCAGCCTGTCCTCAGGGAGCCTACAGACCTGCTCTCTCCTCAGAGTCGGGCTTCCCGACAAGGACCACATCTCTCATCTCTGAAGCCCCATCCCCAGCATAGGGCGTGGTGTGCCACACAGACCCTCTACATGTTGTTCTAGCTAACAAAATATCGCAGACCCCAACGTCGCAGGTCTCACGCCCAAGCCTTCGCCATCAGGAGGGCTCCCCCTCAAGCCTCAGCGGGGGGCTGTGGGCCTCACCTTCTCCCTCCTGACTCTCCCTGGGGGGATGGGCTGGCTCAGCCACGGAGTTACCAGTTAGACCCCGCATTTGCTCAGGGATTACTGGGCCCCTTCCAGAAGAAGATTTCCTTGTGTCCAAACTCGCCGGGCGTGGGAACAACCCTCCAAATATTTGCTGAGAGTTTCTGACCTTTACTTCTGTCCCCCAGCCCCCCAGGGCTGGGAGGTGAGCGGTGCCACAGAGGATGACTGGCAGCTCGGAGCTCCTCCCCTCTCCCCTTGCCCCTCGCCCCGCCAGCTCCCAGGGGAGCGTCCGGTATTCAGCCCTGCAAGGGGAGTCTCTCTGTTTAGTCATTCTTAATATTACATAGGGAATGCACGATGCTCCCCATGTTGACTCTGCTAAGACCATTAATGCCCTTGGTGGCATCACTTTAATTTGTGCTCTTGAAGGCAAACTGCTGTCCTTGGAGCCTGGGAGGATATTGCTTATATTAAAGATGAGGACGGAGGGGGGCAGGGGGAGCCAGGTCTGACCTACGGCAGCGGATGGGAGGATGTTGAAGGAGGACCTGTGCTTCTGGAAATTCAAATCCCGCCATCCCCACCCCCAGATGAGCCACTGCGCTCGTCCAAAAGACACGGCGGGAGATTCTCGGCCATGTTGGGGTTCCTCCCTGCAGGCGAAGCCCAGGGGACAGGGGAACAAGGTCACTGCTGACCAAGGGGCAGGAACGGAAGAGAAATAGACGGGGCAGAGTCTCAGGCAGACACCCCCTCTTATCCGAGCTGCAAATGAAGGTAGAGCAGGAGGAGGAGAGAGGCAGCCCTGGTGGGGAGGGACTTTCAGGAAGAAGGAGCCATCGTGTGCTGGGAATGGTTTGCCCGTAAACTAGAGGACACCCCGTTAAATTTGGATTTCAGAAAAATAACACGTCGTTTCTTCAACAACTTTATCGCAACATGTTCCATATGTAAACATTGTATATATTTAAGATGCACGACTTACCCTTTTAGTAAACTGCACGTGTGCAATACGGTATCGTTGACTCTTGTTACCATGCTGTACATCGGACCCCTAGAACTCATTCTTGTACACTTGGAACTCTGTGCCCACAGGCCAAAAGAAAATGTAGTATATATTTATAATGGAATCTTATTCGGCCTTTAAAAATGAAGAAAAATCCTGCCTTTTGCACCAACACGGGTGAACGCGGAGGGCATTCTGCTAAAGGGAAATAAGACCGACGCAGAAAGACAAATACTGCACGGATCCCATTTATATGTGGAATTTAAAATAGCAAAACTCATAGAATCACAGTTATCAGGAACGGGGGAAGGGAATGAGAAGGGAAAATGGGGAGGTATTGATCAAAGGACACATACTTTTTTTTATTATGGTAACATCCAGGAAACATGAAATTTACCATGTTACCCACGTTTGAGTACATATGTGACCCAGGGGCATTACTGTGCCCACCTTCCCAACCTTGTAGTTTTAGAACTTTATCATCTTGCTAAACAGGAACCCATGAAACACTCACTCCTGGTGGCCCCAGGCCCCGGCTTTGCCTCACCCCTTCTGGCCCTTTTGGATAAAGGGAATCATCCAGCATGCGGTTTTTCACGTCTGGCTTCTTACTAACGGGCGTAATATTTTCGAGTTTCCTCCAGGCTGTTGCAGGAGCCAGTCCTTCGTTCACTGTAGGGAGAGACCACATGCTCTTTATCCATCATTCACCGATGGACGCGAGAATTATTCCCACCGTGCGGCTCCCGTCCATGGAGCTACGAGGAGCGCTGTGTAGTTTTCGATCGAACACCTGCTTTCCGATAGTTCGGCGTATATGCCTCCGAACGGAATCGCTGGGTCCGATAGGAACGGCATGTGTAACGTGTTGGGGAACTGCCAGGAGTTCCTACGGGCGTGGTATCACTCGGCATCCCCACCAGCCACGTCTCGGGGCACCAACAACTCCGGGGGATACAGCCAGGTGGACAGGGGGCTAAAGGAACAAATGCAGGGGCGCCCGGGGGGCTCCGTCGGTTAAGCGTCTGCCTTTGGCTCAGGCCAGGGGGGCTGTCGACCACAACTTTAGTTTGCGACACGTTCATATTTTCAGAGTGCTCTCTCTGTTCCAAACACCGTTTTCCAAGGCTTGCCTCCATGATTGTATTCAATCCTCACCTAGCCTGCCAAGGGGAGCTCAGAGAGGGTTTGTAACTTGCCCAAGGTCACACAGCTGGAGAAGTGCAGTGGCCAGGATTTCAGGAAAGGTGTCTCGGACACAAGGGCCGTCAGGCCACGCTGCCCTCTTAGCAACCCTGTCGTGTAGGAAGCTCTGATTTGTCCCCCCAGATGGGTGTTCTGGGCTGTTCTTATCGTCTACCTGAAGAGAGACATCAATTTTCATTTTTCTTGTTGATACACTCCTGAATTACCTCAAGATTTACCAAAACATAAAAATGATTTATTTTTATAATTAAAAAAAAAAAGGATAGACCATTAAAAAAAATAATAAAAAGTCCAGTCGAACAGGTGAAGAGGCAGGGGAGGCCCAAAGGCCAAGGTGCTTCTGTCGGAGGAAAGACCCCAGAGTAGGTGTCGTCAGTCTGGAAAGAGAAGGTCTGAGGACAGACAGGATCAGAGGATGTAATATCCAAAACCACATGGCCGGGTGAATCCCAAGTGCCCCGGCTCCCCAGGACCACAGCAGGGGCTCCCCCTGAGGCTGGGAAGGGGCTATGTGGGGGCAAATACAAGCAGCCATTACCCCCATAAGACAGTGCTGGGCAGTGTTGTCCCCCCCAAAACCATGTGTCTCTGCAACACGGTAAAAGGGGAGACTGTAAATGGAGCTGTGGTTCTGAGGAGAATTCCCGAAGGGCTCCTGAAGTACAAGATGGTGTGTCTTGCTTCCCTACTCGGCAGGCAGGTGGGGCCTCCGCTGACGGATGGGGCCCAGAGTCTGGCGGTGGCCCCAGAGCGCTGTGAGGAAGGCTTTCACAGACCACCCCCCCAGGTCAGCAGTCCCCCATTCTCGGGCTTGTGCAGCTGATATTCCCTTAAGCTGGCGCAGGAGGCCGTGCTCAGGTGTCAGCTGGGACCGTGGTCCCATCTCAGGGCTCAGGGGGAGGGGCTGCCTCCAGGATCTTGGGGCCTCATGAGCTGGGGGCCGCGTAGTTCTTTCCAGAGGCAGCTCACAACAAGGAAGCCGGTTTCCCTCAGAGTGAGGCAAGCTCTCTTAGACATCTTCATGGTGATGGCGGGTAGGCTAGCGGACATACGGGTCTAGAGTCTAGGAGACAGGTTTGGACAGAAGACACCCGTTGGTGAGTCACCAGCAAGTGGATGGTATTGAAAGCGATGGGGAAGCAATGGGGTTGCCTCACCCAGGGAGGGAAGGGGGGCTGGAGACTTCTGTGCGTTGCCAGGGCCGCTGTGATGCGGTTCTCCCCGAGCCCTGGCAGGGCAGGCGGCCGAGTGCCCTGAGCTGTTAACCCTTGTGAGGAATGGCGTCTGTTGAAGACAGCTGCCTTGCCCAAGGCCCCACAGCCTCGACAGAGTGGCTCGTATCTGAGGGGATATAGGAGCCCAGCGCCGTCATCCCAATGCAGAACCACTCTGAGGGGCCATCCCAGCCTCACGGCTCTGGGTCAGAGGAGTTGGGGGCAGGCGGTGGATGAGGCCTTCGTTGACGCTGCACCACAGCCCAGGGCTGCCCTGCCCTGGCCTGCCTTCCCTTCTCCCCTCTGCCCTGCCTTGTCTTCCCCTCCCCTCCTTCCCCTGCCCTGCCCTTCCACAGACAGAAATCCCAGGTGCCCTGCCTGTCTCAGGCCTGCCGTCAGGGAATGCGTGCGGGCTGGCCCCTCTGCCTCCACGCCTCCCCCTGTCCGTGACCTCCCTGTCCTCTCTCAGCTCACCCATTGCTTCCTCAGGGAAGTCCCGTGGGACTGTCCCTCCCTACCACCAGCAGTCAGGGTCCTGCCATGCTTGGCTTCTATAGGACTCTGGTGTCCCCTCTACTGGACAGATCTGTGTTTGTGATTACACACGGATGACCATGTTTACTTAGCTATTGTCCGAGTCGTCTATTAGCCCACAGGCCCCACAGAGTCAGGGACACCGTCTCTTGGTCACCCCACGTGCTCGGTGCCATCACGGGCCTAGCACCCGATGACATAGTCATTGGGACACACGTGTTTAATGAACAAGGTCCCTGGGTAGTGACGAGGGTCGGGGCTCCAATCCAGGTGATGTTTCCGGCCTGAGGAAGGCCCAACCTACACTACGCCACTGAGGCCAGATTCCTTCTCCTGTGAAGACCTTCCTTCAAGGATGGGATTTTTTTGTTCTCACTGAAGAACAGTGGGCTCTTGCACCAATCTACCTCCCCAACGCCCCCACAAAGGAGAGAAGGAATCACCCTTTTCCTCAGGCCAAGAAGCGTGCGTGTCTCTCCCCAGGTGCACCAACCCCCCGTCTGGTCACCACATCCCTACAAGGCCCTGCCCTGGCTTGGCCCCAGTGCGCTGCCTTGTTTTCCTTCCTTTGTACACAGGTTGTGGGGAGCGCTGGAAAGCTGGAGGCCCCACCAGGGCTGAGGGTTCAGCTCCTCTCATAATGGGAGGTCAAACGAAATGAAAACCCACCTCCCTTGCCCCATCATCTGAATCCCTACATTGGCTATGACATGGCTAAGGGGAAAATATTGGATTTATTTTTATGAGTTAGTCATCACCCTAAGGCCCTTAAGAGGAACCGGGCGAAGTGAATCCATTCAGAAGGTCGGGAGGTCACAGCTAACTTGTAAAAATAAATCCAATATTTTTTACTCTGTCTTATTAGATTTATATGATGCAGACATCCAAGGGAGGTTTGTTTAAAAAAAAAAAAATGGACATTTCCCAGCCCTGCGTCGAGTATTTCTTCTTTGCCTCCACCAAACACCCATTCTATCTCTAGGCTCTCAGCTCATCATCTGGCTGGGTGACAATTTCTTGATTTTTTTTTTTTTTTGAAATAAAGATGATTTTGAAAGAAGATCTGAGAATCTCGGTCTCCCCTCCATCATTTCATCCCCACAAAAACCAATACCAGTATTTCCGAGCCCGAGGGAGCCAAGCATGAAGGTTGGAAAGAGCCGAGTCTATCTGCTGGGTCGTGTTACCAGCAGGTCCAAAAATGTACTTTCCGTCTGAAAAAATGAGGCAGTGAATGGCGTGGGATCAAACGGACCCTTTGCCGTCACTCAGGAAACAGAGGGCGTGACCCACACGCTTCTCTCTCGCCTCCCAGCCCAGTTCCTCCTCAGCGGGCGTCTCTCAAGGGACCGCAGGGCGCACGGGCTGCTCAGAGGGGACAGGGATGACAGTCCATCCCCCACTCCTGGATATTAGCTCAAGCGCCTTCCCCTTCCTCTCTCTCCTTCCTCACTGTCCGGACGTTGACTTTCTCCACAACAGTTTGACAAGGCGAAGATCAAGGTGTGGGCCTGCCTGGTTTCTTCGGAGCCCTCTCCCCTTGGTTTCCAGATGGCTGCTTTCTTGCTGGGTTCTCACCTAGTCTTTTTCCGCGTGTGTCCTCCTGTCTGGTCTCTGAATGCTTGTCCTCTTCAGAAGACTGCCGGGCAGTTTGGATTCGGGTCCAATCTAAAGGCCTCATTTTAATTCAGTTTCCTTTTTAAACATCCTGCCTCTGAAGGCAGTGATGTTCTGAGGCATGGTGATGAGTTAGGGCTTCAACTTTTGAACTTGGGGAGACAAAAATTCAGCCCCTAATGCCCTCCCAGGCTAGACATCAAGCTCTCTACTAACAAGGAGGGCCCTCGGACACGACCTTATCCCACAGAGACCACAGCTCTCTAACTCCAGATCCACTTTGCACAGAAAAAGAAGTCACGGGATTAACTGTTTAGTCTGCCAATTCGGAGCCGTGGGACCCCGGAGAGCCCTTGGTGTGTTGCGTCTCAGCCAGATTCTCGAAGCTGAAGTTTTGAATTATCCTGTGTTCTCGGGAGGAAAGCCATCAGTTTCTGCTCCGAATTTCCAAGGCCACTTTCCAGCCTGTGATAAACACCCAAATCGAGCCAGATTGATCCTGCTGGGCTCCCCCCTGGAGAGAATGTGACCAATAATGTCATCGCACAACTGTCTGGCCCGACCGCCTTAGCCCTGGCCTCCCCCCTGCCCAACCCTTGTGAAGGATTCAGCAGAGAGACCTAGGTGCACTAGTTAGGCCAGGAGGCCCACAGGAAGGTGAGGCCTGGCATTCCACACTCTCCATCAGCCCATACTTGAAATTCTGACCATGGAAGCCCCATTCATGCTCAGGGACAGTTCTCTCTGCAAGCCAACTAAGGTGCTCTCTGAATGGTATGATTTTAAGGGCACTGAAAGACCCTCCCGGGCCTTGAAATGCCACCATTAAAGCCACTCCTTTGGGGGTAAAGGAATATTTTTCGAGGTGCGCTCCATGAAACGCCAGGTTCATAGAAATCAATATCTGGGGGAGGGTAAGGAAGAGTTCGTTAAGGAAAGCTCGGGACGCTATGCTTTCTTTCACACGTTGTTTGCTCAGATCCTGGCCTGAGGTCTGCCACGTAGCAAATTCAATAAACCCGTGTAGGATGATTGTTAAATGGTCAAAGAAGTTTGGGAGAAGCATCAGGCAAAAGCCCAGATGAAGGGAGTTCTCTTCCTTCAGGCCTTCTCAGAGCTTCGGTCAACTGATGTAGCTTAGGAGATGCCAAGAGAGGGAACTTCTCGGCCAACATTTATTTGGGTTTAATAATTTCCAAGTGCCGGGGCGCCTGGGTGGCTCAGTCGGCTGAGCACCCGACTCTTGATTTCAGCCCAGGTCATGGTCTCAGGGGCATGAGATCGAGCCCCGCATCGGGCTCCACGCTCAGCTTGGAATATGCTTGAGATTCTCTCTCCCTCTCCCTCTGCCCCCCACCCCCATGTTTGGGCGCTCTAAATCAATTCGCTAAAATAAAAACTTCCCAAAAAAAAATAACAATAACATCCAAGTGCAGTTAACCAACCACCTGACCGAGCTACTCTTGTTCTAAGGTAGAGTCGTGTTATAGATTAAGAGCTTCCTATGCTCCAGAAGAACACCGAAGGGAATGCAAACCCAGTAAAAATGGCCTTTGGAGTGACCGGAGAAGCCATCGCGTATGCAATTTAAGACTCAGGAAACCCGAAGGTCCTCAAAGCCCATTTGAGAGGAAGGCCGACGGAAGGCACTGTCTCTGGAACAGATCTGGTTCAAGGTTAACACCAGGGCTGGGCGAGAACAGTGGAGTGTCTTGGAGGAAACCAGTTTGCTTGGGTTTGCAAACCCCAGTGGGGTCCCCAGCAAGGGGCACACGTCTAGAGCAGGTGGGCCCGCATGGGGACGGGGGGGATGAGCAGGGAGAGCAGAGGGACGAGGAAGGGGAGGAGCTAGAAGAGCTGAGAATTGGGGCCTGGCAGAGCCATCGAAACAGGCGGGGGTGCCGAGTTGGGACCCCAAAGAACCCTAACGATGAACGTCACACAGCTCAGTTATGCCCCAGCCTGACCCCGCTCCCTGTGGCCACCAAACTAAACACCACCTTCTCATCTAGAGGCTAAAGACGCTCTCCTCATTCTAGAAAAGACACAGAGACACAGAGACCCAAAGACAGAGAGACAGAATAGTTCCCATTTCTCAGACCTTCAATTTAGTGCTCCCCGCCTCTCCCCCCCACACACACCCCCTTGAGCTACTGGTATGATGCGCACAAAACGAGTGCAATTTAAGACTCAGGAAGCTCAGTTTTCAATAATTCCCTGCTAGGCTTCCGTCTGCGAAGAGTAAATAACACCACCGCTACAGACCCTGGGAGCAAAATCGCCAATAACGGTGCCTTGCTTATAAACTTTCCCAATTTTCTGCAAATCTCCACTGCTTCTCTCCTGACTTGGGTCTGTATCAGATTTTTTTTTTCTTTATTGAACATCTGCCTTGGGAGCCACTGTCACAAAAAGTAATAAACACATCAATCCAAAAGAAAAAGAGAGGATTGTGCAGTCCAAACTACTTAGCCAATCAAATTGGCAGCTGGAGGCAGGCATGGGCAGGGCGGGAGCTAAGAGACCCTCTTCCTGGAGGATTTTCCTGGGGATGCTTCCCACCTGGGAGGCCAGAGGTACACCCGACCTGCGTGCACCTTCCCGATATGTTAATTGCAGTTTCTACCGCTAATTGCAGATTTCAACCTTTGTTGAGATTTCAAGCCCGGGGATTAATTTGTGAGTCTCCCGTTCAGCCAAAATTTGACAGCTCTTGCTTCGCCTGTGCCTCTTCCCAAATATTAAGGGAACAAGGGAATGGTGTGTCTTGGAATAAAAGAATTCCTTAAGAAAATAACTCCAAACAATAAGCAATTGCCTCTCCAATCACTGCCGGTGGATTCTGCAAGCATGTATTGGAGACGTGATTGCGGTTTTCATGGTCCCCAGAGCCCCCCCAACCCCCCCACCCAAATAACAACAACAAAAAATTATGCCTGAAAGGGAAACAAAAGCAATTTATGTTTTCCAGTTACCGTCCCAGAAATAGTCAATGATTACTTGCATACCGAACAGGCGAAATCAAATCTTTCACTACTGCTTAAAAAAAAAAAAAATCCTATTACAAATTACATTTAACTCAGGTGTGTATAGTTTGCCAGTTCTTATCCAATTGTAAATTAGACCAGGGTTGCCTGTTGGGAGGGAAAAGTGGCTTTTGAAACATGTCTTATTGACTGAGTATAAATTACCTGCAGCAGATTTGTGAAGCAAATTTGAAGCAAGAGATGCCTCCAGGCAACACTGTATCGATTGTAGATTGATATTCAGCTGATTTTAAGGTGAAAAATAAATATTGTTTTAGCAGCAATTTAATTAACAAATCATTGCACAAATGGTAAGAATATTGCATCGTCTAATACACGGATTTGGGCTTTTTTTTTTCAATTATGTGATAAATGCTTCGTTTCACATGTAGATAAATTGTCTAGCTATCGCTCTCTGTCTCTGAATCCACATAAAGCAAAATCATGATCGTGGACACCTTGCTCATTTTTCTTTAGACTCTAGAAGTCAGGTTTTTTTTCCCC
Organism: Nasua narica; assembly: GCA_028533885.1. Lineage (NCBI taxonomy): Eukaryota > Metazoa > Chordata > Mammalia > Carnivora > Procyonidae > Nasua > Nasua narica. Next base: position 24,018,966 of record CM052803.1, on the reverse strand, counting down.
TGCTCCTAAATGAAATGAACACACCTTTCTTCAGCACTGGCAAAAACTGAGCTCTTTGGGGACAGCCAGAACCTTGGCGGGGGTGGGGGGAGGATCAGAAAAGCAGCCCCCCCCCCTTGCCCAGGCTGCCAAGCCAGCTCTGTCCTCAAGCTGTCATTCGATCTTGGGCACATCACTCTGCTTCTCCTGGCCCAATTGCCTTGGTGGGTTAGATATTCCCTAAAGTAATGGTGATAAACAGCCAGCTCTTGGAGGCGGAAGGCCTGGCTTGTAGACTTTGCCCATTGCCGTGGTGTAAATTCTCCCCTCTGGCTGAGTGGAAGCAACTATGGACTGCATGCATGGTTTGGAAGAGATGGTGCTCCCCCTCTCCCCCCTCCCCGCAGCTCCAGGATTATAATGTTGAATAGCAACATGATTTCTCATGAAGAACATGTGCAGAACATCCAGCATTTCTCCTTTCATTCTTTTAGGGGGAAAAAAGCAAGACAATGACAAAATCCACAAATGTGGAGATAAGCTCTCTAAGCATTCCCAGAAACCCTCCAATGAACCAAATAAAAAAAAAATCTTTTCTCCCTTGATACAAAAGGACTCCATCTGCATCAAAAAGAATGCAGGGAGGGCGCCTGGGTGGCCCAGTCGGTTAAGCGTCTGCCTTTGGCTTGGGTCATGGTCCCAGAGTCCTGGGATCGAGTCCCACATTGGGCTCCTTACTCAGTGAGGATTCTGCTTCTCCCTCTGCCTTTCCCCACTGCTCGTGCTCTCTCTCTCTCTCTCACTCTCAAATAAATAAATAAAATCTTAAAAAAAAAAAAAAGAAAGGAATGCAGGGAAATTCAGGAAAGCCAAAGGAATAAAAATGTGTAGATCTCTATAATTACATCACTCAGGGATTAATATATTGAGTGTGTTACTGGTTCAGTTATTCCTCTCCGCTCTCTCTCGTTCTCTCTTACACACACACACACACACACACACACACACACACTACTTTTACAAACACAAGATCAAACAAGTTTCTGTGAGTCTTCGCTTGTTAACCAATGAAAATGTTACCAGGTCATTAAATATTCCTGCATTGTTTTACGGCCTGCGTCTCCAAGCTTTAATCAATGAGTCCTTTATTTCTGACCTCTAGGCTGTTTCCAGTTATCTGTTAATGTGGGACAACCGTGTATTCATCATGGACTGAATCTTTGTCCACAGCCATAATTACGGTTGATGAATCAATTGCAAGATCAAGAGATCTGCTGTATCTACTAATTATTATTATTATTTTTTAAAGATCAAATTTGTCGCTGAGAGAAACCTGTTAGTGCCATCCCTGGATACGATCAGAGAAACCTACGGTCTAGGGACAGGCCCAACATTGACTGAGTGATGTTATACGGTTTCTCTTATTTGTATTTTTTATTTTGTTGCTTTTATTTTTGCAACAAAGAGCCGGTTAAGGGTTGGTTGATGTCATCTTGTCCATCAAATACCACTGTTCTTCATAAGGGTGACCGCTGAACCTGGAAGAGGGGGTCCAGGGGGCCAGTTCCCCATCCCTATGCCCATTTCAGAGCAGCCGAGCGGGGACAGAAGGGGAGGAAGCCCTCGCATGGAGGGGAGACGGCGGGAAGAGTAGGCAGGGAGGGCTTCACGCCTAGGAAGAAATAGACCGCGTTAGGACATTTCTGATTCGCCTTTTCAACAATATTCAAGAGGACATTGAAGCCAGAAATGAGAGCAAGCAGGATGGGAGAGAAACAATCTGAGATAAGGAGAGAGTGAATGGAAAGAAAACACAATTGATTAATTAAAATCCATCATCTAAACAGCAGGTTGGATGCTGCAGAAAATCAATTTAATGAGGTAAGAGACAAATTCAAGACATCTTCCATTATACACAGGGGGGCGTTTGATAGATACCGATTTACGGCGACAGAGAAAAATGACCAAAGACGCATTTGAAAAACTTAAAGGTTGCTGCTTACAGAACAAAAAGGGAGTAGGTCCTTCTGGATTATTTGTTTAATAAGAGGAAGGAAGTAAATGTAATCTGTATTTAAAAAAAAAAAAAGAAACGAAAGAGGGAAAATCAAATAAGCCTAAAAAAAACAATATAAGAGAAAACCAACATGACTACCATACTTTATAATCAGATGAGCTGTTAAATATAAAACCGTGTAAATGAGTCAACACTATTAAATTTGGAGATTTTCAGATAGAGTAAAAAAGAAAAAAAAGTTACTATTTGGTGAGATTATCCTAAAAGCGTATTTTAATACTAAAAAGTATTAAATAAGGATATAAAAATTTTGAATAATAAGGTTGATTTAAGATATTCATATCAATTTTGTTCCCCACCACGCAGACCAAATTCTTTCCGGATGCCCATAGAATGTCTGCAAAATTATCTTCAGCTTCCAAGGATGACCCTGATGAATTCAAAAAGAATGATACTGCTCCTGACAGGCATCGAGCCCAAATCCCATAGAAATGTTTGGAGAAATCTAACTCCACAAAGCAAACTGTAGCCATCCCAGAAAGCTGACAGGAATGCAACTAAGGGACCCAAAGTTTATAGGACTTCTAAAAGCCGCAGAAAGAGGAGTGAAAAATAATCCAATGAGTGACACAGAGCCTGCATTTTTATGGACAGGCCTGCGGGAACCCTGAGAACCCCTGAGAAGAATCTGGACACTCCAGGAGCCCCCGAGAACCCCTCCTATCAGAAGGGCAGGGCTCCAGGGGCGCCTGCGTGGCTCAGGCGGTTGAGCGTCTGCCTTCAGCTCACGTCATGATCCCAGGGTCCTGGGATGGAGCCCCGGGTCGGGCTCCCTGCTGGAGCCCTCCCTCTCCCTCTGCCCTTCCCCCTGCTCGTGCTTCCTCAGGTAAATAAATAAAAAGAAAGGCAGGACTCAGGATGAGGACGGCCCAGGGACAGCCAGCTGGGTGCTCGAGCGGAGTCCTTAGGCGTCCTCAGGCCAGTCCCACCATGACCCATGATGGGAGCCGTCACCTGGGTGATGCTGACAGATGTGCCCTTCCCAGTCTGTGGGGCTCCCTGTGGCCCCTGGACTCTGGCCCCTTTGCCCGCCAGACAAATTAAAGTACAGGGTGGTAAAAACCCACAGAAAAGTCATCATCATGGAATAATATTCTTTTCCAAAGCACCAATCTGTCACAGTCTCCCTATGGAAAATGCGGCATCTCCATTCTCTGACTCCAAAATGCGGAGCTGAGAGAGGAAAAGAACGGTGGCGATAGAAGATGGGAACAGGAGCGGAGCCGTAGCTACACGTCGAAGGCAGGGCCCATCCGATTTTCTCCTTCCCCTCACCCTTTTGTTTTGTTTTTTCCAGGAAAAAAAAAAAAATACCTAAGCGTACTTTTTGAGTTATTTTCCAAATTCGAATTGAATAAAAATAATCTGTGCTGATGTTTTTCCAAGTGCTTTGAGACCTACATCATTTCTTCAGCTGCTCAGACGAACCCTTCTAATCAGGTGGCCCCGGTGGCATTGTGCCCATTTGACAGATGACGGACGAGAACGCTGAGGCCCAGAGACGGTCACAGGTTTGCCCAGAGTCACAGAGGGTTGGAGCTGACTCCTGGGTCGGGAACTCCTGACTCTAAGCCCCGTGGTCTTGTTCCTTTATCAACAACCGTAAAACCTTGACCTGACTGCCAGATCAGTGAGAGCCTCGGCCACACTCGTGGGAGCCGAGATGGTCCTAAGAGAGTGAACACAAGTAACGGGAGCAGCTATTACACAGGGACTCCTGGCCAGAGCTCACCTGGCTCTTGGGCTCATCCTTCTCGCTCATGAGATGGGAAAGTGGTCAGAGCTTCCCCAGGCCCTGTCTTGTCCCCTTTGCAGCGGGCCTGCTTGCTTGTCCACAGATGGGCAACGAGGGGGGCGCAGCGGGGCAGCAGGTCCCTCGGGCAGGGGCAACCCGAGCGGCTTCCTGGCAGAGGCACTGGGAGCCAGGCAAGCAGGGGCCCCGGGGAGGCGCTGATGCAGATGAGGTCCCCGCACCTCTCCCAGGCGGCTTGCCCGCGGCTGGGGACAAGGCTCCCTGAACTATGGAGTTGGTTGGCTTTTTAGTTGGAGGCTTGGCACAAAGATTTATGTGCCTAGTGTGACCACACTCACCATCCATCACGATTAGTTACAATAAAATCTCTCTTCGTGTTTTTAAAAGCCCTTCGAGTTACATTCCATTATGCAGTTAACATGTCGCAGATGGTCGGGCCATAGCTCAACCAGAGAACCATTTTTTGATCTCTGAAAAGGAGGGCAGGGAACCAGCGCTTGACCTCCCCCAGAGCCCCACCCCACCCCCCACCCCGGGGACCCTGAGCCTGGGGTAGATAGAGGAGAGAGAACAAAGAAGGGGGGCCCTGGCTCAGCCCCGAGGACTCGGTGGCCAGACTGAAGCGAGCGGCTGAACAAAGCAGAAGGGCTTGGGTTACTGCCTTTCTCTCGAGGGACATTAACCCAGCTGGCCCCCCACCCCGACCCCAATCCCTAGAACATCCCCTCTGCGACCCTCTCGAGGCTGGCTTGCGTCCCACTCCTTCACGTCACGTTGTCTCAAAGCCCCTGTTGGAAACGCAGACGTTGAGAGGTGAAGGGGATGATGATTGATGGTGTCCCCCCAAAACTTGCTGCCCCCCCACCCTAGTCGCCTAGGTCCTGCGGCGAATATCGCGTGCTCTCGGGTTGTCACCCCCCTGCAGTGGGAGGATTCAGACGTCCTGCTCACCGCCTGACACCTGCCCTCGGTCCCGTGGGGGGCTACAGGACCCCCGCCCTTGATATCAGGCTCGGCCAGGTGGCTTGCCGTAGCCAGCGGCCTGCGAGAGGATGTGAAGGGGATAGAAGCTGGAAGAACCATCGTGTTCCTGTCAGCGCCCTTCCTCGTTTGCAATCCACCTGGAAGAGAGGCCGCTCACTTGGGCTGGATGGAGGCTTCCGTGAGCGGATTCTCCCAGCAAACCACAAACAGGGGAACTCACTCTGTTCTATCAGCTGCTGAGATTCTGGGGCTGTGGGGTCCCGCCGCATAGCTCAGGACGATCGGGGGGACTCCGGCCCCACACCCAGGGCCACCCCTGAGCTCCTTCTTGCCCTCAGCCTCCTCGCCACGCTACGCCCAGTCGGGGCCGGCTCTGCCCTCACCGACTCAAGTCCATCCTCTTCTCTCCATCCCGGCAGCCCCCGCTCCGTCCACCTGCTCCCAGATCCCCCTGTGCTCTGCTCCCCGTTTGCACGGCTGCCCTTCCCCACATCGTACAGTGGACATCAGGGAGGCCGCTCCCATGTTTAAACCGCCCTCCAAGACTTCTCGTAGGTTTTTACAAGAGAAGTCAAACTCCTTGCCCGCCCGATGCTCGATGCTCAACGCTCTGTGTGACCGAGCTCTTCCCAGCTTTCCACAGCAGCTCATCCCCTCTCTCCGCCTTGCCTGCGCGCATCTCCCGGGCGTCCTCTCTCTTCCTCTCTCTGCCTGAACTGTTCCCCCACATCCGGCCACTGCTCCAGGACTCAGTGTGCTCGGAGCCTCCTCGGAATGGTCTTCCCCGCCCCACGCCCCTCTTCCCAGCTCGGTTCCAGCGCACTTGCCAGACAGGACCGGGGGTGCCGCTCACTGGTCACTTGCCGAGGATTAACCAGGGGCCAGGCCCAGGGCCAAGGACTTAGCGTGTGTTATGTCATCTGACAGGTAGCGACCCTGAGGGGGCTTAGGAAGGTTGAGTATGTTGCGTATGCAACAAGCTGAGAGAATAGTCCAGCTCAGACAGTGTGACTGTCGGACTGTGGTCAGGATACTGGGTCTCAGCTGAGTCATACCCGTCACGACACAAACGGTAACACAAACTCAGAAACCCCCAAGCGCCGAGTGGCACCTAGTAGGCGGTCAGACGGCAGCGACAAATGGCAAAGAGACACCCCCACTGTTGGGCACCATTGCTCATTAGAAGTAACTGCCTGGGTTCAGCCATCAAGCAGTCGGGGATTTCAGAGACTCCCGAGAAAAGTATTGATCCACTAACGACCCGCCTAAATCACTAGAAAGCCATCCGCAAACAAAACGCCCTTGAGAAATCATCAGTTGTCACTGGCTCCTTAACCTTCACAGCCAGTGGGGTCAGACGGCGAACTTCATTCCCTAATGCTCTGGTGCCTCCCCCCCCCCCCCGCTCCACTTCCTGAGCCTCGGAACTGGCTGGCTAACAGCTTCAGGGACAAGATGCTAACCTTTCCAGAACCTCGGCCTCCCAGTGAGAAAGGGATGCAGCCCAGTGCCAACCCTGGAGAGCTCCAAATCAGATTCGTTTTCTCCAGATACTAATGAATGAGAAGAAGGTAGCATCTTTCACCTCCTGCGTAGCAACTGCCTGATCCATCGTGGGGATGTGGCCGCGAGGCTGGGGACCTGACGGATCCCTCTCCTTAGGGGGCAGATTCATCTCTCCATCCATTTCCATTCTAAATGCCTTCTCAGCCAACCCCACCCCAGCTTCCCGTCCCTGTGATCTACTCGGTGGCGCATCGACAAGCCAGGGGACCTAGCGGCTTCCCTTGAAACACACCAGGGGTCCCTCCTTGAAGGTCTTAGTTCCTTTATTTCTATTACGGATGTGGAACTCTGGCTGGGCCGAGGCTGCTGGCTGGAAACTGACAGAGGGAAAGGGGCCAAGGGGGAGAGCATGGAGGCGGAGAGGAAGGAGAGCAATACTCTGACTTCAGACTCCATGCATCGGGCTCAGGGATCTTTGTCAAATGAGGAGAGCGAGCTGACCTCCCCTCCCCGCCACCCCGAGCAGACCATAGGCATCGCCCCAGTCACTGCTGTGACCTGTCCAGGCCCCCATTGGTCTCTCCTGCTCTGGGACAGAGTAGCTCCTCGAAGGACCCTTTGAGGACTCCAAGTAGCTCTATGAGTGAATTCCATCAGAGCCCTGACTCACAACTTTTTCAGAATCTCAGGCCCTTCCGCGGGCAAAAATCATAACTGGTCATTCAAAGAGTTGAGGACTGTTAGGACTGTTAAACATCCGCCTTGCAGAGAGCAGGACATGGGGTGCCCCGAGCCATCCACAGCAAGCAGAGTCGGGGCGCCTGGAGGGCTCAGTCGGTAGAGCATGTGACTCTTGATCTCGGGGTTGTGAGTTCGAGCCCCGCGTTGGGGGGTAGTGTTTACTTTAAAAAAACCCAAAAAACCAAGAGTAGTAGAATGTACTATAGAACAGGAGGGCCCTCTGCCACGCAAAGTTTGCTTCACGGGGGAGAATATGGTCACTTGGTCAAACCTTGACCAAGCGGGGCTCATCTGGGGTTCAAAAGGCCAGCGGAGGATTTGAAATATCACAAAGGAGAGCTTAATCTCTGTCTCTATCTTTTAAGGACTTTTTAAGGCAAATGTGAACTACTTGCTCCTCTCAAATGAGGTACAAGAGATTTATTATTGGATAGCACTCTGGCCCACTATTTATTCCTCAAGCATCTTCCCACTCTCCCCCTAGGAAATAGTTTCCTAGCTGTGCCCACAGGGCTACCTTTCTGTATTCTCTCTCAAGAACATTTTGAGAGCCCTGGTCAGCTCAAACTGAAAAAGACCACTTTCTGACAGACAGGTGCAGTTACCATCTGAATGCTGCCCAGTGGATAAGAAATTAAAGGGGGCTCTTAAAAACTTTCAGACAGACAGGACACCGAAACCACGGGCAACCAAAGGGGAGGGGGAAAAAAAAGATAAACCAACTTCATCAAAATTAAACACTTTTGTGCCTCAAAATACACCATCAAGAAGGTGAAAAATGCAACCCACAGAATGGGAAACTGAGAGTCAATATCTGATGAAGGACTAGTAGCCAGAATATATAAAGAGTTCTTACAACTCAACAATAAAAAAGAGAAATAATTCGAGTAAAAGATGAGCAAAGGATTTCAATAGATATTTTTCCAAAGACAGTCTACAAGTGGTGAATAAAGACAGGAAAACCTGCTCAACGCCATTAGTCATTAGGAAGAAGCAAATCCAAACAACCATGCGATGTGGCTTCACATTCATTAGAACGGCTGTCATCAAAAAGATGGACAGTGGTAAGTGTTGGAGGAAGACACGGCTCATCAGCTGCTGATGGGAATGCAAGATGGTGCAGTTGCTTTGAGAGACAGTTTGACAAGTCCTCACAAAGTGAAACATACAGTGACCATATGACACAGCAATTCTACTTCTAGGTGGAGAGAACCCAGGAGAACGTGAAGCACATCCACGTAAAAACTTGCACACAAATGTTCATGCCATCATTATTCATAAGAGCCAAACAGTGGCAACAACCAAAATACCCATGAATTAATGAATAAATAGACAAAATGTGGTCTAGCCATTTGATGGAATAGGATTCAGCGTTCGGCAGGAAGAGAATGTGTTACGCACTGTGACATGGATTGAAAGCAGTTCGCTAAGTGAAAGACACCAGACACAGATGTCACAGATTGTAGGGTTCATCCCGAATAGGTGAATCCATGGAGACAAAAAACAGATTAGTGGTGGCCGGGGGCTGGGGAGAGGGGAGATTGGGAGTGGCTTCTAATGGGTGTGGGGTTTCTTTCTTGAGTGATGGAAATGTTCTACAGCTTGATAGTGGTTGTTGCTGGATAACTGAGAATAGACTGAAAATCACTGAACTGTATGCTTTAAGAGGGTGAATTTTATGGTATGTAAATTATATCTCAATTTAAAGAAACGAACTCTTCTGGCAATGATTACAGGAATCAAAGGAAGGCTTAACCCTGAGAAGGGTGCGCCGGTAACTTCAGCAAATCAGAGAAGGCGAGGGGAGTCACCATCAGTCTTAGGGCTCACGGCACTGACCCAGCAGGCAAGGAAGAGGCCGGTGCATTGAGCTGGAGGGAGGGCGGTGAGGAGGCTGCCAGCTTCCCAGGCAAGTTTCAGCTGTAAGTGAGTCAGGCCTGTGTCTTGAAAGGTAAAGAAAGCTCCTCTGCTTCCAATTCAGATGAGCCCCAGTGAGCTCAAGGAAGATGAACCGATGCTTCAGTGTCCTTTAAGGGTTCAGGCACTGAGGGTCCCCTGAAAGCATTAGTTTGGTCCATGATTCACGCTAAGGTCTGGAAGTCAGGAATCCTGGCCAGGTTTTCATGGTTCTGACTTGACTTGCTGTCATAGAACTCAAGTCCTAGAACTGCTTTGGATATCAGCTTCCTTGCTCAAAAATGAAGAAATCAGAACGACTGATTGCCAAGATCCTCCTAGTACTGGAGTCTCCAGGATTCTGTAACAAAATGCCCAGAGCAAGTGAAAATTTTCCTGTTGGAATCAGGCTTTGATCATGAATCATATCATGTTATTTCCCTCATATTCTTCTTTTCCTCCCCCGACTGGGCTGGAGGTTTGTCTAGCCAGGGTCTTGACTCCCTACAGGACCTAGAAGGAGGTGAAGGTCTTGGTAGGTATTTAATGAATGTTTATGGGATGGTGGCTTGTAAAATATTCTTTGGGTTCCAAGGTAAAGATCTGGTTTATGTCTCTGTGTGGTTATGGACAGACCAGCCACTCGGTAGGTTGAGAACTAGGAAGTACTGTTGGTTTGAGACTGGACCCCAATATTTTTGAACCTTGGTAGTCCAGGAGGTGGATGCCAGGATTGTTCTTTGAGAGAGTTTATCACACAGAAATTAGGTAAGACCCTCCTTGCTGTGCTGGGTGAATGAGGTCACCCGTAACACCTGCTTTAGACGACGTGTTAAGATGTTTGCATCTTCGTATCAAAGGGCAGCATCGTGGAGCATAGGGCCCTGTAGGAAATTATGAGAGTCACTGATTTTAAAAACCCACTTTCTCTTAAAAGGGGTGAACCATGAAGCCTTGGGACCAGACGTGGGGAAAGAGGGAACCTTAGGAGGGAGCTTCTTGCCTGCTAAGGAGCCCAGTGGCCACTGTCTCTCGAGCGCTTCCAGAACCTAATGGATGTCACCTTGAAGATGGAGTCCGAAGGCCTGGCTGCCCAGACACCCCCAGCCTGGGTCTCCATGATGAAGCCTTACCATGCCCACATCCATCCTCGAAGATTCTGTCCAGACCCATCTCGTGGCAGAGCCCTAAGAACATCCCAGAATGTGAGGGCTTCATTTCAGTCCTATGAAAGGCTTAGTGCCAATAAAGATGCTGAGTTTTCTAGTTGGTGCTTTCTGTGTTCTTGGGGAAACTTCTGGATAAAGTCATGTAATCATGCTGTCATCTAAAGAGCACATCCAAGAGAAGCTAATTCTGAACACAGTAAACAAAAGAGCAGCATGGTGACTGGATGTGGCCATGATTCAAGATGTGGTTTGCGGGCCTGGGGCATCCCTTCTGGGAGGCACTCTTGTCTGTGTGATTTGATTTCAGGGGTGCCCCACCCCAAAAAATTCTCCTCCTTGAATTTTGAACTTGTGCCTTCAGTAACCTATTTCTCTGGGTGAAATCCTCTTTCTGTTTAAACAGGAAATACTCCTGGGAGGTCTCACTCTCTTGTTAGTAGAAATCGATGCATGGCAGGGGAGGGAGGCTGTAAGTAGGGGCATTCGCAAAGGAGCCTAAGATATAGGAAGAATCTGTAGAAAAGACTGATTTCATCCATGTCATACTTTTGCTAAGGGCAGCTTTCCTACCTAGAGCCAAACGGAATGCATCTCTCTGATCTGTAGGGACAATGCCAACCATGGTTCCATTCCTACAAGGCAAAGAGTGGGTTGAGAAGAAATTTGGACCCCAGTGAGTTACCACTTCACACCCATTCAAATGTGATGCAGATCTGTCTATGCAGGTGGAGAAATTGGACCCCTTGTACATCGTTGGTAAGAATGTAAAATGGCGCAGCTCCTTTGGAAACAGTATGGTGGCTCTACAAAAAAGTTAAAAACAAAAATACCATATGACCCAGCCAGCTATTGCACTTCGGGGGGTATGCCCTTTGAGGGTATGCCTCAACTGGAGGCAGGAGCTTGAACAGAAACGTGTATCCCCACGTTCCCTACAGCAGGAGTCACACAGCCCCAAAGGCAAAAATGATGCAAATGTCCGCTAATGCACAAAGGGGCAAACAAAATATGGTATATATGTACGACGGGATATCATTCTGCTTAAAAAGAAGGAAATCCTGACCCCTGCTACAACATGGATGGGCCTTTAAAGAGATGATGCTAAGTGAGATATGCCAGACTCAAAAGGACAACTGCTGGATGATTCCACTCACTTGAGGTGCTAGAAGAGCTGAATACGTACAGACTGAAAGAATAGGGATAATTGGGAAGGGATGGGGGAGAGGAACTTATTGCTTGATGGATACAAAGTTTTAGTAGGAGAAGATAGAAAGTTCTGGAACCGGATGGTGGTGCCGGTCGCACAACGACTTGAATGTATTGCATGTCACTGAACTGCCCACTTAAAATGGCCCAAATGGTAAAATTGATGGTATCTATGTTTTATTGCACACACACATCTTTTAAAGGAAAGAAAAAAGTTCAGTAGTTAACAAATAGGCTTCCCCTCTCTCTCCTCTAGAAATACAGTTATAACCGGGGTTTGGATTAGGGCAGAAGGTGTGTCAGTTACGATAGGCTAGGTTATTGCTAGGTAACGAGCACGCCCCCAAGTTTCTCACCCAAGCTATGCAGTCATCTTGGGTTGTCAAGGGGAGGCCTGCCCATTCTGCTTATCCTGGCACAGCAGCTCATGCCAGAAGGGAAAGGCTGTCCGAAGGGTCTCGCACAACTAAGTGAAGGCTTTGGCTTGAACCTTACATGTGACATTTCTACTCAAAAGTCTTCGGCCAGAACTCATCGCATGGCTCTATCTAAGGCTGGGAAGTCCTGTGACCGCGTTCTCTGCACGTGGAGAGTCTGAAGTCTTAGGCGAATGCTACTAATGATTTCTTTAAAAGTATGAAGACTAGGGGTGCCTGGGTGGCTCAGCTGGTTAAGCGTCCTGAGCTGGTTGGCTCAGGTCATGATCCCGGAGTCCTGGGATCGAGAGCCGCATCAGGCTCCCTGCTCAGCGGGGAGCCTGCTTCTCCCTCTCCTCCCTGCCCCTGCTCTCTCTATCTCTGTCTCTCTCTCCAATAAATAAATAACATCTTTCTAAAAAATAAATAAAAATAGAATTTAGAATATTACAAAGAGGAGCTTCCAAAACAGTTTGGGAAGCGCCATCTGTCCATTGCCTGATAACGAGGCAGGGGGACACACCATGGGGAGAGGAGGGATAGCCAGACACTTCTCTGCCCGTCTACGACAATTACTGAAAATCAAGATGCCTGAAAGGGCCCTTTGGGAAGACAGCTGGCCAAAAAGTAAATCCAAATTAACCACCCGATGCCCCATAAAATAAGTCTTTAACTATTTTATAGGATCCCGCTTCCCCCAAACACAAGCTCGATAAGCGGGGAGTCTTCTCTGTCTTCCCACCCTCCGCCGTCCGCAGGAGGTGGTTGGTCTGAGTCATCTGTCTTTCCTGCAGCCCGAATTCACTTCATTGTGGATTTCATTTCAGGCGGTAGAGGGGCTGGCACCCCACGTCTCCTCTTCATGGCACTGACTCCTCCCCCCACCCCCTTAGCAGCAGGGAGCCCCCCTAAAAGAACAACAGATTTATAACAGGAGCAAAACAACCGGAGTCAGGTCTGAACAGCTCCTGGAAATAAGTAGGTCAACACATGATCAGTTTCCCAAATTTCACATTATGTCTGAAAAAATGCACCTTTAATCCAGGAATCTGCTTTCGGCCCTGGAAAGTCTAAGTTCCTGCGGGGCTGCTTTATCGGGTAGCCTGAAGTTTACCCTGAAGGTGAAGCAATAAAATGGAAACAAAAAATAATTTAACAGTTTTGCAGTTAGTTTAATCTCGCACCGGGTCCTTCACTGGCTTTCACCTTCCTGGAGCTCGCTGAGCTCATAAAGCTACAAGATGCATTTCCAAGCTATGAATTTGCTAAATAGAACTTCATTTCCTCTTCTTATTAGAGGTAATTAAATTTATTAGATGCCAGTAAAAGCCTTGTAAACAGAAAATATGAATGCTTATAAAAGTCTGCCCTCTCTTTTCAGCCTTGATAAATAAGATGTAACCAGAAAGCAGCTAATCACAGCTCATAATTTATGAGGTGCCGTTCAACCCCGAATCCGAGACATATTGTGGAGGTATTAAACACCGAGATGAAAATAATCCCCCACTGAAACACATTATTTATTAAATACATAACCACTAAGAGAAATAAACACATCACACACAGAACTTGATATTTCTGATGGAAACAGGATATATACACTGTCTCCTGCCTTGGATATATTACCCATCCAGCCAAATTCTTAAATCAAAGTCACAACTTGTTTAAATGCAAACTGCCCGTGGCAGCCCCAAATTTCCTCTCGACATTCACCTTGATGTCAGTTTTCAAAGCCTGAGTCACTGGGAAGGTTTGGCACTATTGTTGTTTTTAACATTCACGCCAGAAAAGAAATCCCCCCTCCCCCCGCCCAGCAAGCATGAGAGAAAGAGAAACCAAGGGAAGACAAGGAAAAGATTCTAAGGAGAATAGCAAGAGTCATAAATAAATGAAAACATTTCCCTCCCTCCGGCACAGATGCGCTTAGAACCAACTGCAGACGCGATGCCCCCAACCTGACGTCGACTGACCCCAAACGGAATCCTTTTATCACAGGTTAAGAATGTACATTATTATCTTTATCAATAGTCCAGCTGAAACCTGTACTTGAGAATAAATGGCAGGTGGGAATTTTAAACACCACATTTTGTCAGTTCAAAGATGCCCTTGATGATAAGGTGTGACATTATTTTATGTATCATTAAGAAAGAAATAAAACCCTGCAGATTCAACTGACATGTCACTGCCCCAACCTGATGTCAGAGACATTAAATAGAGAGTGGTCAAGAAAGGCCTCCCTTGAAAGTGAGGAAGAACCTACGAAGGTGAGGGAGAGTGCCGGCAGAGCAAAGAGAGTGCTTTGCAGTGCAAAGGCCCTGTGGTGGGCGATTCCTGGTGTAGGGAAGCCAAAGTGAATGGTGCAGAGAGACATGGCAGGGGTGGAGAGTGGGGGTGACAGGGTTATAGGAGATGAGATCAGAGAGGTGAGTAAATATAAAAGTTTCCTCCAGTTTTCCATGAAGTTGAACACAAATTTTAAAATATTCTTTAAAATATTTTGGGGGGTGGCATTATCTATCAATTTTACTCCAAAACCCTACCAGGGTAGCTTCTAGAATGGTTTAAGAATCATCGTGCCTTAGCTTTCCTGCCATCCCTTCCAAGATCCCCCTTCCCGTGTAGACCTGATCTTTGAAAGTTGTTCACTCATCCAGTTCATTCAGAGCAGATGTGTTCATAGGCCACCCTCTAAGCTACGAAGGGCACAGACGGCTTTCAAACTGGGGGATTCATGAGATAGTGCCTTTGTTTTTCATCAGAGATCAGAAATTGCTCTTCTATACAGTAATGCTGATGAAGAAACTGCCTCCGCACCCAAATTACCACCCAGCACCAAAGAGCAAAGTTTCTCATTGGAAAAGCTAGGTTTCTCTTTTTTGAGCAATTGAGGGGAGTCTAGCACTATGCTCGAAGCTTTGTGTCCTTTTTCTCGTCTCTTTTTTTTTTTTCATTTTTTTAATTTAATTTTTTCAGTGTTCCAAGATTCATTGTTCATGTACCACACCCAGAGTCTCGTCTCTTTTTTTAATCCTCAAACAACCCTATGTCATTGGTGCTCTTAGAAGTCCCAATTAGAAGAAGGGAAATGGGGCACAGAGAGGTTAAGCAACTTGCGCGTGATCACGCTGGTGTGTGTGTGTGTGTGTGTGTGTGCGTGTGTGCGCCTATGTGTGTGTGCGTGCAGAAGGGTCGTCAGCTGGGACTGGAATCTGGGTCACATTTCCCCCCAAGCTCGGGTGTCAAACCACTCTGCTAGAGTGAGTGCACTGCTCTCAGACGGCAGTGGCTGGGAGGAATTCTGCCTCCTGTCTTTACTCGACCTGGTAGCTTTCATGTCTGGTGGAACCAAGAACCTGGGCAGAACTGAAAACAGCGCTAAGGTCAGGCTGGGAGAGACAGAGGGTACGTGCTCGCCGGCTCTGGAGCCAGACTGCCTGGGTTCGAATCCTGTCCCTGGCAGCTCCTAGCTGGGTCACCTGGGGCAAGTTATTTGGCCTGTCTCTAAGTGTCGTCACCTGGAAAATGGAGTGTACCACGTGGGGTTGCTGTGCAAACGTCATGAGGCAGTGTACCTGGACACAATGTTGTGCCCGGCACGGGTGGTTACTCGTCCAGCCACAGGGTTCCCTGGACACTTAGGAGCCCAGCCTTGGTCCGTATATCGCACAGGCCATTTCAGACGACCAAAGGTCAAAGTCTCCTGCCAATGATGGGGGAGATGGGTCTCCTGGAAGGATTTATGAGGATATGGCAGCAATGCCCAGGGGAAGTTGGTTCCCACAGGGCGGGCATCATCCTGAGCTACAAGTATGAGTGAGCTTGGTGCTTCAGGTGTGGAGTCCCTTCTAACGACGGATCCACGCATAAAATCATGGGCAATTACCCCTAAGAGTCCTCTACCGGGGCGCCATGTTGGAAACTAGCACACTGTCTTTTATTTTGTCTTTTTGTTTAAATTTTTTTTTTTTTTAAGTAAGCTTAAGGCCCATGGTGGGGAACTCACAACCCCGAGATCCAGACTCGCATGTTCTACCAACTGAGGTGGCCAGGTGCCCCTGTTTAACTTTAACTTTTTATTTGGAATAATTATAGACTCAAGTTCTAAAAAAAAAAAAAAAAATGTTCAGGGAGTCCCAGCCAGTTTTCCCCGATTGTAACATCTTGTATAACTGATACGCAACATCGAAACCAAGAAACGGACCCAGCTGTAATCCAGAGAGGTGATTCCAATTTCCCAGGGTGCCAGCGCCAGTGCCTGTGCGCAGGCGCCTGGAGACAGTTCGCTACAATTGTGGCGTCTGGGTAGCTCCCTGGGACCTCCACCTTCAAGATACTGAGCTGTTCCAGCACCACGAGGCTCCCCCGTGCTGCCCCTGAGAAGCCCCTCCTTCTCATCCCTCACCTCTAGCGACCACCAATCCATTCTCCGGCTCTATACTTTTGTTAGCTCGGGAAGGTTATGTAAAAAATGGAATCATTTCTTTATACACATTGCCAGCATAGAACAGATTGGATTTTCCCCCCAAGTACTTTTATTTTATTTTTTCAGTGTTACAAGATTAATTGTTCATGCACCACACCCAGTCCCCTGAGATCTATCCAAGTGGTGTGTGTATTGATAGTTGCTTTTTTTATTGCTTAGTAGTATTCCACGGCATGGATGTACTGCCGTTCATTCATTCCCTGAAGGGTGTTTACATTTGCGGCTATTTTATGAATGATGGCAGCTACGATCATGTGCATATAGGTTTTCTATGAATACAGATTTCCCTTCTGGGGGACAAATGGTCAAGAGTGCCATTGCCAGGTCACATCCTAACAGCATGCTTAGTTTTGTAAGAAACTGCCTGGCTATTTTTCAGAGCAGCTTTAGCTTCTTACGTTCCCACGAGCAATGAATAAGTAATCCAGGTTCTCCACATTCCTGCCAGCACAGGGTGTTACCACCATTTTTAAAATGGCAGCCATAGGGTCATCTGGGTGGCTCATTTGGTTAAACGTCTGACTCTTGATTTCAGCTCAGGTCATGATCTCAGGGTCGTGAAATCGAGCTCCACGTGGGGCTCTGCGCTCAGCGGGGAGTCTGCTTGAGATTCTCTTTGCCCTCTGCCCCTGTCCCTGCTCACGTCTGCAGCCTTTCTCTCCCTCTCAATTAGATAAATAAATAAATAAAATCTTCAAAATAAAATAAAATGGCAGCCATTGTCATAGATGTGTACGGGGACCTCTTGGGGTCTTATTTGCATTTCTCTAATGGCAAATGCTACTGGCTACCTTATCGTGGGTTTATTCACCACCTGCATGTCCCCTTTGTCGTTTTACATTCAGTGGAGCACCCGGTGTAGCAGCTGGCTTGTGATTTAAGCCGCATGGTAATTTCTGGAATGAGGGAACAGGGATGCTGGTCCCGTCTCCTTCCACCCCGGGCTGTGTACCCACTGAAGGTAATTTGGGGATGGAATCATTAGGCCGTTTTGCCCTTATGTCTGTGTGTGTTTGCTGAGCACACATCCTGGGGTTAAATTTCTATGATTTGACTATAGTGTCGTGTTAGCTTCACGACCCCGGGCCAGTGGGATCTGACATTGTCGACCGGGGCCCACAGCTCCAAGTCTCTGTCTGCTGAGGTCTTTCAGCCTTCCTTCAACCTCCAAGGGCCAAGGTGGATTGTGGTTTGTGATTTTACTCTCTGGAACTGGGCTGGGCCCGGATCCCCGCCAAGGGCTCCCCTGTTTGGAGGAGGCCTTGCCTTGCTCCTTCTTTGGCCTGCTTCCTCGGCCTCCTAGAGACCCCTGCTGCCATTCCCCAACTACCAGCTCCAATGCCTTGGCCATCCTCCCAGCGCCTCCTTGATCCAATGCCTCTTTGGGACATGCACGTTGCTGGCTAAATTCTCCCTGGCCCCACCCAGGCGCAGTTTTGTCCTCTGGCCTGCCGCCGAGGTCCGCAGGGCTCATGGCCAGCCTACCTGAGACACGGCACCAGAGCCACGGAAGGATTCAGGATGTTCTACAACATCGGGTATGGTGGGAACAAAGGTGGGAAGCAAGTTGGGGGAAGTGAGGCTAGAAGGAGAGGTTAGGGGTAGGTTGTAAGCCGTGGCCAGAAAGTTCTAGTGGAGATGCTACCGCAGGGTGATGGTCAGACTCATTTCACTCTAACAGCCGGCCAACGAGTGCTTACTGAGTCCTTCCTATGTGTCAGATAAAAGATCTCCGGATTGGTAGCCAATAAATGTTCACTGATCCCGGGGTAGGGAGTGTTATTATGAGTTTGATGGAATGCACTAAAATGGAAGATTCGATTCTGTGAGCTCTGCCCTCCAGTATTCGATCGTCCACTATGGAAGCTAAATCGGCCAAGTAAAATCATATTCCTAAACTCTCTGGTGACAGAACAAGTGAAAATGACCCACGTGGAGTCACTTACAAGTGAGCCAAGGATCCAGGTGGCAAGAGAAGGAAGGACCTGGGGCACTCTTGCCAAGTCTGGACAGCAGAGGCTCTGCTTGGAGGCTTTCGGGAGGCCGAAGGACCGGAACATTGAGGGATGGAAATACATCAACAGCCACTTGGCAACTTGGTTTCATTCTCACGTTGGACCGTAAATGAGCAATCTAGAATTCTTTTACGGAAACGCTAAGAGCCAGAGGCTCCTGGATAGGAAGTCAACTGCAGGAGAAGAGCAACTGAGTTCTCCTGACCCTTTATAATGACACATTAGTGAGCTCCGTAAGGTGGAGAGCAGAGATAGCCCCTCACCCCGGAAGAAAAAAAAATCATAGACCAGATCATCACCTAATGATGCATGAGAATAATTCCCAGCCCCGCTATAGGAGCAGGGGGCTCGGGGGCACTCAGACAAGACCCTTCGCCTGTCTGCTTGCCGGCTCTACTTGGAAGATCGGGCTGTGCTCGCTCCCTGCAGACCTGTCTGTCCTCTGCGGAGATGAGATGCTCGACCCTGAAAGCCGAGGGACCGCTGTCCTCCCCCTCGGGACGGCCTCCCCCTCGTCTGCATCACGCAGATGTCTTTAATTCAGGAAGAGCCTTGAGTTTGGCTCCTGATTTTGTTTTGCCCCTTCAGAGAGTTGCCCTCGAAGGCTCCTTTTCCCATACAACTTCACTTTGTAAAAACAAGGGATGGGCCAGGTTTGGCCATAGGCTGCAGCTTGCTGACTTCTGCTCTAGATTTTACTCTTGTGACTTTGGCTTGACCTGTGTGATTGGGGTGACCCGTCTTGGCCTCTTTGATTTTAATATCCTGCACCATGAGTTCCCAGGGCCTGTTTGGGTAGTTCAAAATCACCAAACTTTGGTGGACCTTTGGGGCCCCAGGGAAAAAGGATGAATGGCACACACACTATTTTCTAGACTAACAACATTTCTTCGTTCCGGGCTGGAATTGGAGGGGTAGTAGGCTGTTCTTATTTTTGTGAGCCATCTGGAACTTTCTTCTTGTTCAATGTATTTGGGTTTATTTGGGACCTAAGGTGGGTCTAAGTACGTTCATATTTTTCCCAAATCTTAGTACACGGCACGAACTTGAAATCCAATTTCTAGAATTCACCTAGAATAACCTAGAATT
Source organism: Nasua narica (assembly GCA_028533885.1). NCBI lineage: Eukaryota > Metazoa > Chordata > Mammalia > Carnivora > Procyonidae > Nasua > Nasua narica. Next base: position 23,999,652 of record CM052803.1, on the reverse strand, counting down.
CACCCCAAATAACGAAATTTCTCCCATATGGGCTTCAACTGGTTTGTTTGTAAAATGCGTGTGATGTGTAAACACTTCTCTTCGGGAGATAGGCCTTTGCAAATGTGGTGTGTATGGTTTCTTTATTGGCCAAACTCCTTATTCTCAGGCTCTGTATTAAAACGGGCAAGGGGCTGAGATGGGAAATGCTGGTTAAGAACAGGACAGGGACCTTGTGTCCCTACCTGGCACAAAGCCTGGTATTAGGAAGGAGTCACCAAGCGTTCGAAGGATCCAATCTGGCTAAGACGGAGAAGATGAGTCAACAGAAGTGTTGGCAATATGGCAGCCCAAGGCAGGCCCCGGGGCCTCGGCACTCACTTCCCCACCTGCCTCTTCCACCTTGAGCTCGACAAGCTATGTTGCCATGATGAGGCCCCTGACACGGCCACACTTCTGCTGCTCGGTGTGGGCAGAGTTTTGCTGGGCCCAAGGCTGTCAAATTCACTTCGATGTTGGCCTCAGCTGGGGCTTCATGCTTTCAGAAAAATTTCCCCCACTGCCTTTCAGTTGAGGTCCTTGGCAGGGATTGCCTCTCCCATTCTGCACGCACAACTCACTTAACGGGCACGAAGAAATGGGAGAGAGCTCGGGGGAAAAAAATAATAATAAAATAAAAATAACAACCGGCCCCAGCCTAAACCTTGGGAAATGTAACAGGGTCTGCATCTCTTTAAAAACTATACACAGACGTTTCTGGTCGAAGTGAAACCATGCTTCTCACAGAGGACTGGAGACAGCCAACGAAGCCTTAGTCATACACAGTTAGTTTCAAACTTATGTTCCCGCTCAGAGGGAGAAATCAATGTACAGTATATTAAAAACAATCGCTGTGGCCCTTCAATGATCCAATAGTTTAGCTTTGAATGCATTCAAGCTAATGGGGGCGCTAATGGCTTCTGACAGATCATTCCATTGATCAAGAGGCATGTATGAAATACGCTGCCTACTAAACTCTGTTTTGATTTCGAGAAAAGAAAACTAAACGTCCATGGTAAACAGCGCTTGATTGTTCCAGTGTTCAGGGAGGGGCGGCTCCGCCTGACCCTGGTCGGGAGCCCGTGGAGGGGGGGACAATGGGAATCCTATATACCTGGCCTGCTTTTTCCCCCAGCTCTAATCAAGTCGTAATCAACTGGAAATCTCTGTCTGAAGCGTTGGGGGGCAGGGGGTGGGAGGGTGACCAGAGGTCCAGTTTTCTGTGTTGGGCGAATTCCCAGGGGTAGCCTGAGATGCTCTGAGAAACGGATTCAGCCCTTTTGGGGCTCTGGGGTTGCCAGGTTAACTGTGCGTGCTCCCAAGTGAAGAACAGGGGAAGGATGGGGGGGTTGGCGGGGGATGACGGTTTTGCAATGAAACTAAACAAAGCATGCTCCCTCCATCTCTGTGCCCCAACGCTGAACATACCTATCTGCAGGTATGGGCACTTTTACAGGGTGCATGGGGTCTGAAAACAGATTTGTTTTTTTTTTAAAGTAGACTCGACGCTGGGCGTGGAGCCCAACGCGGGGCTTGAACTCACCACCCCTGAGATCAAGATCTGAGCTGAGGTCAAGAGTCGGACACTTCACCGCTCAGCCACGGAGCCACCCAGGCACCCTGGGGTCTGAAAAAATTTCAAAAGGGGCCTTGACACTGTTCTTCGAGACTACTGTCGAGCGGGAGATGTTCACATTCCCCCCGTTCTAGCCACTCGTGGGGTTTGATTCTCCTTGATGACCCTCTCCTTGTCCCAGAAGCTGGGAAGGGCAAGCAGGATGCCCTTGAAAACAGGCACCGCTAAAGGGCATGCTGATCCCCGGTCTTTCACCTTTAACACCGAGCAAGGCTGCGGAGGAGATGAGCGAGGACCATCACTAACTAAGCGGGTCCGAATGGCGCCGAGTGCACACGGTCCGGAACCACCACTGGGTTTCTCCTAAACTCCCCACAGTATGGCCTTGACCCCTGCGGCGCAGGGCTGGCCTCGGCCGGTGCTCCCCATCGCTCCACAGGAAGCCACCGCACTTACCAGATTAAAAGCAGCAGGAAACCCCCGGCGCTGGAAGCCGCTTCATTTGTATTTGGTGCCTTGTTCAGTCAGTGGCTTTTGTAAAATTGATGAATTTTGTCTAAAGGCAAGTGCAGACAGGCAAACAGATCTGTATCTGCTGTTATGCATTTAGCCTGACACACATGTGCGGAGGAACTATTTTACCTCGATTCTTTCCGGACTGATGAAAAGTAGATGCAAGCAGAGTCATGAACTGCATCATTGGAAAAGAATCACTGAGTCTCGGGCTGGGAGTTAATTAATGCTTCCCTCCCCTTGAAATAGAATGACCCTGCTGCTCAGACATTCAGAGTCAATAAACAATTGTTGTACACAGATCATCCATTAGAAGGTGATGGCAAGAATTTTTTAAGCAAATCTCAAATTGCAGCGGGTGACCTAATCCTGCTGGAATAACGGCAGGACAGGAAAACCATTTTTCATAGGATCTCATTTATAAAAAGTTCCATGCCATCTGCCTAGGAAAAAATAGAAGTCGTGAGGGGCAAATGGAGAAACTGCGGGCGGTCACGTGTCATTCTGGCATGAAGGACGAGACACGATGTGAATCACTTAACGTGCGTGATCTTGGTGACAGCGCTACCATCGTGCCTGTTCCATACGTAAAGACCGGGGCACAGAGGGGTCAAGGGATTTGCCCGAGTCTCATAGGTACCACGGTTATCAGAGGAAACTGGGACAATAAACATTATAGCTCATGCCTCGCTGCAGACCTACTACTACTTACTATGCACAGTATTTTTTTTTAAATATTTTATTCATTTATTTGAGATAGAGGGAGACGGAGAAGCAGACTCCCCGCTGAGCAGGGAGCCCGACGCGGGGCTCGATCCCAGGACCCTGGGATCATGACCTGAGCTGAATGGGATGCTTCAGGAACTGAGCCACCCAGGCTCCCCTAGGCACAAGGACCTCGGGCGGCAGACACCTTACTAGGATCCCCATTTTGAAGACAAGAAAACAAAGGTTTGAAAGGATGGTAGCCTTAGGGTCGCACACAGGACCAGGGTTCAAAGGAGGGAAGCCAGAAGCCTTGACTGCCCCCCAGGAATCAGAAGGAAAGCTGAGGGATGCTAACAGGATAAACAGAATGGGGGCGCTGAGGAGACAAGTTTTCAACCTGTGCGAACGGGCCGGGGGCAGGGGATGAAGGGCTGTGGGCAGCGCTGCTGGGGAGCTAGGCAGGGCGCTCGGACAGGCTCTCCCTCTCCTGGTAAGAGACAGCCAGGGAATCAGACCCGGCAGACGCTTTCCTGGAGGCCCCAGCCAGCCCGGGACTGTATCGGGGTCTCTCCAGTGAGCCCCAGAGAGCCCAGGGCATCCTCCTCACAGCCGGGGAAGCCGGCCTCTGGGTCCCAGCAGCTGCAGGTGTCTCTGCCCTGCAGGAAGTCATTACCTGCGCCTCTCCCGCCCCTCCCCTTCCCCACCCCAGCCTCCGGCTTTCCGCGCAGCCGTTCCAGACAGCATTCCTGGGCCTTTCCTCCCCCTTTATGGTTGTCAAATTGATTTCACCACCGTGGTACCTATGGCTTTCAATGAGACTTAATTAAAAATACCATTTAATCACCAAGTAACAAAGGCAAACTGGGTAAATGGCATTCCCACATCAGCACCTCCTGGTCCGCTCTCTCCTCTCCTGCTCTATCTGTTTGGAGGAGAATTGCCTTTTCAAATAAGAATCCCCCTGTCTTCCACGCACTTGCCTCTGACAGTTCTCCAGAATAAGCAGTATTTAGCGTGGCACGGATCCAAATGTATGCAATTTGCCCAGGGGTAAAATCAGCCTTAACTACAAGGGAAAACAACAACAACAAAAAACCCCAGCTGCATTTGAAAATACCCTTCCCCTGAAACACGCAAAAACCCTTCTGCCGAAGGTGGGGGTATCCATTAAATAGGGCCTGTGGAATCTCATTCGCAGCCTCCCTCGATTCAGTTGGTGATGGATTCAGAAGCTTATTACTAAAATTGTGTCACAAGCGATGCCACGACCCTGCTCCTTTCTGTCTAGCAAGCTCCCCTGGCAGGGAGGCTGGGGCCGCAGGAGCTGCGGGGTACTCTCTCGTGCACCTGGAGGGGCCCCTGGCCCATCCTCCCCGTCCCAAGGTCATAGCCAGGGCGTGGGAGTCTCAGTTGGTGAGCACTGGGCCTTTGGATGGACCGTCTGCTCTCTGAGACTCTCTGGAGTCCGGAGTAGACGGCGCCACCATGTCACGCAGAACCCGCGGGTGTTTCTCGGGTGCCTGGAACCAGACCTACACACCGCGCACCCCGCCACCCTGAGATGCATCTCTCCCACTGCTCTTCGCTGGGCACCTGCCTGCTGTGCTTTCCCGTCTCAGGGCCTTCGTGCCCGCTGTTCCCTGTCCTGGAAAGCTCTTCCCCGTCACCTCTGCTTTCCCTGACCTCAACGCTGTGTCCCCCCACCGCCCACTGCCCCGTCACCCAGCGGGCTCCCTCCTGGCACTTAGGACCATCTGAAACCGTCTTGTTATTGAGTTGCTGGTTTGCTGTCCATCCCAAGCCCGCTGAGCGTGGCTGGGTGGTCAAGAAAGGTTTGTGCGAGGGCAGAAGGGAGGGGAAGTGAGGAGCATCTTAGTGCACAGGGAGCTCCCCTGACTGCTGGGACCAGGGGGCGGGGAAGCGGGGCAGGAAGTGGGGGTGGGGGACTGCTGACTCCCTCAACCCCCACGCATGGCCCGTGTTCCCAGGGAAGTCCTCCTCTAGGTCTCAGGGGCAACGGGCCTTCCTCTGGCCCTTCAGGAACTGAGATGACGGCCACTGAGCCCCTGCAACTCCCTTCATGTTGTCTCCCTCCTTCTACCCACCTGACGTCATCCCGACCCACGCCGAGCGCACGCTTGCCGAAAGCCGTCACCTCTTCGGCGAAAACGAGATCTCACCTTTCGGATTCACTCTAGAGAGTGGTTTCTCCCACCCTGGCGGTGCACCCCCAGGGCCCCACCTGGACGACTTCGAGAACCATCTCCATGTAGCCCCGGCCAGGCCAGGGAAGCAGGCCCACTCACTTAGCGTGCGAGCAGAGACGAGCAGGACCCTCTCAGTTTCTTGTCTTAGCCTTTTAATATTTTTATTGTTTATGAATGTTTTATGATGTACAAGACACATTACTACAAGTAGGCCACAAATAGAGCTCAAGAGTAATACACACACATCGGGGAAAGCACTAAACACGATTACCTATTTCTACTGTAGGGGTGCAAGCAAGCAGGTGCGGGGTGCTGACCGCCGGAGCTTGGGGGGACAACAGGGAGCACCAGGGGCCATGGAGGACTCCCGTCCCGCCCAGGAGTGAGGAGAAGCTACCTAGCCCCTCGCCACACCGGGACGGAGGCCGAGGGCTGCCAGATGTCCTGAATTCTAAGGAGGACGCACACGTTTTTATTTTATATGAAATCTCCCAATTCTGAAATATCGGCACCTCAGGAAACGGAACACGGAACACGCACGGGCGCCCAGTACAAAAGCAGAGGCCACGCGGCCTGGGTGCCGCCCCCTCCCCACCCCCTGGAGCTCAGGTCATCTCCACGCCAGCCCCGTGGGGCCGCACGGCCTCTCCTTCACTGACGAGGCTCAAGGACATCAGGGAATGCACTCATGGTCTGAGAGAACCCAATCTCCAGACCACGAAACCCTGGCCGCTCTGTGTAACGCGGCCCTTCGGCGGTTAGCTCCAGGGACGTGGCCGCCACCTTGAACCCGGGGGATTCTAACAGCAGGAGGGAGTCTGGTTCTCCGTGCGCCACCCCCTCAAGGAGCACAGGAGCTCTTCGGCTTCCTAACTACAGCAAACCGCTACAAGAGAAGGCCCCGGGCTGGGGTGAGGGGCGGACTATTCGCATGATTTCTGGGGTCACCACAGGGCAGGAGCCAAGCCAGAAAGGGAGGGATGATAATGGAGTCACGAGACAAAATCGGCACGAGGGTAGAGGAAGGAGGGGACAACGTCTACATCAGAGCAGCTTACGGATATGGAAGGATACTATTTATCGGGCATCTAACTACCTGTCAGGAGTTGTCGTACACCTGTAGCTGCGGCATTCCATTTACTCTTCACCTCGTGAGCCGGTGCCTTTAGCAGCCCCGTCATATGGATCAGGAAACCGAGGCACGGTGACGCGCCAAAAGTCACAGAGCCCGTGCCCGTTTTGATCCAGGCACCCTAAAACCAGAGCCCAGGTTTTAACCTCTACTACGCGTCGCCTCTCTGATGCACAGATGTCATCGAGACGGGGCACTGGGGCTCCTCGGGCCTCAAGCCCACCTGTTGTGACATACGGATGGGGGAATTCTAGAAAAATGCACGTGCAGGCTAAGCAATGCCAACAGGGCCGTGTCTCTTTCATTAGCTCACACAGATGTCAAGGGAATTTTAATTTCCAACACCTCCTCATTCCTGCAAGGGCAGAGTACAGAACTCATGACTTGGGCTTTTACAGAAGGGACACTGGCTTCTCTTCAGTGACGCGTTTCTCTTTTCATTCCTTCTGCGTATGGGGATGGTGGCTACGGACAAGTGCAGAAGAGAATTTCCTGCTCTCAAACTTTTTATAGAAGTGTTGTCCAACAGGACTTTCCACGATGAGGAAAATGTTCTGCATCTGTTTTGCTCCAATACACTAGTCACCAGACACGTGTGGTTATTAAGCAGCTGAGGAATGGAATTTTTATTACAATGGAAACTGGATTTAAGAGGCCACACCCAGCTAGGGGCTACCATATTGGATAGCACAGCCTCTAGAGGGCGCAGTGAGAAATGGAGGGGGGGGGGAACGGTATCTAGGTTCTCTCTTCCCCCCCATGATTTTGGAGTCTTCTACTCTAGAGTTTCCAAAAAGGCTGGGGAAGGTCGAAAGTAGGTTGGACTCACCCCTGCCACCTCGGCCCTTTGGAACTGAATGGCTCCCATGAAAAATCCAAGAGGGGAATAATATTTAGGGGGCAGGTTCTTGTTTTGTACCAATTCAGATTATAACACTGTGCCATTTTTAAACATTTTAACATTCATGGGCTCCATATCCTACTCTTTCTAAGGGGACCCAGGTTCTAAAATCTAAAGGTCAAGTCTACCCTTGGCAAGGTTGGAGGAAGGAAACCAAAAATATCTTTTCCTCCTCCACCTAAGACTTGTGCTCCTTCTAGGGTTTTCCTTCCAGAAGCAGACCTCTGAGTTCTGAAACGATGTCTGTGAGATCGAATGGCAGAGGCATCGAAGGGTCTTCCGTTTCCCAATATGGCCGACATTCTGGCTTCTGATCCACAGGTAAGGTTCGGGCAATTCGGGACTGGCACCTGGAAGAGTAGGAAGAGGCCATTAATCCATGGGAAGAAATTCCGGAAAGACCCAAATTCACGGGCCGTTTGGAACGACACCGCCAGTGCTTCACGGTGGTGGTAAGGATGAAATGAAAGAATGAGCTCACCGGGCGCAATGCAGGTGTGTGGAAGACAGAAGAGCTGTTCTCCGGAGCGCTGGACCTTCTTTTTCTGTTTTCGATTCCCAGCTTTGTATTATCTCTAGTGGCTTCACAGAAGCCGATCGCCAGGGAAATTCAGTTACTCTGCCTTTAACATGGTGAATTATTTTTTCATTATCTCAACTGTTATTTAAAGTGTGTGATTAAGCCATTATCAGATTTAAATGTTTGTGGGATTTCGATGTATTACTAGATTACTGGGAAAGATTAAATTGAATTTACTGCATTAAAATGTCCAAGAATAGATTAAACAATATTACGGGCCGGGATTGACTTTGGAGATTCTAGAGATTTATAAGTGTCCCGGCTTGCCGTGCTCGGAAAAAGGCACTCCAAGGAGAGACGGATTTATAAGGATATATGCAAATAGAGGTTAATAATCATTTCCACTGGTGAATAGGTGGGGAAAACTTCCACAAAATTAAATTAGAAGGCTAGCAAGAGTAACTCCCTAAGGAAAACACTTAAATCACGGTTTTTATTAAATGGATTATTCATCAATAGTAGAGAAATTAATTATCATATGCAACTAAATTATAGCCTTGTAGGAAAAAAGTTGGGGCGGCATCATCCCCACTCTGGCAGGCGTCGACCTCTCAGAGAGACGAGCTCATTTAAAATTGGTCGGGGAAAGCTCAATGGCTTTAGCTTTATTCGTCTGAAAAATGAGGGTCAGAGAGAATGAAACGCAAATGGCAATAAGAAATGAACAGTGTCCCTACTCCTTTGGGGGGCTCGGGTCCTTCCCCACGCCCACCTTCTCTGCGTTGTTCTCGAAGTCAATTGAACAGTAGCCATCCCCGCCGTCCGTCTTCTGTGGAGGACGAACTACGAAGACATCAAAGGATGGACTATCCTGGCCCTATTTCCGCGCCCGATGGTAGGGAAGGTTCCTAACTAAAAGACATCTTCTTCTCTAGGGAATTATTAATGGGGAGGGGATCCCCACGGGAAAACATACTTCAACTTTATACCTATTTTCTCGTGTGGTTAATTGCTCTACCGGCATCCCCTGCACTCAATCCGTCGTACATTACACGTAACATTCCAATATATCTTCGGCTCTCCGCGTCAGACCCTGATAATAGCGCCTGTTAACATGCGCTAAGTACTATTATGTAGCACATCACTTCATAAATAATAAGATTAGCTGACCTCAGGGCCCCAAGAAGAGTAATGTGTTTAAATGTTCTCATTATTTATTTAAAACAAGAATTAAAGCAACAGAAGCTGCTTTTGACAATCCTCTTAGCATAAATATTAAACTGTTTGCACTGATAAGCCCCACACAGCGCCAAAGAACAGAGGGTGCGTTTTGCAGACGACTTGGTGATAGGTGTTTGAGACGGTGCCTCTTGCTGTCGTGGTGCAGAGGGTGCGTGTCTGGACTTCCAGAGACAGTCTCTAAATCACAGGAAGGGGACGGAGGGAAATTCACATTCAGGGGGGAGCCGCGACTAATTACAAAGGAACCCGGCAAAGCTTTTCAAATTGTGCTCTCTCTCTTTGCTGCGGAATCACAGGGTACTGCTCAATTTACTAGGTAGGGAAAGTTATTCCAAATTGAGCATCTCAACCTCTCAGCGGATAAATTATCTGCGCACACATTATCCCGGCTGGCAGATTAAAGGCCTATGATAAGTGTCGATCCACCTAGAATATCATCAGGTTTGTAAAAAGTCAATAGAGATGCTTTTTCACCTGTCAGATGGGTTTGCCCCCTCGCTTTGAGAAAGTATTAAAAATATGAAAGCCTGCTGCAGAGGTTTTCTTATGCCGTGCTATATAGGCCTCCCTCCCCCCCAGCTTTTCCTCTGGGTCCAGTTGCTCTGTGATTTCCTGCCCCCCAAAGAAGGGCCTGGCCGGTGTGGGAATGACTGCTTCTCCATGCAGGCCCTGAGAGGCTAAGGAGCTGGCTACACACGCTGGCCTCCCTCTGGGCTGGAGGGAAACCCTTTGTGGGGTCTCTTCCTGCTCTGAAGTCATAGCTTTCAAGGTTGCTTTCAAACTTCTTTTAATGCCCCGTGCTCCTTGCCAATTTCCAAAAGGTAGTGATGAGGCCCCAGCAGAGGACTCGCTGTTAGAGATGATGCTTTACCTACGGGGGAGGAGGGCCACCCCCGCTTCAAATCTTAGTGTCTGGTTCCATATCACACCAGATTGCGGAACTGGAAGAGAAGGGATTGAGGATGGCTTGAAGGCGTAACCCCTTTTCAGTTTCTTCCTTCCTTCCCTCCTTCCCTCCCTCCGTTTTCTCCCTTCCTTCCTTCCTTCCTTCCTTCCTTCCTTCCTTCCTTCCTCCCTCCCTCCCTCCCTCCCTCCCTCCCTTCCTCTTTTAAGATTTTATTAATTTATTTGAGAGAAACAGCCAGAGAAAGCACAAGCACGGGAAGGGCAGAGGGAGAGGGAGAAGCAGGCTACCGGCTGAAGGGGGAGCCTGACCTGGGGCTCGATCCTAGGACTGTGGGATCACGACCTGAGCCGAAGGCAGCCACTCAAACAACTGAGCCCCCAGGTGCCCCGCCCCTTTTCAGTTTCAATTCCTCTTGCTCAAAGCACCCATTCTGCCTCCTTCTGGCTCCTCTCCTGGGATGGGGCAGGAGGGAGGTCGAGGCATCATGGAGAACGAGGTGCTCTTGGCACACTTGGCATCTGCTGTTGAGTGGGGCCAGGACGTCCCGGGCGGGTTTCTCACCCTTGCTGAGCTGAGCCTCGGGCCCCTGTCCGGTGGGAGTGAGGTGAGGAGGAGGAGGGTGGTAGGAACAGTACTCACGGGGCTGTTGTGAAGGCTAAATGAATACACACACGCAGGGTGCTCAGAACAGCCCCCGGCACAGAGTAAGCACTCAACAGGTATTAAATATTATTATCGCCACTGCCACTTCCCCCACGAGGACTAGTGACGGACAGATGATAATGCCAAGACTAGAGCTGCGTGTCGTCCCTGCGGCAACGCCTCCCTTCCCTCTAACTGCGTGGGCGGCCCCTGGCCCCGCTCTTTTCTAGGAGACGCTCTGGAGATACCGAAGCAGCTCCTTCAGGCTGTGTCCCATCACCATGTGATAGGCTGGGACGCTGACGCTTAGGTATTCAAGCTGCTACAACCTCCCAGGGACAGGCTCAAATGCTCTGATTCAGAAAGACTCAACCATTGCTCTCGAAGACCTAGAATTAGTAAAAGGTGCTGTCGCCGGACTTTCGGCTCTTCCAGATTGATTTGGCATTTACAGGGAAGAAAGTCGGATTGTTTCCTAGCACACAGACTCTACGGTTTCTGGCAAAATAAAGGGGCCCTAAGTTCTCTTAGGACATGTTTCAGGAATGCTGACCGCGGCATACATTTGCAGTCTGTGTCTATCCCTACCGTCCCCACCAAGAGGGCTGTAATTTTCCCGTAGGGACATCCGTCCCCTCTTCGTGCCTGGCCATGTGGTTTGGGTGGGATTGGCTCCACTGCTACAGCCAGAGGAGAGCCTTGACCAGCTCAGCCTAACGAGTACATCCAATCTCCCAGCCACGGGAAGAGGTTTTGGGGGAGGCATATGACCCAATCTAGGGCAAGAGGGAGAGCAAAACTAGAGGACTGATGTAGGAGCTATGGGAAAAGTCTTTTTTAATCTCCTGTGGGCTATCAGGATACACCATCTGGGAAAGCCACAGTCGTTGTGCTAGGTGCAGTGAGGCGCTGGGTCCTAGGCAATACATGTAGCTGGATCAAGCCTCACCTGAAGCCAGGCATACTTAGAATTTTGTAGTTTCATGACCCATGATTAAGTTAGGTTTCCCCGTCACTTGCAACTGAAGAGGCCTGGCGGACGGGCTGGCCATGCTCCCCACCTGTCAGTTATTTTCCCCCTTTTTACTACAACATCTGTTGCCATGGGCCTGCCTGCCAAAGATATGTGGATGGTCCTGCCTCCAAATTGAGATGCTGCTGCTGACACAGTAGAATGTGTGCAAGGAACATCCGGGTATGAAAACAGGAAAACACTGGCTTTTGGTTTGGGTTCTAATGGTATTTCTATTTGGGACAAAATCCTATCCAAGAAACGAGGGCATGCTGGTGTCATCCAAACAGATCTCTGCATGCAAATAGGCCAGTTTCAATGACCACAGATGGATGACTTTTCTCAAGAAAGTTAAAAAAAAAAAATTCTCCTAAACTCAGTGTTCCCAAGGAGAGGATCATTCTAGACCCACCTAAACAGTAAGGAAATTCTCTTTTCCCCTTTCAACTTTGTCCTTTCTATTCCCATTCTAAAGCAAATCCTATTTTTCACGTTTTTTTGGCGAGCAAATAAACTTGGATCTACCCAAAAACCCCTGCCCCTTTCGTGAAACATTACAAAGGGAGAAAAGGAAGATAATATACACATCATCTCTCTCCCTCCCAAATTCACATTCCGAGATTCCAAGGACTCTATGAACCAACTCCCCCCCCCCCCCCCAAACTCTCGCTGTGTAGGAATGGTTTTCCCTGAACGACCTGGTGTCCTAATAGGAAGCAACTGACAGGTGTCCCATTGGCTGGCCCGGTAGCAGGCTGCCCAGAGGTCTCTTCTCTCCCCACAGGTGTGAACTCATGCAGGGCCTTCGCACCTCTGATTTCCCCAAGGGCCACACTTGCATCTTTGTGATCAGGATGGCGGCCACATTAGTGAACACTGGTCGCCATGCTGAAATTAACCACTTTAGCTAAAGTGTGTGTTAATTACGGGTATGCAAGCAGTCAATAAAAGGTTAATGCAAAAGTCAAAGGATAAATTTCTTCCCTTATTGCACCACTTCACAGACTAAATGACTAACATTATACTTTGTGTTTTTAATCAATAGGTTTTACAGTAATGTGCTGGCCATTGATTTTAAGAAAACATATACGGTCTTCCTCCTTGTCCCTAAGTTTTGCAACAAATAAAGAAGGACAGGTAACATTTCCATAACTCTTGGTGACGTGAGAAAGATTTCAAGAGAGAGGATTCTTGCTAAAAGAATCATTAAGACATTGGGGAGGGTACGTGCTATGGCAAATGCTGTGAAATGTGTAAGCCTGATGATTCACAGACCTGTACCCTGGGGCAAATAATACATTATATGTTAATAAAAAAAAATCATTAAGATAAGCAAGCTTTAAAAAAAAAAAAAGAAAAAAACCAAGAACTTGATGGAGACATATTACCAGGCACACACAGTTGAGGAGACAAGAAAAATAAACTCCTGAGAGGGAATTCTTTAATGGGAAACAGGAGAGCAAAGAGCAACTCCTGCTTAAAACAATTACATTTTGTAGCTGTTTAAACAAATGACTCTGAATACACAGTATTGCCTTAATTTGATTTTTTACAACCTGAGAGAGACAGGGGAGGTGGGTATTTGATCCCCATTTGGAGTGAGGGCTGCCTTACCCAAGGTTGACCAGGGGGGTGCAGGGCTGGGCCCGGCCTGGCCATCTGGCTGACTTCCCTTTCCACCGTGTTCCATCGTTCTCACATGCTTCTGTTTGGACGAAAATGGGCCCCGTTCCCCGACTATTTAGCTATTCTTGACACATTTAGATATTCGGGAGATTCCAAACCATTTCAGGGCAGAAGGAAGGGCAAAACTTTTTTTTTTTCTCTTCAAGTTCTAGAAGAACTACTTATCACAGCAAACGACAGACCAAACTTCCTTTGCGCTCTGATGACTTGGCGGTTCTTACGGCATAAGCATCTATGGTCTATAGAAATGAAAGACACATGTTCATCTTTGAGGGGCATAAACTGTCTCTAATTATATTCCTGGGGTGACCTTGAGAAAAATCGCTCAACCTCTTCCCTTCCTCCGCTGTTACATGAAGCTAATGCTTCTCTGCTTCACCAGGTTATGGGAAGATAAAACCAAATATGTCCATAAAAGCCCTTTAAAATAGGTAAAATACCACACAAGTGTATAATTATGTCTCAATATCCCTTTCCACTCTGTACAGACACAGGTCCTGTTTTAAAAACCTGGCTGATTATGCAACGTTGGCCAGAGGCGCTCGAAATGCTTAGAAATAAAAAGGAAAGAGCTCACACTGGAGTGATTTAAACTCACACCTTCACCAGAAAATACCCAGTGAACTATAAAAAAGTGCACTTCTCTTCAAGTCAGAGTCTTCTCTGGAATTGTAATTTACAATGAGGAGCTGACGGTCATTCCGGCTGGTGAACAGGAGTCTGTCTTAGGCTATCGGCCCCATCAGAATGCATTCCCTCAAACCACATAAGCCGGCATGGAAGGTTTCGGAGGCCTCGCTCACGCAGTCAACACTGGTATGGCCTCATGTCAAATCTACGTTTAGTTGCAAAACCCAACTGGCCGGATCAGCTTGGAAACAGCGGGAAGTAATGAGGTAATGGGGGCAACCAGCTCCTCTATGGGTTTTTAGGCTTTGGAGGGAGCAGGAGACCAATAGAGGGCACGAAGATTCTCTGTTCTTCCCGTTCCCTCTGGGACCATGAGAGTCATAGCATCTTGCCCCACAGGGGGATTCTCGTGGTCAGACCTAAGTATTTTTTATATACCATCCCATCTAAATCCCTGACCGGTACTTTATGTACAATTTCAGGGATTTTCACACGTCATTCAGACTCTCCGTGAGATCTACCTTGAACGTGACATTTCAGATCGGACCTTGAGTGAGCGGCCACTCCTCACTGGGCTGTTCCTCACGGTCTCACCACGCTTTGCTCCAAATAATCTGTCTTCATCAGTGGTAAGAAGAGTATGTGGTCCAGTTTATAATAGTCTCCCCTTGATACTCCAAGTCCATTCAAAAGGAGTGAACTCACACATTTATAATTTGTCTTCTAGGACTTTCCGCGTGGCCATGGCGGCACCGTGGGCCCCTCTGAAAACAAACAGCCGCCCTGCCATATCTACACTAGCACTCTACCTCGACAAAGCCGGTTTTATAAAATTGGCTTCTTAAATTGCTAGAACTCAGTTTACCCACTGTAGAACTACTAAGCAAATCCAATTGCTAAATGAGTTTCAACAAAGGACGTGTTCACTTGCTCTTTGAAAGGCTTTTAACCTCTTGCCTCTGTACCACATGTTAATGTTTCCAGATCAGTAAAGTCAACACACATCAGAGTGAGGAAAAGCCAAACTTTGGCCCACGGGTCAGCTTTTTTTTTTTTTTTTCCCTTTCCTTTTTTTTTTTTTTTCAGGTCAATGTACCTTTTTAGTTGGTAGTGTTTTTCCACCACGACCACTTGAGAGAGAAGGCATGGTTTGACTTCTAGTTGTGTAAGAACCTATCTGGGGTTTACACTCAGAGAAGATGTGAAGAGTGCAAGACGGGTCTGCTGAGGTGTGTTAAAAAACCAAGTACCTCCGAAATGCTTGGGAACGCTGTGCCCTCAAGCCACACGGACATCAGCCATTTTTCCAGAAACTGCGGTGCCATTCAGCACGGATAACCCTGCTGTCTAGGTCTTAGTCGGCCAGTCGGCCTATTCACGGAGCACCGAGTGGGGTCCAAACCATCTACCCACCGGGAAGAGAAGGGAACCGCACATGGCCCAGCTCCTGGAAATGAGTTCCACCTTCGTTTGGAACTCAAAAGGCATTTTCCATATAAACGGTGGTTTTCGTGATTCCCAATTCTTCTACTACCTACGATTTCTCTGAAAGAGAATAACCGTGACTATCAGGGTTTTGGGTTTTATTTTGTTATATTTGGGGGAAAAAAAAAACCCGCACAAAACATTTAGGGTTCTAACTTGGGACTCCAAGGAGAAATTTCCTTTGATAAGGGTTTCCCATGCTTCTGGCTCATCGAACCAAGTCTTTTTTCCACTCCAATCACTGCTAAGAGCTCCTCCGGCCAATGGCAAAGCCCCACCAAGAGGAGAAGACTTTAGGGTAAGGATAAAGGTGCCCCGCGAGTACCTGCAGGTATAGATGAAGAGACATGGGCCACAAGAGCCTCTCGCTGGTACATAAACTGAGGATACATTTTGGTGATGGAACGGCTCAAGGCCATGGTCATGCTGTCTTTCAGGCCTGGGAGTGCCATGCCCTTTCCCCTTCTAGTGCCAGTATCTGCCGTCTCCTCCGTGGCTTCTTCCCAACCCATGCGGTGACACTGTGTAAGCCTCGCATCTCCCGACCCCCTCTGAAACTGCTTGTTTAAAAATTTCAGATCGTGTTTGATGCTGTGGGAGAGAAGGATAAAAAAGAAATTCTGTCTTATGCCAATGCTCCACCAGTGTCATCTCCTCTCAGATCGGAGGGACAGGAAGAATGCTAATAAAAACATTACAAATAGCCAATCATAAAGACCGAGTGCCAGGTACTTTATACATCTATTTAAATTAACGTTGGTCCTCCAAATGGAAACTGAGGCCCAGAAGATAAACTAACTCATCCAAGATTTCACAGTCAAACAAAGGACAGAGTCAGGATCTGGCAAGACTGTCTGACTCCAATTCTCAAGCTCTTTGCACTATTCCAAAATACCAACATCAAAGGGGTCGCTTTGGGCCCTTGTTAAAAATATGGTTTTCCAAAGGCACCTAGCCCCAGGTCAGACCCTCCAAAGAAGGGTCCTGTAATCTGAGTTTTCACAAATCTTCGGATCAGGCCGGTCTGCGAGAACACTGTGTCACGTTCAGCTGCCACAAAGGACCACAGAGATGCTGAAGTAGGACGTGGAGGGGCGACACGTGGGCCCATAAAGAACTTGCATTATATTCATGCCCATATCAGACGCCGGATTCAGAGCTGGCTCTTGCAACCGTGAGACCTCGCCCCCTAAGCAAGCGACAGGTGACTTCCGGGAGTCAGGCACATAGCACAGGTCTCTTGGAGTCCTTCCCTTCCTCCAGGGACTCTGCCAGGCCTGGGGCACCACTTAATACGTGAGACTGCTTGGCCCACCGCTGGGGTATAAACCCAGGGGGTGGAGGGTTGAGAACAACTTTATCCCCAGGTCCATTTGTTGGCTTGTCAGCGCCGTAATGACAGTGATGAATGGGCTACCTTGACAGCTCAACATTTAGGAGCTGCTGACCTGTGACCTCTGGTCACATGATAGGGTCACCTGAAACTTGCATGACTTCTACCTGGTCAAGGGTAACAATACAAGGGTCAACTAGGCTGGACGATTATATGTATCCAGTCTGAGGCCGCTTGGCCAGGAGCTTGAAGAGAGGCCGGGTTGGGTTCCCCCGCTCACAAAGCTATGGAACCACGGCAGAAATGCGCCCGACAAAAGATATACAATTTCAAAGCAGTCTAGAGTAACTTTCCTTGTGAGGGAATAGAATGAACTCATTATTTTTAAAGGGCAACAATGAAAACAAACGCTTTGGAGGAAAATATATTCTGCCAGTGACTCTGACATTGGGAGGGAAGCGTGGAGGCACAGGCCCTAATAAGTGGTATTAATGCTTTCCCTGCAGCTTGGCAGAAGGTTCGATTTGATGCAGCTACTGGAACTAAAATCCCCACTGGCCAGTCTCAAGCCCTCCTTTCAGCCAGAGAATACGGCTTCTCTGCTTTCCGGTCAGCACAGGGCCCTACAAAAGGACCACGATGAACAAAAGAGAACGCTTTCCCAATTTCAGGACATCCCCATCGCTTGAAACTTCAGTTTGCCTGGGACAGTCTCCAACTTCACAAAGATTCCAGAATGACTTACGAGCAGAAATTCAAGGTGGCTATGATTTTTAGATGCGCTGTCACATTAAAAAAAAAAAAAAAAAAAAACCTTATATATGTATATATATTTCTTCTTACGGATCTGAAGATTTTGCTTTTTGGCTATTGGGTTAAATTCCATTTATTCCCAATCGGATAGTAATGGTCACGTAGGTCATGAATACAGTAATGCAAATGAAAGCCAAAGGGCCAATGTCATTGATTTGGAGAATCTAGAGACTTCATAACCCATGCAAGAAGCAGGCATTGCAGAGAAACCTGATTACATCAGAAGCCTGGCTCCTACAAAGGATATTTTCCCCTCGCAAAGTCAAAGACCGACAGACAGACCGCCACTAGAGCATAATCCACTCATACTCCTGAGAGATGAGTAAAGCAAAGGACAATGGCTTACTGAATAAAAGACCAGCTGTCCTGACTCTGGAATGCTCATTTGAGTTATAAGCTGTGAAATAAATTTGAGTTGATGGTTCCCCCATCTGCTCACCTGTCAGTCTATCCCCACTATACGGCTGTTTTTAGAAATACTTCCGTGTAACCCGCTTAATTGGTTCTGGGATACCCAGAAACATCTCCCAAGTTTATTTTAACCTTATTCTGAACATGAGGCTACTGGGCCTTTGTTTCTCCTCTCTTCTTTAAAGAGCATTCACTAACGGGTCAAGAGCACCGAGGGTAACCCAACACCGACCGTGCGGGGCGGTCAAATTCAGAACTAGAACACGGGGGTGCCGAAATGAAATGCCAGTGTGTCAAGGACATAGCAGCCTGATTTAAAAGCTGAGCCAGAGTCAGAATTCTTACAGTGGCGCGCAAGCCCCTTTGTGGTCTACACCCCTTCCGCACCGGGTTCTCTGACCCTCCCTCCTTGCTCCGTCTCCTTGCTCCCTTTGCGCAGGTCTGTACTGGCTTATCGGCTCTTCCCTGGACAGGCAAAGAACAATCTCAGGGCATTAGTACCTGCTGTTTCCCCTACCTTGAAAATTCTTCCCTCTAAGGGCTCCGTGTGGCTTGCTCCCCCACGGCTCAAACAGAGTCCCATCAGGGAGGCCTATCTTGAGTGCCCCTCCCAAGACAGCAACCTCCCCCTTCCCTCCAACCCCTAGCCCAGCACTCCCCATCTTCTTTCCCTGCACCAGTTTCCTACACAACGCCTGGTACCATTGGGGGGGTGTGTGTGTGTATGTGTGTACACGTGCATGTGTGTGTGGAAAGAGCTCCCCGAAGACGGGGATTTCTGCCTGGTCTGCTCCCTGCTGTCTCCTGCAGGCCTAGAGCAGAGCTGGGCCCATTGCAGCCACATTAAATACAGTGGAACGCACAGAAATGATGGAGAACAACTTGCATCCGAACCTGACTTCTTTAAAATAGAACTGATTTCCCTGCTACACAACCAGTTGTCTAGTGATGAGAGTAAAAGTACGAGGCACCATCAAAGGAGGAACAATAATACCATGACTAGCCAGCGACAAGGAGGATTGGGGATGGCAGAAAGAACGTCGGCGGGTGGAAGGGGGCGGGGATGTCCAGCTCAGCCCCACCACGACCTTACCCTGTGACCGGGGGCAAATCCGTGGCTTTCTGGCCACCAGGACTCAGGTCTGTAAAACGAAGGGTCGAGGCAGACCCTCCTTAAGGCTTCTCCCATCTCTAGAAAACTGGGATTTTACATATATGCGGTTAACCTCCATATACCTTATCTCGTGTGACCCTCACCCGGTTTGGGAGACAAGGGAGCCGAGGCCTCGCTCCCGGTCACGTGGCTGGCAAGTCACAGAGCTGGGACCAGAACGGAGGTCATTGCTAGGCCAGCATTTTTCTGTTTAGCTGCATTTCCTCCATTGGTTGAACTGAAAAGTACTCCTAGTCGCTGTTAACTCTGATTCATAAACTGCTTTTGCAGGCAAGTCCTAATCCCCTCG
Organism: Nasua narica; assembly: GCA_028533885.1. Taxonomy (NCBI): domain Eukaryota; kingdom Metazoa; phylum Chordata; class Mammalia; order Carnivora; family Procyonidae; genus Nasua; species Nasua narica. The sequence goes on along the minus strand of CM052803.1, from coordinate 23,980,453 downwards.
GAGGTAACACCCACGTGTATCATAGGTTCCTCGGGGCAGAATCCACGGATCCTCCAAGCTGCCACTTCATTCCGAGGTTGGAGGTAATAAACTGCTCCGTTTGCCCACGGATGTTCTGTGGCAGGAACAGAAGTCTCTGTAGAAGGGCGAGACGTCTGCACAACTGTGGCATCAAGACCGCTGTGCTAACAAGGCCCTTGCATTCCAAGGATGTCAGGGACATCCTGGTCTTAAATCCCGAGCAGATTTCCCTTTTATACCCCTAGGAACTGCAGGACCCTGTTCCTGCAGCTAATATTTAGAAATTAAAAATAAGTTTACCCATGTAAATGTCTATGTTACTGGGCTCAGGGGTCAAGACGGATGACAACTCAGCATAGCTTACGGAGCGCCCGCTGGCAGATAAAGCCCAGATTTGGGCAGAAAGAATATTGTTGTTGCTCTACGTGTTTTCATCCATCCATTCATTCGTTCGTTCGTTCATTCATTCATTCAACAGATATTTACGAGGTACCGGGATCTAGAAATACTGAGGTGCTATTCCGAGCTGACGCCGGCCATCCTTGAGCTCACCTCACGGTCCTGAGTACCCTAGCCACTGCAGCCTGAGTCCTGGGGAGCCCAAGGGAGTGGGAGAGGGGAGGGAGGGGGTAGAATGTGTGTTTACCTCCTCTTTCTAGGGAGGATAGGCAACCCCCCTCCGCCTCTCTCCCCCTGATGAGAACTCAGTCCCCGGGCTGCAGGAGAGGCCGGCGAGTGTAAGTTTCTAAGGAGACGGACTACCCTCTTCTTTTCCCTGTCGAAACCAAGATTCTATGTGAAGGAAGGAGGAAAGAACGGGGGCAGGATGAGAACTAGTCTCTGCCACAGAATGGAAGCAAATAGACACGAAGACCGTTTCTGCTGGAGAGCAACGCTTTGGAGAGGTGGGGGAAGGGCGCTGGCCATAGGGGTTGGGGTAGCCATCTGGCTGGGGTAAGAGTACTTTAGGGGACCCATTAGGCAAGTTCTAAGGGACAGCGAGGAGGCCACTGTGGCTGAAGGAGGGTGATGAAGGGAAGGAGGAGATGGGATCCCAGGAGTCCAGGGTCTGGGAAGCCACTTTAAAGACCGATCTTATTCTAAGTGAGATGGGAAAGTAGTTCGGGAGGGTTTCGTGCAGGGCACTGATAGCGCTTGTGGCCTAGTATCTGGCAGACAGCTTCTAGACTCCTTTAGGAACTGGGTCATCTCACGAGAGTAAGCTTCTCTGCTTGACCCATCCACGGTGTTGGGCTGAGGAAGCAAAATATCCTCCTTAAGACTCCTTCCTGGCTAACAGGCCTCTCCCCACACCGGGGGCTGCGAGGGAGGAGGGCTCCGAACCCGATCGTCTCAACGTCTTTGATGCTTTGTTCCTCGTTTGCGACGGAATAGAAAAGAAGAAATAACCCGATTCTTGATTCTTGGATTCCTGAGTTCACCTGATGTGTATCTTCAGAACTCAACTCACATCTAATTTACGCTGCTCTTTTTCTTCTTGGAGCTGCGGACTCGGGCTGAGGAAGCAGGGTAATCCTATATGCTGAGAGCCACGGAAGACCGAAAAGGCCTCTGAGTCAGCGCTGGGTTTGCTTCTAAAGTGACTTGGTTTGAAAGGGGGTTTTAAAAATCACACTTCAGTAGGAGGCAGGCCACACCCCGAAGTCCCCCAACCAGAGCTTCTGCCATCCTGCGGGGCGACCTGGCCAGCGGGTGGAGTCCCTCAGAGCCTCGGGAAGGAAGGCCGAGTCGCCAGAGAGACTGCTTCCGGGTTACAGGGTGGCCTCCCAACCCAGTGGTTAACGGGGTGGGCTTATTAATTAATCATCACAACCACAACTCTCCCACCTGGGCATCTCTGAGGAGAGAGCAAGCAGAGGGATGAGTCACTCTCTATCCATTACTAATGGTCTCAGCCTCCCACCACCTGAAGGGGCCATGGCCCAGGCTCATACTCCAGGGCTTTGAGAGCTGGGGCTGCGGCTCCTTCCCTCGCCGTCTAGGGTGAGCTCATTCTCCCAGCCCTAGTGTTTGCTTGTGGGGTGACCTTGGGAAGGGTGCTCAGGCAGCATTTTCTCTTCTGTCAAGCTGAGACAGCCCTGGAGCCCCGGAGTCCCGTCTGGGAAATACTCAAGCAGGGACCAGTACTGGCCATCTCATGTCACCGCCTCTTGGCTCCGGGAAGAAGGCTTTTACCGGGGCGGTGGCGGGTGACAAGCAAGGCCATGTCCTTGCCACCTGCCAGCTAGGGATGGGGATGGGGCGGAAGACGAGAGCTCGGCTCTGCTCAGGAAAAGACACCCTTAGGCCCTCACTGCGGATCCCGGGCACTTTCTCATTTGCCAAAATACAGAAGGTCGTCAGGAATCAAAGGACGACATCTGCTTGTGTGGAATGTCATTATAGAGGAGTCTGGGAACAAGAGGCCCGTTACAAGTCACCTCTCCAGCTCCTGCAAACAGGCTGATTAATGGAGAAGTTCGGCTCCTCACCGAGCATTACAGGTGTGGGGTCAGCTGGGACCAGGCCAGGGCTCGGCGGTGAGTGGGGACGGCACAGAGAGGACTTGATGAGCTGCCGTAACCTCCTGCCCTGTGCCCGGCCTGCCAGGGAGCCCGGCTTCTCAGCAGACTGCTAAGTTAGAATTTCCACTTTTTTGGAAGAACGGTTCTGCAGCCACGACCCCCTGGGAGTGAGCCGGGAATACCTTACTAAGGGCCCATTATGCTTTCTAGACGGCGCCCACGGATAGGTGAGCCCAAGTGAGACCACGGGCCCTGGGAAGCCTGCTATTCTGGATTTAAACTACACTTTCTAGCTGGAGACTGACTCACGAAGGTTCCAGTGCCCACAGGCGGCCGGGGCTGTGTGGAGAGGTGCCGTGGGCAGGCGGCCGGCCCAGTGGGTGTGAAACCAGGACACTCTGGTCCCCGACCGATGCCAGAAAGTGCCCCATGAATCCATTTGTCGTAAGTGTGTGGGCTCAAGGGAGGGGAAGGCATGTCATGGCGCAACTTATTTCTAAGGAGGAGAATATTTGAAGTTATTGCTCAAATCTCGCTGCTTCCCGGTGCGAAGCACGTGAGCTCTGCGTTCTCTGGGGGGAGAAGGAAAGGGGGGGGGTGTCCGAAGCCCAGTTTTACCTTCCTGACAGTTTCACCCAGACTCGACCACGTGCCCACCCTTCTGGGAGAGATCCGAGTGGGAGGCCAGCAAATGCAGACGAGAAGCAATTTCACTGTTTCCAAGTTAATGTCCTTTTCCAGTTGGTCTCGTGTAAGCACCTGGGAGTTATGGCCGACTAATTTCAAGTGATTTATAAAGTTCTTTCCCGGGAGAAAGGTCCCTGGACAGGCAGCGAGTGAGTCCCTGAGTTATTTCTCCACGGTGGCTACAGTCAGAAGATCGGGGAACAGGTTCAGCCGTAAAGAACCCAAAGCTCTCTCCAAACAGGGAGGGGGCTCTCCCTTTCCCAGCAGGGTCATTTTTGACCTCCATGGCTAGCCCTTGCGGACGTCAAGTTTGACAAACCTCTGTCTTTGGAGCTCATCCTTAACTCATACCCCCTCGGTTTCAAAGGCAAAGTGAACAGACTCGCTCAACGCGCTGGTGGCAGAGTCCGGAGACTAGAATCCAGGTCTCGGGAACCTTCGTTTACCATGGGCTTGCTGGCTTTTGCTTTTTTAACATCCTAATGGTTAAAAGCAAACCTTTTTTGAGGGATCTTCTTTGTGCCAGATGGGGTTCTCAGTGTCTTTCCATGTAACCCTAATAACCCTATGAGGTTGGTGTGATTATTATCCCCATCTTACAGATGGGAACGCAGAGGCACCGGGGGGGGGGGGGTTTGTAACTTACCCAAGGTCAGAGATCGTGAGTGATGTGGCCGAGATATGAACCCAGGCACTCTGGCCCCAGAGCCATGTTCTAAAACCGCTACCCTATGATGTTAATGAAACAATGTATCTTCCCAGTCTGACATCTAATGATACGGGGGCGGGAGGGGGGTGGTCAAAGCAAGAGCCTCCCATCTAGGGGCCTGACTGGCTCAGGAAGAAGAGCATGGGACTCTTGATCTCGGGGTCATAAGTTCGAGCCCCATGGTGGGTGTAGAGATTACTTTAAAAAAAAAAAAAAGAAGTCTCCCACCCTTGGACTTGTTTCTAATGGTGGTTCCCTTCCATATCTCTAACTAAGATGCACACACTGCTATTTCTTGACTTATCAACTCCAGATCTTATCTGTTGGCTTCCTGCGACAGTACACGAAGACCTGGCTCGCCCTCATTCCGTGCATGTGCGCGTGGGGTTGGTGGGAACCTGTCTCCAGCCATGGCCCCAGTGGGCCAGGCCTCCAGCAGTCACCCCCACCCCCGGTCAGCTGGCCTGTCACCTGCTTTACACAGAAGGCAGCACAGGCGACGTTCCGGCGCTTCCTTAGGAGAGTCTGACAGCTTCCATGTTTGTGCTTTTGGGGGTCACGAGCCTTGACTCAAGAAGGCTGGACCTTGGCTGCAGAGACCCCACTGGAGAGGGAGAGGCCTTGCAACCCAGACCCCCCGTGAGGCCAGCAGAAGAACCTTCCATCGCCGAGCCCCAGGCGACACACAGAAAGCCAGAGCCTTCTGTGAGAAAAAACGGCCATGGCTGTTTTAAGCCACTTAGTTCTGGGGTGATTTGTTATGCAACGAATAACAGAAAATAGTGTTTTCTGTGTTTTTAGGTCCTTAATTGGGTACCTCTGGAACTATAGATAATACGCTTACATTCTATATCTGGTTCCATCGACTTTCTTTATTATGCTGAAAATATATATACTGTGAAACAGCCATCTCAACTATTTTTAAGTCTACAATTCAGTGGGATTAATTGCACTATTTCTGAACATTTCCATTGTCTCAAACAGAGGCTCCGTACCCATTAAGCAATCACTTCACACTCCCCCCTTCTCCAGCTGGTGACCTCTCGTCTACTTTCTGTCTCCATGCATGTGCCTCTTCTAGATAGTTCTGTAAGTGGGATCATCACACAACATGTGTCCTTTTGTGTCTGGTGTATTTCACCTGGCATAATGTTTTCAAGGTTCATCCATGTTGTAGCATGTATTAGAATTTAATTCCTTTTTATGGCTGAATAATTCATTGTACACACAAAATACCAGATACCTATTATCTCTCGCTCTATCTATCTATCTATCTATCTATCCATTGATGGACCCTGTGCTGTTTCCACCTTTTGGCTGTTGTGAATAATGCCTCAAAGGACATTGGTGTACAAGTATCTGTTTTGAGTTCCTGCCTTCTTTTGGGTGTGTATATGTGGGAGTGGAATTGCTGGGTCATATGGTAATTCCACATTTTATTTTTTGAGGAACTGCCAGGTTGTTTTCCAAAGGTACTGTGGGATTTTACATTTCCACCAGCAGTGTAGGAGACTTCCAACTTCCCCATAGCCTTCTCAACACTATATATATATATATATATATATATATTAGTACAGCCATCCTCGTAGGTGTGGAGTAGTCTGTCAACGTGGTTTGGACTTACTTTCCCTGATAACTAACGATGCTAAGCATCTTCTCATGTACTTTTTTGTATCTTTTGTGTATCTTCATTGGAGAAATGTCTAATCAAGTCCTTTGCCTGTATTTAAATTAGTTTTCCCATTTGTTGTTGAGTTTTAGGAGCTCTTTATATATTCTGGACATTAAGCCTTTATCAAATACATGATTTACAATATTTTGTCCTTATTCGGCAGGTTGTCTTCACTTTCTTGATAGTGTTCTTTGATGCACAAATGTTTCTAATTTTGGAGAAGTCCAACTTATTTATTTTCTTAGGTTTTCATTAATTTTTGGCAGGATTACTCAACTTTCCCTTTTATAAGGATAAGAGTGCCTGACATAGGATGAAAGACTGAGCCATTTAACAGCGTGAAACAAGGTTGAAGGAATATGAGATATCCAATGTTTCATGTACTCTAGAAGGATAATTTCCATACATATGCCGTTCTCAAGTCAGCCACTCGTTTTCACCAAAGCCAACCTCTCCTTGACAACACCAACTTTGAGTTCCCTAACTCCAGCAGTGCCTAATGGGAACTACTTAAAAACTGGCCCAGAATCCTTAATTTACACTTACTCTGACTGGAAGTCCTCATTCTACACTTCTACAAATGCATCCAACTGGATATATGCCTTATTTCTTCCACCAACCTGCAGGGAACTGGTGGGCACCTTACCAGCTACCGGTTTTAGTCCAGAGGAAAGGCAGTATCTGAGATGCCTAGTAAAACTTTTCATGACACCCCTCAAACCTTCTGGCAAAACGATCTGATCTGTTAAAAGAATTTCCTGATACCTTCTGTGACGTTTGTAAGAGACTAAGGAATGGTTATTAAGACCATACACAGAGGGGCGCCTGGGTGGCTCAGTCGGTCAAGCGTCTGCCTTCAGCTCAGGTCATGATCTCAGGGCCCTGGGATCGCACCCCATGTCAGGCTCTCTGCTCAGAGAGGAACCTGCTACTCCCTCTCCCTCTGCACACCCCCCATGTTCTCTCTCTCAAATAAATAAAATCTTAAAAAAAAAAAAAAAAGACCATGTACGTATGCATATCCTACTTGGCAAACCATCCTTTACAAAATCAATGATACGTCTTTACCACATGAGCATTCGCCAGTAAGGCAGATGAAGAACACAATACCATGCGGGAGAATGCTATCATACTAAGGGCTTTCCTCCCATATGCAGGGCAGCTCAGGGGACACAGTCTGACCTCCTGTACCTTTGAATCTGGGTAACGGAAATCTTACCCATAATGATGTTCTCGTTGTACAACAAGCTTCACCTGGGCCTTTCTGACAGCCGATTATCACCTTTCCCCCATCAAAAACATTTAATTCACTGCCGTTTGGAATGTCTATTTATTTGTGGGGCACTTAGGACACCCAGTGCCTCATGACTATTTGGTCCTTACCATCAGAAAGGAAATGTGGCTTGGTAGAGAAAATTAAAAAGGGTTTTGAGCTCTCAGGTCAATATCAGCGTTCTCAAAACTGCATTTGCAAAAGCTGTTGAAATAACTGTGTGAACTATCTCGGTTCCACACAGATAAAGATATTTTGCAGAATTGCTTATAAATTAAAACTGGAAACAACCTAAACGTCCATCATTGTGGGAATGATACTAAGCTACGGTATATCCATACTAGGGACTTCTCTGCAACAATTAAACACAATGGAACAGATCTATATGTTGTCACATGGGAAGACTTCCAAACATAAGATGTATTGAGTAATGTAATCAAGTTGGGTATTGATTTGTACCAGCATAATAGTCATTTATGGAAATGAAAAAAGAAAACACACATTCGTCCCCAGCACATCTAACTATCTGTAAATGCATAGAAAATTACCTAGAAGGGCAAGAAAGGTCAGAGATTGGGGCTAGGAGCACTTTATGAAGTTTTCATTTTGGAATCGGGTGACCGTATTTGTGTATTGCCTGCGTCATTCAACACGGATAAAGATGCTAATGGACGGCAAAGAAATCAAAATACCTCAGAGCTGGGGATGGGGATGTGAATCCGTTGTGAAAGCATATAAGTGCCTTCAGTTCTAATTTCCCTTTAACTAGCCTGAATTCTGGGCACTCAGCAAGAAGGAAATTCTTGGCTTGGTCAACATGGGGTTTTGAAATCAAACAGGTAAAACAGTTGCTTTACATCTTCTTTTTTTTTTTTTTTTTGAGAAAGAGAGAGAGCGTGATCACGTGAGGGGGGCTGGGGGTGAGCGGGGGGCATCGCGGAATGGGTAGAGGGAGAGAGAGCATCTGAAGCGGGCTCCACACCCAGCACAGAGCCGGGCACGGGGTTCCATCTCACAACCCTCAGATCAAGACCTGAGCAGAAATCAAGAGTCAGATGCTCGACCAACGGGGCCGCCCGGGTGCCCCAGTTCCTTTGCGTCTTAAGGGGGAATTTGCCTAGAAATTCTGAGCTCTGAGCTGCTTTAGTAAAGGTAGGGTCATCTGAGGACTAGTGCCGACAAAGGGAGTTCTTGGCTGTCTCTCTCCCCTTCCCCAAACCTCTGCCATCCCACTGAAGTGGAAGCCTGGCGAGAGTAAAAATAAAGGGCCCGTGACTATACTCACTTGAAACACCTAAGCTTTATGGAACTTCTTTCAACTACATGCCTCCTAAGGAAAAACTGTCAAAGCAACAAAAGATGCAAAGTGGAAACAGATGTTTTTCTACCAAAAGGGCTCTCAGGAATGGCTTCGGACAGTCATGTTTGTTTTCTGAGTAACTGTACCAACTGACTTTCTCGTCCACCATGACAGCCCCCGGCCCATCTCTCCAGCCCCTGCGGGTACACTTGGTCACATGGAGTCCAGCCACGGCGGCTGAGGTTCCCTGCAAGCCCTGAAGACAGAGGAAGGCCCGGGGCTCTCAGTCTCAGCTCAGCTTAGAGCCACTGGCCCCTGCCCGCCCCCCACCCTCACCCCCCGAACAGGCCCGAGAGCCACTCTCAGGAAGGCAAGAGAGGGCAAGGGCATTTTATTCTCTGGCTGAGTTCATTCTTCCCTTCTGGGGAAGGGCAGCCCGCTCGAACTCCTCTGAGATGGGAAGGGTCTTGGGAACACAAGCTCCCCTCCTCCCCTTTCAGTTCATGACCCCCTCCCCTAAGGCTTTGCTTTTAGGCACCTTCATTGCTATAGGCATTTAACTTTAATTCCATTTGACTTCAATTGTGTCCAAATTACTGTAAAAAGGAAGAAGACAACAAGCTGTAAATATGAAGGGAGACAGAAAATCATTGAGAATCCTGCCTTTATGAATATTTGATGAAGAAAGGTTAGATCCATAGCTGGTAAATTATAAGAAATTATGTCCATCATGTGACTCTGTCAGCAAAGGTTAATACAAATGGGTTGGGACTTAGTTGGGATGACAACGCAGATTAAAAAAGATTTGTCCTGTCCTCACTGCAATTAGTTTTTCTCCTATTATTAGTGTAATAGAGTTGATCATTAGGATTATGGCAACGCAACAAATGTTCAGTGAAATCATTTTGTGTTGCATTGCATTTTTACAATAAATTTTTCAACTCTGCTAATCTTGCCCTTAATTGTGTGGTTGCTGCGGGCAGGACCCAATTATTAACTCTTTTGATCCTACGATGCCCTTGCCATCAAGCACGCTGATTACATGCAGACCGAACGGGGGATCCGACGTTTTTCGGCAACTGGATACACGGATCTCGTGGTTCGTTTAGTGCATGCAGAAAAATGGTTAGTTTTGCTCAAATAACAGCTCCAGTCACGCGTGAAATTGTTTATAATTGTGTTATCGGATTTTGCCCACGTTAAAGGGCTTCTTGGCCTCCATTATGAACCTCATTTCTCAGGTATTTATGATTCATTTTCCACTCTTAAAAACTCTGAATTAGGCTTAACATTCTCTGCCTTGCTGTTGTTGCTGTTATTATTATTATTTTGCAAAGGGGATTAAGGGAGTCATCCCACATTCTTTGTAGAGTGTAACTGATGTCAAGCCCGGTAAGCCCGGATGTAGAACAAATGGCTAGAGGCATGATTTCTCCAAGTGGCCGTCTGGGTTTCCCAGAGTACCTTCATGCCCTTTCGACAAAGCCGAAGAGCTTCAAGATGGGAGCCAGGCTGACGGTGGGATGAATAACCAACCACTAAAGAGAGACACACCAGACAGCATTTAAATCTCTAGTCATCCCAGACAGGGCTCTAAATAATTAGAAACAAACTTGGACAATGTGGTGGCAGCTTACTTGGCTTCGCTAGGCTCCTTCTAGAAAACTCCACTGCCCTCATCCGAGGTCATCCTCTCTTCGGATGCTTTGAATTTCATACCTTTCATGGAGCTGCTCTGTGTTTTTCAGGGACAGGGCTGACGGAATATGTGAAGATCCGCAGAGGACAGAGAGAAAGGCAGCTAGGACTTGTGCCATGGAGGGAAAGACGCAGAGGATGGAGCGTGCCCACAACAGAAAAAGGCAATGAAGAAATAAAAATCTAAACACATCAATGTGCTATATGCTAATAAATCAAGAGACCCTAGAGGCCCCATGCAGAAGACAAAGTGTTCTTTTTTTTTTTTTTTCCAAATTTAAAGGAAGGCTAGAAAATATGGAGGATGAGGGAAAAACTGCCTTGGGAAGGGTTAAATGTGACAGCCAAAAGAATAATTAGACTTGTCATGCCTGCAGCAATTTCACTGCGGAAGCAGCGTCTAAGCAAGGTCCGCTGAGAGTCCCCTGAGCTGAAGCAAACACACTCCCCACACTTACGGTCATCCCAAAGTAGGAAATTTAACACATCAGGGAGCCTGCTGGATTACCAGATCAACTCATCAATACCATTGACAATATTTCTGCCTAAAAGCATGGGGGAGCAGTAAAGCAAGGCACCAGAGACGACGGGATCTCTGCCAATACATTACTTGGGACCTTTGACTCTCGCCACGGGCCCAGGAGGTACATGACTTTTCTTCCCAAGACCTGGGATTTTCTGCCTAAGTAACTTTGACCTGCTTGGGTTGAGTCAATTGCATCCTTCCTTAGGAATTGGTACAGGTGACGTATGCAAGTGGCACAGGCCCAGTCTCCCAGGCACCTGAAGCAGCATGTCGGGTCACGCCACCACCCGCTTGCGGCGGCCCTCCCCCGCCCGACTGCGTCACTCTCAGCGGTGTGTGCATCGGCGCCGGACTCCGTGGGGTACAAATAGCTTCTCCGTGTATCTGGGTGGCTCTGGAGACCGGAGCTACCTGAAGAGTCGTGTCCCCTCTGTGTGACCTGTACCTGGAGGCTCTGCAAAGACATTTGGGCCCCTCTCAAGTCACTGAATTTAATGCTCCAGAAAGCAGCTAGATGTCATCAGTGAGGGTGAAGCTAACTCAGAGCGACACGAGAGAACACACTCTTCGCATCCCCAAGTCTATGAAAGAGCATTTGGGGACAACGCAGAGCCCACCGATCGAACCCACGCCGCACGGGTCCTGGCAGTCTGGCCATCTCCCCAGAGGGCTCCTTTTGGTGTAGCAACCCAGAGGCCAGCTCCCAATACCGGAATGAAGCCCCAATCTAGAAACATCTGTAGCTGGCAGAGACAAGAGCAAGGCTTTCAGGGGGAAGGGGACTCACATTAGCTCGGTACCTGGTATGGACCAGTTAATTTATTCCCTTTTCTGACCCCTACATAATCATTCCCAGTTTCCTGAGAAGAAAACTGGAGGTTTAGAAAGAGAGGTTAAATCGTTTGTCCCAGGAAAGACTGGGACTCAAATCCAGGCCCGCCAGGCTCCACAACACTACCCCAAACTCTTTGTAGCGCCCAAGTTGCCTTGTTCCCAGTAGAGGAACGAAAGACAGCTTACCAAAGGCAGTGAAGGCGAAGAGTCGAAACGTCAACGCCACCAAACCTCGGAAATGTCAGAGAAGAAGATGGCTGGACAGTGGCGCGCTTTGGAAGGAACACCGGAGTTGGTATTTAATCCCTTCTCACATAGGGTATGTAATGGGGAGTGCAACAGGAGATCTAAAGAGGTAAAATGCAGAACTTCTGGGGACGTGGAGGCCTCACGGTCCACATCTGTACCAGGCACTGGGCTCTCTAACCATGACAAAGCCAAGGTTTTCTAGAACTGGCATATTATTGTAGTCCGCCTGGCTGGGCTGTAACTATTTCAAGGACTATTAAATTAAACCCTGGAGACAGTTTCCCTTAAGATAAAGGGCATGCTTTTTATTGTGCCATCAAAGGAGACCAGAAAACCTGAATCTTTCAGCTTTAAAGACAACATAATGAGATCAGAGATTTTGCTTGCAAAGAAATTAACTTTCGGTTAATTAATGAAAGTAACCTTAAACAGCGGGCGTGATGCCAACAACCAGGACACTATAATAAAAAGGGGGGCGGTGAGATAATGGGCTGCTTTCAAGGGGCCAGGCTCAGCAGCCCAGAAAAGAAATTTGATGAGGATGCTGCTTGTAAATTTGATCTCAAATTCTTAAGATGAACAAATAATAGTCTTATCTGTAATAAAGTCTGCTACAAATGCTTTCTTTTCGCCCATAATTTTCTGTTCAATTTAGATAGAAGATTTAATTAGATGTTGGTGAAACACCAGTTATTTAATAAAACCCTTAATAAAAATCTAATCTATGGTACATAGAAACTGCTGTAATATAATCACAATTAAAAAAAATACATTCAGAGTATTTATTTCTTACAATTAAGAGAAAACATATATATGTGATGGCTTCTGTTTTCCGCTCAAGGGCTAAGAAGGCAAACTCAATAAAAAAACGAACAAACCCACCCTTTCTCTTTTCTCATAAAGTTTATATTTACAGGTTTTCTTTTGTCCGTTGTAACCAAAAGCACTCCTTGAACCTGAATGAGGGCATGAAGAATGATCTCTCTCACCTCGTAAAGACTTTTAAACTACAATTTGCTTATCATGAGAAACTGACTTTTAAGGATTCCTGAAATTGGGGAAACAGGATGGTCCCCTACCTTTGTTAAATCCAATCATAATTTTTCTGTTCCAGGATCTCACCAAACTCTGAAGTAACGATAAGGTTCTCTCCTAAGTCCAAGAGTATAATAAATTAAGGGAGCACAAGGGACCCGTAGCCCATCTGAAGGTGCTATTAAGGACATTTTGACCATATGCTCTGAATCTCTAATATCTTGACCAAAGGCAGAATTCTAGACAAGACATCCTGAGCTCCAGGTTTCACTCAATATGGCCAAATCTTAGAGGTCACGTTTGCTACGCACAAAACTCGGGGATTGGTGGGAATGCTGGTTTCCCAACAGGCAGAGTTGCTCCTAAGTTCCCAACCTCTGGCGCAAGAATTAAGAACCAAGATCTGGAGAGAACTAAGATGCAAGAGAACTTGGAACCGAGATCCAAACTGCATGACGCATCGGGCGGTCTGCTTTTTTATGGGTTTACTGAAAGGAGGTGAACAGCAAGGAGGGACCGCTGACTCAGTGGTTCAGACCGTATCACCTAGTGGCCATGTCCCTTTCCTCAATATTCCACAGTTCTCACGCTCTTCCATGATCCTGGAGGTAGAAGAATCTGGCTGAAGTAATTTCTCAGATAAACAAAGGGATGGGGTGGGGTTTAGCGGAGGTAGAAAGCTAACATCCCCAGTCTGAAGGGGCATATGGAAGCTGGTGGGAATCAGTCCGTTTTCCTGTGGTGCCTCTACTAACCCAGCAGCAAAACTGAAATGCCTACTGTATGAACTCTGTGTCCTTGGCCAGGGCCATGTGGCATCTCTGCTCACGTCTGACTTGAGAAGGTCACTGTTTAATGCATCTGGGTGTTGTGATCATCCAGACTTAATCATCAGGATGGGGTTCCAGTGGCTTCCACTGTATATAAATTTAAATAATGGCCCCTCCTCTCAGAAGGAAGGAAATCCACAGAGTTTGCCCATCTGTTCCAAGAGGCTGTTCATTCTGAGTTTCTGATTAGATGCCTCCTACTAGCCTATGCATGCCACAGTCTCCCAACAATGCCACGCTGTTTGGGGGACATTTAAGGATTGATAGGGCTTGTTATTTTTCGTTCAAATCGAATTCCTCTTTGGTCACTGACACAAGGGCTTGGCATGGACTGAAAACGGCCAGTGCTTGCTGAGACATACTGCTCCGGCGGCCAGTGGGAGGCTGTCGGCCACTCCGGGGCCACACGGCCACTTGAGAATGCATCCTGATTGGGTGTCAGATTGGATTTCTGCCACGCCAACACCTGCAAGGCCGGCTTCGCCACTCACACAAGTCCCACCCCAGACGGGGCTGGAGGAGGACAGAAACTGGGGACCTGCCACAGGGTTCTTGGAAAATGGAATAAGGATGTAGTAAGAAAACTATCTGAAACAATATCTAATTGCCCCTTTTGAGAAGTTGGGGGGTCACACACAAGCCCTGTTGTGTCCCTTCCCAATGTGTACTAACTTATCAGTCCCCTTCTCCCCTCCGCTCTACAAGTAGGCTTCACCTGCTCAGTAGCCCTGCCTTTCCCAGGCACGAGAGACACATTCTTCTGTTAAACACACACACACACACACACACACACACACACACAAAAGCTGATGAGCTTCTAGGTCCAAAAAGCCAAAAGGGGAAAAAGAAAATCCCAATTCCTTCTTGGGTAGCAAGCACAGAGGCAGTGTCTGAAGCTTTTTTTAAAATATTAACCTTATAATGCAGAGGCATGAGGTTTTTGCTCCACTTGTGGGTTTCACACAACATCCTGCCTCAACAGGATCTTTTGGAGCCTGGGGCGCCTCCGAGCGTGAGCTGTTCTTCCAGCGGGATGTTGACTTTTGTGGTCTATTGAGCAAGCAATGCATAAGGCGAAGTATACTCTTCCAGGAGAACTCGGGCACAAGTGCTCTAGGCCAAACTGTACATAAGTCAGTCCCTCTCCCCCTGGGTTTGCTCAAGAGAATGCTCCCTTACAGAGCCAGGAAAATGGCAAGCTTTGGTGTTCAAACAACAATGAGCCAGCAGGTCCCCTAAACCACCTAAGGAGTCTATTTGTGTCGTTGGGGAAGTCACCAAGGCTCTTGGGCGGCGGGCCCTACCGACTGATAGTCAAGGCCAGCCAGCTCTGGCTTCTTGGTGTGGCTAACAAGCCCTCGCCATCGGCAGCTGAGCCCCAGTAGCTGAGATCCTGGGCTTTGAAATCTCACGGAGGCTGGGGCTGGCGTCTTGACTGTGTGACTGACCTTGGGAAAAGTACAAAATCATGCTAAGGCTCCTTATCTCTACATGGGGCTACACATATCTATTTCAGAGATGCCGTGAGGCCCTCGTGGGATCCCGGATCTACAGTGCGTGGCACAAAGCCTGGCGCACAGCAACTAGCTCGATCAATGGCAGCCTTTCTTACTAGGGCAATATCTTCCCTGGCGCTTGGCGGCCACGCGCTGTGACCGTTTTGTGCCAGTCACTCCATCACTGTCTTCAGCAGTCAGGGACGCTTCCACTATGCTTATGAGCACGACGATTAGCTCTCTCTGGTATTTCAAAGCATGAATACCACCCACCGGTCGGAAGTGACAGCCAGACGCAACAGCGGAAGGTCCCGGAAGGTCCCGGCCCAGAAGGCGCAGAATGGCGGCTGAGAGGCCACCTTTAGCTTATGTTTATTTTGGCCCAAATGGTAAGGCTCTTTTTAAAATGCGAATTAGTTATTTAATGAAAAAGAAAGGAAAGGAAAGGAAAAGCAGATATCTTGGTCAAAAATGCAGAGTCCTGTCTTGGCTTGAGAAATGGGAAGATCTGCTTATCTGGGCCAATATTCCCCCACAAGGATCACTGGTCGGGGGGAGTAATGCCTGCACCCTTTAGACAGGACGCCAATGCCCCAGTCTGAAATGAATCCCACCGCCCTGTGCTTGGCCTGCTTCATCCTCTGTATTACCAGGTCCTGCTCCAGTTCACGGGCTGTAGGAGAGACTTCCATCATCGTCAGCCATCTACTGGTGGGCTATCTGGCTCCTTCTACAATGCCGCCATTTTGCTTTCTCAAGTTTTAGTTCAGAAGGGCCTTGGAGTTGCTTTTGTGCTGTCTCATGTGTTACTCCCCTCCACAGTAGTTACTTGGGGACAACTACATGATCTCCCCGGGGTGACCATCAACAACTAGCCTGTCCCTCATTTGTTGGCGCTCCTGACTCTCGGCACCCTCGCTTACATATTTCCTTCTGTGGGGTCAGGCCTGGCTTCACTTTGAGGCCAGTTCAAACCCAGAGAATGTGGGGAGTTATCAGATCACAGAGCTTGGAATCAAGCTTCTTGTGTTTGGCCCATCTGGTGCCTACATCTCCTTACTATCATGGATTGTGTTAGCAACACTGAATTCACGTGTCACACCCCCACATCTCCAGGGACATACTTAGCATACCTGACAGCCGAAGAACATCATTTATTACGCCCCTCTCCTCTATATAACAAAGTTATTCTCGGTAACAATCATATAATATTCAGTAATAATTATGGTCTTGATTTATTCTTTAGTTCCAAATGAGTAATTAACAATGAAAGAATAAATTTTAACTGAAAAATATTACTGAAATTCAGTCAAAGAGTCTGTGCAGAGAATTAACTTTCATTGGCCAAATTAACATGATTATCCAGAGTAGTCTGCAAACTGGTTCAGTGTTTTAAAGAAAAATACAAACTTCCATGGTCACGGGGTATGACAGAGTCAAAGGATCCTCAACTGAGGTTTCTTTGTCTTAATCACAGCCTAGCATGGTTCATTTTCAACCTACTGTTTGGATGCAGAAATATGTGGCATCATAGTGGTCGGAGACACAAACTACACACAAGGCGAGCATGAACAATTCCAAATGGCAATGAACTTTCTCTGAAAGTTCAGCAGGTGTAGCTGAGTGTTTGTGGATCAGTGGCTGATGCTATAAGTGAGAGCCCTCTGAATTAATGTCTATGTAGAATACTGTGTTTATTAAAGGATATGTTACTATGATGTGCTTATCGTATGTTATGTTACTACGATGTGCTAATCTGGGGCATCTGGGTGGCTCAGTGGGTTGAGCATCCAACTCTCGGTTTCGCAGTGGGGTCCTGGCTCAGCGAGAAGTCTGTTTGAGATTCCTTCTCTCCCTCTCTTCCTCCCCCTGCTCACACACTCTCTCTAAAATAAATAAATCTTTTTTAAAAAATGTGCTAATTTGAAGCCTACGTGTGTGTGTGGTATAAATTAGAAAACTTCACGAGTAATTCAGGAATTGTGTAGAAATGAAAGCAACAAGAGTTTTGTAGAGAGGAGAGTCCTCTATCACAGGTGTTGTTTCGAGCTGACAGAGAATGGTGATAATGAAAAGCAGACTGGCTCTTGTCAGTTTTATTATTGTTTTTAGATCTTCTACAGACAATGCAGCCTTTATTGCCTGCAAGGAGGGGGGAAGAGGGAGAGCTGGGCGGGCCGTTCCCACCGCCCACCCTTGGTACATCATTGCCCATCTGCCCATCTCTTAATTTGATTTCTGCTTTTTATTGTTAAGACATTTTGGTCTGGTTTCCTGACCCCTTTTGGTCCAGAACTTTGGTCTGAGTCTTTGATCTTATTCTCCCAAATCCACAACTCTGGACTCTCGATCCAGCCGCCTGCCTTTCTGGCCTCCCGACCTTGCTTGCCTCTTCCTGCGGACTCAGCTCCCCACCCCGAAGCCCTGACCTACCTGCGCCCTTGCTATCTGCTTTTCTCGGATACCATCCTCTCTGCCTTTGATGATTTATCTATACGTGAACACTTGCCTGCCTGACTGAAGGGGACACAGTAAGCTTTCTTTCCTGGCTAGCTGGCCTCGTGGCACAAACTCCACATTGTCCTACGGTCAAAGTGGCAATCCTATGAAAAGCATCATCTTGATGTTAGCGGCTTGGTGGGCAAGGTGGCTAGGGATGCATTCTTGGTCATACGTGATGCTAGAGGAAAACCGCTCAAGAGAATGGACCATTTACCAATGGCGGCCAAGCTGACCAATGTCAAGGCTAAGACAGGGGACAGCTTGTAGGTGCTGGGCTTAGTCCGGGGTTTGATGCTTTATTTGACTCCATGCTGTGTCTACCGGGCTGCCGATGGCAGCTTCGGCATGTGTGATGTCCATTTCTTAGGACAGGATGTTGCCTGATAGCAGAATTTATGGCCCTTAGTTCTGAGATGGTCAATAAAGTCCCCTGGCCACGTGAGGGCCTTCTCTAGCACAGCCCGAGACAGAATGCTTATCTTATTCAGGCACAGCATCGGCTTTTAATATCCTACTCAATCTGCAAATCAATCCCTGCTTTTTAAGATTTCTTTGAGAGGAGAGGAGTCTTAGGCAGCCTGGAGTCCCTTTATACATAATGATGCTGCTGCTCCTAACTTTATCAGTTAATCACATATGCCAATAATCACAGATGTCAATAACCACACGGGCCGGTTACCTGAAATTGTTTTCCTCTGCTTTTGCTTAAAATTTGGACCGACTGTTCTAAGAAACAAGGACTTGCCGAAAAGGGTAGTGGTTGTGCCTCGTCATCCTGGAAAATCAAGACAGTTTCAATATTTAATTCTAAATCCTAAACATCCATTACTAATACACACGCCTTGGCTTATTTGCAGCAAAGAATAATAATCGTAGCCTTTTATCCTGTTCAAATGAAATAATACCAAGGAGGCATTTTCAAGTATGGCTCTGATAGGCTAAATAATGACTGCATCCTATTTATTTAGCCCCTAAAATCTGACAAGGTATCAGCATCCAACCAGGCAGGCTGCTTAACTCCCTATGATAATTTACCCGTACATAATCTATATACTGCCTACATGATATGTGTATACACATGTGTGTATACATGCAGAAACAAACATATATGTGTCCGTAAAATACACAGGACACGGGGGCGCCTGGGTGGCTCAGTGGGTTAAAGCCTCTGCCTTCAGCTTGGGTCTTGATCTCAGGGTCCTGGGATCGAACCCCGCATCGGGCTCTCTGCTCAGCAGGGAGCCTGCTTCCCCCTCTCTCTCTCTGCCTACCTCTCTGCCTACTTGTGATCTCTCTCTCTCTCTCTCTCTCTCTCTGTCAAATAAATAAAATCTTTAAAAAAATACACAGGAAATGGACAGTTTCAAGGTCTGTGTCATAGGCTATCAATAGTTACATCAGTGGGTTTGAAAAGGGTATTCAAATGATGTTCTGATATTCTTTCCCATACAGGCTTGCTTTGTGCGGTTCAGATGTTGCTCATTGCTCTACAGCTATTGTGTTTCTATGATGCTGCTTTGAAAAATCTGGGCTGCCTTCAAAGACTTTATAAAGTGACTCCTTTCTTCTTAGGAAGAGGAGGAAGGCGGGTTAATCATCTATTGACTCCACAGCCTTATTACTGGCATAAAGCTCTGGCTTTGCTAAATTTCCGCTCTTTAGTTACCTAACAAACATGCGGCAGCAGGAGGTGCAGATAAAGATCGAAAGATTAAGCTTTGTCACTCAAATGATAATTAAAAGGAGTATTTTAAACACACTGTAAATATACACAAGCCATCATAAAATCATCCAAACCCTGCCAGAGCTCACCACCTCCAGAGTATATAGATTATCGGGGAGAGGGATATTGATGTTAAGTCCCGCTTGTCTTGGAAGATTGTCATTAACTCTCCCAAACCTGCACTCAGCCAGCCACCTGAGCTAGGGGAAGACGGAGGAACCTGGCTCCACACGTTCTCATGGCAGATTAGCGGGATTTGGAACGAACAGTTTAATATGCATTTAATTGTGATCCCTTTCTATCCAACTCCCAGATTTTTTAACATGTATGACTCCAAGCACTTCAATAAAAACAACAGAAATTAAGATTCTGTTGTCCTGCCTAAAAAAAAAAAAAAAAAAAAAAAAATCATTTCATGTACGGGAAAGATTTAGTAAAGCAGATTAATTTCTCCTAAAAATTTCATTTATAACATGTCATAAAAAGACACATGAGCCCAAGTATAGTAAAGGCATGCAGTAACATCACCTGTCATAAAAAGAAAAGCTTGTCATCACAATCTTATTAGGATGTCACGCATTGTTAAACTGGTAAAATATTTCTGTATATTCCAATTAGTGCAACCATTTACTGACACAGACATTATAGAGAAAACTATCTTCTTTAAAAAAAAAGTCCTTTCCACTGGGAACTAATCCTTTGTTTGACAACTCAGAGAACGTTATTTAGAGATTTTAATTGCTCAGTTGATCTGCGGCTAGATCTCAATAATCAAAACAATAAAATTGTTGGTTTCTTTTCTTTTCTTTTCTTTTTTTGACAACTGTAATAAAATGCTGGTAGTGTCCTGGGATAGTTAACTCAAGCTGGATTGACGCTGTCAGACTCTTTTTCATATATCTTTTTTATCAGCGCCAAACTAGCTATTCCTTAAAAAGTAAAAAGTACATTAACGACATTGCCATTAGCAACAGACATTCCAAATATTGCTTAATGTCTACATGAAAAATCCAACCTGATTATAACATCCTACTCTGATTATCTATGAAAAGGGCCGAGAGTTCTTAATCAAAAAGAAAACGATTCTTCAAATCAATCAGAAGAAGCCAAACATTCCAGTAAAAACAGGCAAAGTCATGGATAAATATTTCACAAGAGAAGAAACAGAAACAGCTATTTCAATATGAGAAAAAGCCTCTACCTCATTACATTAGTAATCAAAATGATGTAAATGAAGTCAAGGAGACACTAGGAAAACTCCTAATTTATGAAACTAAAACCGTTCAGACGCATGTGCACGCATGCGTGCGCTCACACACACACACACACACACACACACGGTTTCCAGTGCTGGGGAAGGTTCAGGAAAACACGCATGCTCACAGGCTGCTGGGGGGAGACTATATAATTGGTTCAACCTTTTGGAAGAACATTTTGGTAATATGTGTCAGGAGCCTTAAAAATGTGCGCATCCTTTGACCCCGCAATTCAATTTCTAGGAATTTATCCTAAGGTGATAAATATTCACACAAAATGTTCCGACAAAGATATTCATCCCAGCATCTCATATGATAAGGGAGAAAGAGGAAAACATCCTAAATGTCCAACGGTAGAAGAAAAATTAAATAAAGACGGCATATTTATACAAGTTTCTATTAACAATCATGTTCCCAGGGAATGTTTAAGGAGATGAAAAACTGCCTGTGATGCAGTAAGTGAAAAGAGGCTGGTTATAAAATACTACGGCCTGAATTTTGCTTTAAAAATATATAAAAATACATACGTACATACAAATGCACTGAAAAAAGATTGGAAGAGAGCACACTGAACCATTCCTAGTGGTTATCTCAAGGTGCTGGGACTATGGGAGGCTTTTCTTTTCTGTCTTATACTTCCCTGGATTTTCAAAAAATGATTTTCATTAGCACAGGTAAAATATGTTAATTTAAGACATGCTCATCAAAAAAGCAAACTCCGAAGTAGTGAGCCTTAAAAAAATGCTGCTACTATTTTCTAAAGAATTTGCCTTCTGAAAAGCCCATGTACATCGAAGTAAGTTTCTCCTTTTTTTGGAGAAGAGTCTGGAGTGTCTGCACAATGACCGATTTTACAGAAATGTGGAAATGAGGCATTTACAGAAGTTTACCAGGGGCAGAACCGGCAGTTGGGATGGTCAGGTCCCCTGGCCTGAGAAAACAGTTCACTCATTATACAATGTTAACCCACTGGACAGAATGTAGGACACCCAAAACATGACATTCGGTGCCAAGGGAAACTGAGCGTTTCGTTTGGCACAAACAACTGCTATTAATAACAGCCGATAGAAGAAACACAAATCGGCCATGAATTTGAACTTGATTTTGATTTTAAAATTCTATAAAGGTGGAAATGCTTAGTTTAAGTACTCATATTTTAAACAAACAAACAAACAAACAAACAAACAAAAGAATTCTCCTGGCAACCACCAGCTTTCCTATTCCCACCTTCTCAACCCCAACCACACCCGGGGGCGCTCTCTGCTTCCTTTCTCGGGGACAAAGAAGCCACTGGCATGAGCTTGGGGACCACACGCATTACTGAAAACCCAGGCCAAGCTTGACCATGAAGATGAAGACCATTGTGACCTTGCTGAGGTGAGATGCTTCAAAGTCTTAGGACCTCTCCCTCCGAGAGCAAAAATTCATTCAACCACTTTACTAAGGAGAACAGAGCCGAGAGCCGTCATTTACTCTCTTAACTTAATCGGTCTTCTGTCCAGCAGCTCAGCTTCTATATTGTTTCTTTTCCACTGGATTCCATGTGGGTAAAGAGGCATCCGGACTCTTGAGAAAGCCATCTACTCTGGTCTGTTTGCGGCTTTGCGGAATGGAGGCACGCGGAATGCCACAGGACGGGCATGGGAGGGAGGAAAAGGAACTGCGGGCAGGGCCACAATTACTGATGTACTGAGCGAGCTCCGATTGTGTGCTGAGTGCTTTTGGGTGCGTGATCTCATGTGACTTTGCACATCCCACAAGACCAAAGTCCTCCTGTCCTCAAACCCCAGCCAGGATCGTTCTTTGTGACTATCAATAGAAAGGGATATTTCAAAACACCAAGCTTAAGAGCATCATTCAGCCACAGGTTTCTTCATTTTTAAGATCAGGGGACGATTCAGATCCAAGGCCAACGGCAGAAGGTACCAAGGCGGCCAGCTCCTCCTTCTGAACCGGGCAGAAGGGAGCGCCTCTAAAACGGGAAGCCCACTGTGGCACCTGTAGCCAGTCTGGGGAGCCGGCTGATTAACGCAAGGGCGGGGGCAAAGCGAGAGGCCCGGCCAAGGAAGACGGGCAGCCTGTCTCGGAACCAAGCCTGGCATTTCGATTTCTGAGTTTGCTTTTGTTTCAAAGCTCGAGATTTCCAAATTCAGATGCAGAGCAGAATCCTCCAGCCCCCTCCCCCACGCAAGCCTGCCAGGACCCCCACCCCATCTCCGCACACGGCTCGCTAAGCGGCGGCAGTATAAATAACTGGAAGGAACGCTTTATGCTTGGCCACCCCTCCAGCAGGAGACAACCGGCTTTCTCGGTGGTGTTCAGCGAGCCCCACCGAGCCACCGCCGACGCCTCATTAGAACGCAAGGCACTCCTGCCAGCCCTGGGCGCTGGACGCTAGCTGCCTGTGGTCTGCATCTATAGTCGTGACAGACGGCCGAGACTGTTGCCTTCCGCTGAAGACCAAGTACATGATCCACTGCAGTTAATCAATAGGATAATGGAATGAATCAATCGGAAAGATTTTTAGAAGGTCTTAATTAAAGAAACACTTGCAGATACAAATGATGTCTTCAATGTATTGATAGCGCCAAGGTGAAGGGTTAAACACAAACAAAACCATCAACTTTATTTTGCCAGCATGCCTTCCACAAGAGAACCACCTAGCAGTCTCCTGGCCCCAGGGTCGGCCCATTAATCAGTCCCTTGTCAATTCCATGGCCACACTGTATGGGAAAATTAGGCTATGATCAAAAATTTTAATTACTAAACAGCAGCTCGAACAACAGTGAAAAATAGACATGCGCCCCCTGTCTAGCCTTCCTTGGCCCCTAAAGTGGGAGCAGCGTTTCCCCATAAAAACCAGTCCCTGCAGACAGACTCCCCGCCTGACGCGGGGCGCAGAAATTAGAATAATTAAAGAAAGCCTAAATTGATGGATCCCATTTAGGCAGGAGAATTCTCCAGTGAGCCTTCTGCTCAAACATGTTACATCAATATTTTTGATTCCCTCGATGGTCCTGCGCTAGGTACTGGTTTAAAGAGACATCAATCTGTGATGTCAGCATTTATCTAATGAACCTTCAAAAATCAATGTCCAGGATGGCCTGTTACACGCAGGCACCCAATTTGTCCACTCTCCCAGCCTCACTGGCTAAACCCGGAGCCCTAACGACGGCGGACGCGGACTGGAGTGGTAGGTGGGATGGTCAGACGCGGCCGTTACAGAGTCCGTCCGCTTCAACCTGGGGGTGGGGGGTGGGGGACTCACATCATGCGCGACCAGAGGGAGGAAGCTAAGATCCCCTTCCGAACTTTCCAGAGCCTCCGGGCTCCGGATGTGCCCATCCTAAAATGATCTGAGTCTTCCCATCATCCCCCCCTCCCGACGTACCTTTGCCTCCCGTAGTTCCCATTGCCTTCACTGTTGCTTGACAAGGTTTTGGTCCCCGTCCTGACAGCTCGGGTAATTTCCTGCTTTTTGGGTTACTCGACCGGGATTCCCATTTCGCTCCACTCAACGGGAGGCCCGTGCCTCTTTCTCTCCTCGTTCGTTTTTATGCTCAACTCCCCCTCGGCCTTCTGGGGAGAGGACTCCTTGACACTGATATCTTGACACCCGAACAGGCAGAGGAGAGGGCCTAAGTTTGTTTCACTCCTTTTTGCCTCTTTAAAATAAATTGGCCTGGACCGGCTGCCACGAGGCTGAGTTATTTCAAGTGCGTAACTCACGGTGACAGGTATGCCATTCACCATGCCAGGACTGGGGCTGCCTTCTCATCTCGGCTTTTATGCACAGCCGTACTCTCTCTCCTGACCGCCAGAGTCAGTCCTGAGTGCGGTGTGGAGCTTGGACAGTTGTAAGATGTGTTGTGTGGGCTGAATTAGTTGTTGTGCAACTCCTGTCTATCTCAGTGAATACAGCTTTCAGCAGCCCCTCGTGCCAAGTTTGAGTCCAATTAAACTACAATGAAAGGTACCATGATTTCATTTGCTTGGATTGTCACATTTCAGAAGTTCAGTAGCCTGCAAAATGTTCGCTGTCTCTCATTAAGCCAGTTCCAGCAACTGTGTAAAGGCTCTAATTTAGCTGCTTTTTATGCTCTGCTTTCAGCCCTGAAGACGGCTGCCTGCAGGGAAGGATCCGACACCACCCGAGGTATCGGGAAGGGCTTCCGACCACACAGATGGAACACGCTCGAGAGGAGCACAACTGGCCTTGCAACAGAAATAAGGTAATATTCTAAAGGCTCCTGTTACATATGCTAGTGTTGCTCTGGAAGAATTCTTGCTGGAGAAGGGGGGGGGGCGCCTATGCGCGTCTGTACGTGTGCCTGTGTTTGGGGTGGGGTGTTCCCTTCTACACTGAACACGGTGTTCCATTCTATCCGCACGGTGATTCTATTTTTCAGAACCATATTTAAAGACCTGTAACTCCTTTTCCTGATAGAAACATTTATTTCTCTAAAAATCCTCCCAAAAACATTCTGCCAAAATTTTGTTTAGCTAAACACTTAAAAATGAATTGCCTCTAATCAAAGAGTGCGACACGAAATCCGGTTTGTCCTGGAAATCTGACATGTATTAGACACTGGGTAGATCTTAATTGAGTCCCAGTTGGGCTTACGGAGGGAAAAAAAAAATCACCATTCTGTGGACTGTGACTATGCTAATTCCCATTATGGCTCTGGTTTGATGAGGAAATTGCTATACAGATGCCAGCAATGCAAATTATCATTTACTGACTGCTTACTAGACGCCAGGCAGTACGTTATAAAATTACGTACACTGTGGCATTCAAGCCTCTCAATAACCCATTTTCCAGACGAGCAGACTGAGGTATAGAGAACGTTAAGTCACTTGCCCAACGTCATGGCTGGTGAAAGAAAGGACCAAGAACCAAACCCACGCCGGTCTGACTCCAAAGCCCTCCTTCCTCACTGGTTCGTGCTCCCACTGCAGTGACGAAGCCCAGCACGATCCCCAGTGGCTTCACCAGGTAACTCGCAGGTGCACTGCGACAGGAGCAATGTCTCTCCTGCTTCTCCCGGGGTCGAAATTAGCACAGCAGTGGGGCGATCTCCACCTCGGCTCATGTGTTCACTCCGGTGGTCAGGGGATCTTCTGCAGAGTTGAATCTGCAGAGTTCCAATCTTTTTACTGACCTCTCCATTTTCAAAAATAACACTTCTGAGCGGGTTTTTTTTTTTCTAACTACAAAAGAAGACTTAGAAAATGTACAAATACCTGAAGAAGACAAAATAAATAACCCGCAGGCCCATTACCTAGATATAGTCACTCCTGGTGCAGATTCTCTATTGCCTTTTTTTTTGGCCTATAAAACTTAGGATTCCAGTATTATTTGCTCTGTGCTTGATGTTTTTCTCAATGAGTATGCAAATCCACCCAGACTACGTGTCATGTCCTTCCTATGGATAAACGTGATTATAATCACCGGATTAGGCCGGCTGCTCCCTGAACATTAAACCTCGGGTTCTTTTAAATGTGCTGCCATCTCAACGAACTCCATGGAGGCAAAGCACGGAACTTTTTTTTTTTTAGGCCCAGGTGGTGAGAACGGCCCCAGCTGGGTGAGAACTGAAGGTCAAAGAGGCCTTGGGTCTGGCTGAGTGTGCCAAACTCTGAATCCCAGAAGCTTAAAATGTAATCAGAGTTCCTCCGACCAGCTCAGGGAACCACGAGTCTCCTAGTATTCCTTAAGGAAAGAAAAAAAAAATTACTGAAAAAGCCCAACATAAAACTGAAGAGATCGGTTTAATGATGTATGCGTAAAAAATAATCAAGATCAAAACACGCTTTCATTTTCCTGGGTAATTTTTTTTTTTTTGAAACCTATATGGTTGATATTCTTGCTTGGAAGATGGAAATGATACTTCAGCCTGCAGCAGTCAAGGGTTTACAGAACTGGGGCTGCTGCTCTTCGCCTGGCCCCAGGAAGGGTGTGATGAACACAATCTGAAATCAATATCAGGGAACAGTTACTGCATCTCAATATTATTTGCCGAGATGGGCCACTGGAAAAGGAGTGGGGGAAGAGAGATATATGTCAATAGCTTTCACGAAGCACTCCACAGCCATGCACAAAGGGAGGTCAAATAACTATCAGCCGACCAATCCCCATTGTAAGTAGTAAAAATGATAAAATCAATATTATTAAATAAAAAGTTAGCACTGCTATTGAACTCTCTCATGATCTTGGCAGCGCCGGGCTGAAAATGAAGGAGGCTATTTTCCAATCTCTTTAGGGGCAAATGTTTAGGATCATAAACATTTGCAAAATGTAGGGGCAGACAGATCTTTCTCACATATAAATGGAGCCATGGGGGCCTGGGAACAATAGGGGCAGGTGACTGTCACCTTCAGAAAACAATGATCCTTCCCACCCAGGTGAATAGATATTCCGAGAGCTGCTAAAGGCTACATCATTTAGAGCCGGACTGGGCTCCTCTGTCCCTCAGGGTGACAGAAGTCGGGCTGGCTCAGGGCTTTCCAGGAAAAGAGAAAGGTCCTATTTGCTGTCCTTTCAAATCTTGAGATTTGGGAATGCACCAGAAAAAAAAAATCATGGAAGAGAAAAGAAAAAGAAAGAAAGAAAGAAAGAAAGAAAGAAAGAAAGAAAGAGAAAAGAAAAAAAAAAGGGAAGAAAACAAGGGCATTTCAATAGCAGAGAATTGACCTATTCTTGTCAGCCCAGAGGGCTGTGGGGAAGCTTCTCCAAGCCAAGAATGTGTTCTTTGCTGCCGGCGCTGGGTAGTTAATTGTGCAAGCCGAAGGTAGCACATAGCAGGTATTGAAAAAGATAAATTTAGACTAAAGATAGTCCAGCCAAAAATTCCTATGAAAGCAGCAAGCTCCAGTTATATCTGAAGGAGGAAGCGGGAGAAAAAGAAAGAAGGATGTGTAAGGAAGGCTGAGTGACAGCCCATGGGCAAGGCTGCCTTTGCTGCTCTGACCTGCATTTAAACACACAGCTGCTTAGCCTTTTGAACACCTAAAGTTGGCTCCCTTGTTTGCATTTCATAGAAACTACTATAGAAAGTAAACAGGAACCTTTGG
This sequence comes from Nasua narica, assembly GCA_028533885.1. Lineage (NCBI taxonomy): Eukaryota > Metazoa > Chordata > Mammalia > Carnivora > Procyonidae > Nasua > Nasua narica. Next base: position 23,953,043 of record CM052803.1, on the reverse strand, counting down.
TGAATTATTTAGCATACAAATAAACCAGCAAAGAAGGCTAAGTAGGCCTATATGAACTAACTGGATTGAAATCTTCATCTGTAAATAACCCTCCAATCTGGTGCTTTCACGTACAAATACTCATGGAACATTAGACACAACTGGCTTCTAGGGATATTTAGGCTCACTAGAGAGCAATTTTTATGTCTACTGGCATCTGTGGGTAGTGATATGGACTGACTGTTAATATAACCAACATAAAATTTATGTGAACACTCACTAAAATCGCAGCCCACCGTCAGACAGCTGGCGGCTGATGCGGAGCACATGCGGATTTTATATGCGCTGCGTAAACTAACCTTTGCAATAAAGATTTAGCAGGTTTATTAGTTTAGGAAATCGCTATAATTAAGGATAATTCATAATGGCCGCTTATCCACTCTCCAGCAATAGCTGGCTTAATTTAGGCTCCATTTCTTGGAGCCATAAATAAGTGAGCTGCTATCTTCTGCACAGATGTGGCGTTCAACCTGTTCGTGTTGGCTGCTTTTTGCTTGTGTTTTCATCAAAAGCATTAGTAGATAGACTATAAAAAAGCACAGGGTTTGAAATAAATTAGCAAGAAATGCAGAGACAAAGTTGGTTCTTTTTTTTTTTCTAACTACTCAAGAAAAAAAAAAAAAGAAAAGGAGTAACCTCTCCCTCCAGAGGTAGAACAATTAAAACTAAATAATCCTTTCAAATGTATTAAAGGAACTTTGGTTTACAAACCCAAGGGGAGAGAAAGTGACAGGGCAATAACGTTAATGAAGGCCGAAGAAATGGGAGTGTGACCTCTCTACAGTATCCCCATTTAACTGTGCATGTAATTAAAGACTGACCTGTGCAAATGCCGCCCACTCTGATGGGTGGCAGCGTCCCCCCAACCCCCATCCAAGCACATGCTTTGGGGATGGGAGGTTTCCATGGCGCGGACTCCAGCCTTCGGCGTCTGCTCTCGGACACCTTGCCTGTCAGTCCCTAGCCACGCCTGACACTCTTCTGCCACACATCTGCTCCATCTTTCCGTTACAGTCCATGCATGCTGCACACACTCCGGGCGTGAGTCAGCAACAAGGCGAGCGGTGCCCGGATGTGGGTCTAGCCCGTGAGCATCTCCGCGTGGCCAACTGGGTCTAGGTGTGGGGCCCTCGGCTGTGTCCTCCCGGGCCTGGTCCTGAAGAGTTGGCCAAGGGACACCTTCCCTTCTGGAGCTTTCCCCTGGGGCACTATAGCTTGGCTGTTGGAGGAATTTGGATCCTCTAAAGGGTCAGGCTCTATGGAGACTTAAGAGCAGCTTTGTCCTTGAGATTTTTCTGGACTGTGGAGTTAATCCTGGTGTAATGAAAGGGGTGTGAGTCTAAGAGGCAGAAGGTCTGGGGTACGTTTCCTGACTGTGTCACTCATTAGCTGCCGTGTCCCCGAGAGTGCCAGTCAGCCTCCCCACTTACAAAGTGGGACATCATTGCCTGTCCCGCCTAGTTAGCGCACAGTGGCTGCTGGGAGGACTCAGGGAAACAATGCCCAGCGTGTCCCAAGACCGCAACAGTGCCGTGGTGAGTGGCAGCCCAGCCACTCGGCAGTGGGGTCACTCCGCCTCCGAGGCGCCCCACTGTAAATCCGGGCCGCTGCTGTCTGACGTGTTCATGTCACAACATGAGGAGGATCAAGGGAAAGAACGTGTGCAAAAGCGGTTAATCAGCTCTAAAGAGCACGGCTGGGTAAGTTCTTTGGGCCGGGTCTCCTCCTGACCGACTCTAAAGGTGCTTGCTGCTGGCCCACGGGGTCCCAACACACCAAAGGTCCTCAGGGCCACACGGACCAGAGGCGGACGGTGGGGAGCACTTCGAGGAGGCGGACGTAATGCCACGTGTTGAGGGGCTGCATGCGAAATGGGCTGGGCACATCCATCTTTTAAAATTGTTACCTCATTACCAGAACAAGTTTTCCGTTCCTGGGAGAGTATGAAAGGAAGGTGGTTCAGTCTTCTTTGAAGGGTTCGCCCCGGGGAGCAAAGGAAGAGCCCATAACCGGGTAAGTTAAACCCTGCGGGAGAAATTTCTCTCCCAAAGCGCTCTCACCGAGATGGTGGATCTGGCGCTAGAACTGAGGGAGGGTGTTAGCATCATGGGACACACTTTTGTATCAGCATACACTAGCATCCAGGGTCTTGGCCAGAGTTGGCCTACACACGGAGGAGCGACAAAAGTGGCCGAGGACAGAAGAGAGTAACTGTGACAAGTGTTAGCACAAAGCTATTGCTGGCTGGGGTGCCCCCCCCCCGCCCCCCCCCGACCTCAGGGCCATCCTGCAAGAGAGGGGGACGGGGGCCAGACAACCTCCAGGAGAGTCTGTGCAAATCAAAGTGAGGAGATGTGCTGCTGGGGCAAGGGCCCTGGCTTGCATTTCGTCGCGGAGGGCCTGGGAAGGCGGGTGACCTTAGCTCCCAAGTTACTAACAACAGCCACAGAGCGCCGGCTACCTGGCACGGTCACAGGCCCTCCCGTGATGGCGAGTGGCCCACTCTCTTTCTTATTCACGTGCGGGCCTACGTAATCAGGTGTGCGCTCAGGAGATTTATATCCCAGGACAGAAGTGATCGTGGCAAAAGAAAACTCTAATGCCCGGGGTTGTAAAATCGCGCTGGATCCCAGAATGAGGGAGCAAGTGGGGTCAGGCAACGGGTTGGCCCTTCCCCGTTCCAGCATTCAGCCTGAAAGTATTAGCCCGAAATGAGGAACATATTTATCAGGAAAATCTTTTATTCTTTCAAAATAGGGTTTCCTTTCGGAGTCAAAGTTCACAGGAACATTTACCATTCTGGTGCACAAATTGACATATTTAATAAGGCTTCTGGAAATTCGGAATTTAAATCTTGGTTAGAATGATAGGGTCAAAACATGTCACACTGAGAACCTAGGGTCAAAACCAAAAAATGTTTTCATTATAGCTGAGTTGCCCTAAAACAGTTCTAGCCTCCAAAAAATATAAGCGAAAACAAAGTATATTAAAGCCAACAAGCCAATAAGCTAAAACACAGTATCTTAAAGCCAACAAGCGGGCCCCAGGATTTTCTAAAGAAATGCAAAGTGGCGAGGGCCCGCCTAGACAGGAGAGTGAATGCAGGAGCACACAGCCTCAAACAGAAATAGGAATAGTAGAAATTACAGTGGTCGTAATAGTTGGAGCTCCATTCTGGAGGAAACAGCCTCAGAGACACAGTACCCTACTGTTAAGTTCCCAGAACTCAAATCAGCAGAGCGAGTACAACTGAGCTACATCAAGGACATTGCCGCCACGACCGAGGCATGGCCAAAGATAACAGCGCAGGAATATGGCAAGAGGACTCACTTGAGGGGAGTGGGGGGAAGAAGCTGGGTACTAGAAGTCCTTTTTTTTTTTTTCAATCATTACACTAAAAACAGTCAGATCAAGGACTTGAGGGAGGATTCTCCGTACCCCTCATGCAGCCAGCTTACTAATGCTAACAATCTGGGTCGCTGTCACAGAAAACAGATGCTTGGACGTTGGTTTGGTTCCATTCCCACCTTCTGCTAAAATCCACGTAGGACACAGGATCCATCCTGTCTGAAACCTTTGGATCCTCCACATTTATGCTCATCCCTGGGACCAAAGTATTCTCGGTAGGTTAAAGAAAGAAAAGAGTCTCTGAATGGTTGTGCTACATCTTGGGGCTTCCGTCCCAAGCCCTGACAGTGACCCGGGGAGCCTTTACTCTTACCCTTTGTGCTTATCTTCACCTCAAATCTATTCCCTTAACTTCCCAGGAGCCTCACAGGGCACAGCCAGGTATTCAGGACCGCAAGAATAACGAAAACAAAGCGTATTCGGCTTCGCTTCGTATCAACAGTGGGACTCACGAGTGTGGGACGCAGTGCTGTTTGGATCTCAAGCCCAAGTGGGAGACAGCTGACCCAGCACGCGGCTTGTTTCTTTCCAACGATGTCCCTCAGAATTTCTTTCACTGAAGAAAAGCAGATCCGCAACCAGAAATAACAAACCTTTCCAACATAAAAGATAAATCCGCGGCCCCCTGCTTCCGCCTGCCCTTTGCCTGGTGCCTCTGACACCAGCAGCCTGGCAGTAATATTTTGCTAACTATCAAAACTTGGATTCATTTCATTTGCAGATGGGGACCCCTATTGGTATGAAAAAAATCCCAGGGAAAATGGAAACGAAGCACAGCCTTCTTAACCAAATATGCCTGAACCTACCAATAAAGACGCAACACCCACAATTCCAGTTCACCAAGAAAAACAGAGTTGAAATTCTTTCCTCCCACCCGCGCAAGCACCCGTTCCCCCCCACCCAGGAAAGCCTGATTGCAACCCCCTCAAAGCAGGCTCTGAAGTGCACCCCCTCGCGCCCCCTGCAGGGGCGCGCGCATGCACGCGCACGCGCACACTCTCCTCCAGCTGCCTGTGTTGCCGGGGCTGCAGTCCATCTCTTTGCTGACAGATCTCCGTGTTGGGCAGGATTTCCAATCCTTCATGACTATCTATTTGTCACTGCAGGTGAGTGGTGGCACTCAGCCTGATCCCCAGCCACTTTCACAGTTACTTATCTGTCTTTATGGATTCATCCTGTGTGTCAAGCCAGCGCATAACAGCATTACTGTCAGGGTGACAAAACTGTCCCCAGAGTGCCACAAATGATTCTCTCTCCTTCTGGCTGCTAGCAGGGGAAACAGTGACACGGCCTCGCCTCCCTCATCCTTCTCCAGCTCCAGCCTGGTTCAGCACCTCCTCCCGCACGGACGGCTGGCTCTTGGGGGGGGGGGGGTTCGGGGAAGAGCAGCCTGCAGGGGCTCAAAAAATGATAAAGGACAAAGGGGGCAGGGCGAGTGTGAACCACAGTGTTTCTGGGAAGGCGCCCAAGCTCTTGTCGCCTCCTGCTCCCAGGTGAGGCACCCGAGTATTTAACACCTATGGTGGAGGAAGCCAGAGAGTGGGTCCTCCCTCCGCCTCGACTCCCAAGGCCTGTCACTTTCCAAACCCCGCCCCCCACCGCCGCCCCAAGCACACCTCCCCTGCTCAGTGAAGGGACCCAGAGGCTGCTAAGTGCCAGGCCTGGAAATCCAAACTGCAGTGGGGGAGCTCTTCACGCCGTTGTTTTTCGAGCAGGAATATTAACTGGAACTAATGATAACGATTGCGAGGGTACACTGGGTGTGCCAAATGATTTGTAATCATTGTCACGAGCCGACGGCTTCAAAAACCAACAGCTCATTTATTTCTCTTCTGTTTTTAAATGGAGCCCCCAGTTCCATTTTCCTCCACAGGCTTCCTTCCAAATGTAATTCTCACAGCAACGTGGGGCCTGTGGCCACGTCGCTGGGGAGGAAGGTTTCTGCATTTCCTTGACCGGAATCCCACAAAAGCAGGGCCAAAGTAACGCATCAGAAGAAACAGTGCGTTCTTCTGGCCACCTGAGAGTCGCTCGAGGATGCCACACGACGACGACAAGCTAGTCCTCAACCAGGTCCACAATCATTTCACTGGCCGGCCCGGAGCGACCCTCTAATGCCACTCCACGGTTTCACAGATCCCTCCAAAGTCAGGGTCAGTGGCGCACAGCCCTGCTCACCCGGGCAGCCGCCCCACGTTTGGGGGCTTCAGTAAGTGTTAGAAAAACAGATCGTCACCAAGACACTCTACTCACCCGGGTGGGGTCGGGGATGAAGTCTGGTTGGAAGGCTTTGCTTTCCCTTTGAAAGGTCAACCGAAATACAAGTGCCGGCACGCGCGCGGGCGCACACACACACACACACACGCACGCACGCACGCATTCACTCCAGTTCAGGCGTGCCTCCAACTCCGCTTTGTTCTTACCCTGATGAGCGCTCACCGTCTGAGTTTTTTTAAATAGGTTCAATCTGATTTCTGACACTGGAAAGACAAACCTAAAAGCAATTTAGAAAACACCTGCCCGTGAAGTCAGATGGCAAAATATCTAAAGCTTCTCTCGAAATCTGTGACCTCAGAGGCTGACATGGTTTGATGGGAAATTTAATGTAATAGGCTGCGAAAGCCAAGAGGCCTGTTGTCAGCAATGAAGTCTGAAAGTTAGCAGAATTAATAACACTGTACAATGGAAGAGCCCTCAAGGGACAAGGCCGCAGAACCAGGGCAGTGGGGAAAAATGACTTTTGAAGTCATTTCACTATGACATTCTGTCATCACTGCTAAACGGAAATAAAAAATCATCCGAATCACCACATGTTTCTTTGTGTGTCCTTCCCTTATCTAATATAGAGTAATAACACCCCACCCAGGCTGGAAAGGGACCCCCGAGGGATTCCGAGAGCTCCATTTTGAATCACTAAACGCAATAAGAATAAAAGAATAAATGCAAGTGGGAGTCTGTTTAGCAAAGAGTGATGCCTGGTCTGTTACCCACCGAAAGCCAATAAATCTCAATGCTTCAACAAGAGATGAAAATGGTTATCTCATCATTGCAGTGCCAGGGCGAAATTTTCTCGGAGCCAGAGTGTTTTTATGGATGATTTATGTCCGGGAAGGATAGTTATTTAGCAAAATGGCAGATAATGATGAATAGAGAGTAAATATGAATAGCAGCAAGGGAGTGGTGCTTTGCTACCGCAACGGACCAAAGAAAATCCCTCCATAAAGTACATGCCACAGATAATTTCCACTACACTGAAGCGAGCGTCCCTCTACGACTGGGAGGGAAATACAAATGAGCCCATCAGATTTAGTAAGCGATTGCTCTTTGTTGTTCTAGAAGACATGCCCCAGGGGGTCTGCTAATTTTTCCTGAAAGCGTCCTCGGTGTCTACAGACTTGTAGTGGCGAGCACAGGCTCTGAGCTGCCTTGATGGGTTCGAATCCCAACACAGCTGCCTAGTTGTTAGGCCCTGGGCAAGTTCCTTCCCCGTCCCAAACCTCAGTTTCCCCATCTGCACCATGAAGACGGCAGTGTCGAACTCTTAGGCCGGTGGTTAAGAACTGAGCAAGGGCCTTCGGTATAAAGAGCCGAGCACGATTCTTGGCACGGAGTCAACACCACGTAAGGCTGTTAGTACTCGCCATCACTATGAGTCAGAGAACTACTGATTACTCTTTGAATTTTCCCCACTCTTCTTCATTCACGGAATCTTTTGGGCGAGCCCCGCATTAAGATTCGAGAACGAGGAAGAGGTCTAAGTGGAGACTCTGCAGCCTGCTCGCGTGGAGGTCAGCATCCGGCCAGCACATTTTCTCATCATGTCCCCCACCACTACCTTAATTCTCAAGGCACACGGAATGGTCACATTATCAAGCTGGAAGAGAAGTAGGGAACAAAAGAAATTATTCATGGAGTTACAATGCAAAGAAGTCTATTTTAAAAATAAACAGAACTGAATTTTTGGAGCCTCTGAATAAAAGATAAGTTGACTGCACACAGAATGTCAAAACGGAGTGCAAGGAAGGTATTCCCCCCACCCGCCCACCCCTGAACGCTGTTTTCTGTACTGAAGCTCTACACAAAGAAAAAAAAAAAAAAACTAATTATAGTTTTAAATGTCCAAAACGCCATGTCCACCAAAAGCCCGACGCTCATTAGTACTAGTAATTAACTTTACAACTGTCAACACAAATAGCGCACAGGCTGACAGATAGAGAGTAGCTCCGAGGGTGCTAATAAATCCGGAAATAACAACTTGACACACAGATGCACAAAAGGATGCAGGTGATAAAGAAATGTTGACATCAAATCTAATTATCTTCGAAACGGCCAACTACAGCACGGGCCGCAGTCACGCACGGTGATTGCCGGTGACGAGCCCCATCGGATCGGCGCTTAACCGGCGCCTCCAACCCCGCGTTCACAGCCCTTGTCAGGGCTGCTGAGGACAATAACAAACAGGAAATTATAAGTGCCATGACCCCTCCAAGTCAAAAATCCGGTGATGAATATGGGCTCGGCAAGGCATGGCAGATTACCCCCTCACGAGTTCTAAAGCCGGGATGATATATGACATTTTTATCAGGCACTTTCTCAGGAATGTCACCAAGAGGGAAAATAAAGGCCCAGCGTCGAGGCGCCTAGGTGAATTATGCGACTGTAATTGCCGATCATAACCTGATATGAGTTGAAATTGCTCTGTTTTCATATTGAGATAGCATAAAATTGTCGGGAAATGCAATGGCTCCTTAATGTGGGCTAGATGAGTCTAATATTCTGATCATTTTTCACTCGGCTGCAAGGTAAATCGAGCTTCCTTAACACAGCCACTGTGGCCCAGGGCAATCGAGGGGCCCAATTTTACACTTGAATTGAGCAAATATGTGTAAACTACGATTTTTCATATTTTCTGCATGCATAAGAAGATGAAACATCTTTATCATCTGTATTGTCTGGCTGAGCTTATACAAAATATTAGTTTATCTGTCCTACTTTGGTTCATTCCATAAGCGAGACACATAGATCTGAAGGACAGGCAATATCCCCCCATATATAAGACAAGGCCATCTTTTATGCAGTCTCATTTCACAAGTTCTCCTATTTAAAACCACCACAAAAATCGACGCAGTGGCAGCATACAAAGGGAGGATTTTTTTTTTTTCCCAACAGGAGGACGAGGCGAAGGCAGGCGCTGAATGCGACTGTTCCATCCTCCTCCCGTTGGTGCACGGGAGCTGGGGCGAAGCCGAACAATCTCCGGTGTCTCTGCTAGATTGTCTCCCTTTTCCCACTTAAATCAGTTATACCGGCAAGGGGACGGTATCAGCATTTTATTGCTTTCCCGCTGCAGTCCATGGCCGACGGGAAAAGAATCTATGGGCTTTCTTCCTCCTTGGAGTCGGCTCTAAACCTGGGAGCCCCTGGACAGTAATGACTGCGGCCCTCCGGTGCCTGGTCCCCTTCCTTCTGGGTCCTGAGCCGCATTCCCCTAAAGGGCAGAGGACCCAGGTCCCGGGAAGCAACCTCTTTGTTACAGAGGGAATTTTCCCCCTCCGCGTGACTTCTGCTTCTCCTGCACAGGGCCCGGGCAGCCAGATGAGGCCATCCGCGTATATGGCAAGCTCCGCATAGCCTAGAGGACGAGGTCCTGGAGATGGGCCTCTTAATGTATCAGCCATTATATAAGGGCCGTCAGAGCAGGGTCCCCCGAAGATGTGTTCCTCCTACTGCGATTTGTCAGTGACCATCAGTGTATCAGCACTTCATTGGCTGGTGTCCTTATCTTTTCAGCATCCTAGAAAGATCCCATTGCTAGACCTAAGACGTGACTCATCCTCCTGCCGCGTTCGGCCTCAAACCAGTGAAACGTGTATTACTGTGGCCAGGCAATGTACAGAGCATTAACATAATCTCGCGGGCTTTCTCTCGGGTCTCTCGTGAGGACGCAGTGAACCTATCAGCTGGCACTGCGGTCATCCGAGGCTTGATTTGGGCGGGAAGATACGCTTCCAAGGTCATTGGCATGGCTGCTGGCTGGAGGCCTCGGTGGCTCACACATGGCAGCTGGCTTCCCCCGGAGTGAGTGGTGCGGAAAGAAAGAGATTGCAAGTAGCCGCGTTGCCTCTTATGAACTAAATGTCCCGCTTATTCTCCCCACCAGAAGCAAGTCACCAAGTCTAGCCCATATTGAAAAGGGAGGGGATTACGTAAGGCCATGACTATTGGGATGAGGGGGGGGGGGCATCTCCGCAGCCTGTGACCCTGCTAGAGGCTAAGGTAACAAATTCAACCAATACTGGCTGAGTTCCCGCCATGTAGGTGACCCCGCACTGGGTGCCCGGGAAATGATGGTCGGTGGAAAGCAAGGTACAAGGCCCCTGCATTCCCAGACCTTACAGTCCTGCAGGGAAGCTGGGTGCTCAACAAACAGAGCATGAGAAGGGGGGCGGGGGAGAGGGGGACGACCCAGAAGCACAAAGCACTTGGAGATTAAAGTACTTCAATGGGAGCCACAGGCCATTAGACAGAATGCTGCTAGGCAGGCTATTATCATGCGCGAGCCATCATTTTTGGCTTTTCCCCAAATAATTATACATTGTCCTGAAAATACAGTGCTCTATTGTGACAGTGAGCCCTTTATAGATACAATATGAGGAACTTGGGGCCAGGAGGGCAAAGACTTTCTTGATCACCACCACAATCTTCGTTGGAGAGAAAGTGAGTCATAGGTGGAGACAGAAAATCTGCTTCCTTGAGCCCTGGAGGTAATGCGAGACTGAATTCTGGCCACAGGTGACCCGAACGAACCAAACCAAAACATAACCTTCCTGTGCAGTTTACTGGCTATTCTGGATTCTCCAAATTTTTTTGTTTTTAAAGTAATAGAAGATAGAAGTTTTTTCTGTTTTTCTCGTTTTGTTCTGTTTTTTAATCCTGAGAATCGACCCCTTTCTTCCTAGGGGATCTTTATTGAATTGCAACACACTCGATATTATTAAGAATTCTGATCAGAGGTAAACATGCAAAACACTCAGCCAAGGGGATTAGGACTCTTTGTTAGTGTTTACGTTATCTGTTTTTAATTCCTATATATCCTTTCTTTATCTCGGTGTTTCAACACTAATTGCAAAACAGCCCTCTCTAACAGTAATGAGTCCCTGGACCTTTGCAGACCTCCAGACAGAGCTCGGTGTGTAGATAAGGCCTCCCCTTAACAAGGCTCAGTATCTGGATCAAGGTCTTTTACTGCTTTTCCACTTTCTTTTGCTCATCTGGCCTTCCAGAGACTAAACCAGTTCACTAAATCATGGAGTTCAGGGTGATAGCTTAGTCAGCTGAGAGTCTAAACCCAGCTTAATCTATTGAAATGGATACGCTTGCTGTGCCTGGCTCCTTCAAGAGACTTCGTACTTCAAATGGAGCAAGACCGAGCATCCGTATACAAGAGTGCCACGTCCGCTGGTTCCGCAAGCCGGGCTTCGTCAAAACTGAGCCTCGTCCCCCGGTTAATCCCAGTTCGCTGGTACACCTGATGGACGCCAAGTTAAGCTTGCTCTGTGTGGTTTCAAGAATCTGAATGATCATGCTGCATTTGGGGTAATGTTCTCCTAGTTCTCCCCTGCATGGGCATCACAAAGTGTCCCAGAAAGGGAAGGAGCTCTTCCATCTGTGGGGCTGGCTCGACGGCCACTTCTTCTGATTTTCTTTAGCAAGAGAGAAGCTACCTTCTGCATTCTCTTTCCTTTATCCCCCATTTCCCACCCAGCCATTTCTACGATCACCAATACCTTTGGCTCTTTCTGCGCTGCCGACTCACCTCCACATTGAAATGGTACCTAGTTCATCTTCCTGTCTTGTCTCTTCCTGTAGCCCCTTTCCGGAGACTTAATTCAGAGGCTGTTGCTAAGCAACGGTACATCAGAGGAGCACTCACCAACCACTAATTGTCCTCAGCACTTTAGCTTTACAAATCTGGACAGCCTGCAACAATGGCAAGGAGTTGCCCTGGCCAAAAACACACCCCGGGGTCTTAGCTCGGGGAGGACAGAGGCCCCGATGAGCAAGGTGCTGCCCTCACCGCAGTACAAAGACCCTCCGGCCCCACACCTGCCGAATTGCACCATTATAAGCCCATGGGCTTGGCTCACGGCCCTCTGGTCCTGCCCGGGAAATAAACCGGAGGGACGGCTGGAAATTTCTGAGCACACGCTCCGATGAGCATGTGCACACCGGTATTTCGCACGCATTTACTTTCCTCCCCACCGGCCGCCCCGTTTCTTTCGTTTCTAGTTGAATTGAGGATCTATTCGTAATCAAATTTCGGCCTCGATTTTACGGTGAGTGTAATGGAGTTAATTTCTCTAATGCTAGCAGTTCATGGAAAAGGTCTCTGGTGGCAGCGCGGGCCTGGGATCCGCAGCAGCTGTCAGAGATGCCGCTAAGGAATTCCTTATTAGCTAAGATGCAACCAGGCAGAAAACTCATTACACAGTGCTAAATATACTTAATCACATCTATTAGAGAAAAATGAACTTGATAATTACAACAAATAACTAAACTGCAGAAAGTGTTCAAGGGGAAAAAAAAAAAAAAAACACCCAACCCACACCAGGATCTAAGTACACTGGGAATGTGAGCTGCGCCAGAGTCGAGCGAACCAGGAACGCGTGTGGCTTTTTGTGCGGGATCAGAGCCCAGTCTCAAGGTAGGCGGAGCTGATTTAAGTTGCCTCCAAAAAATGACAGATTTACATTTCAAAAGTGCCCTTGTTTATTTAGTATATGTAAAATTTTAATTAGGCAGGAATCCTCCGGAGGGTAAATGCTTTGTTTGCAGACCGGTTCTCCGGTGGGTGGGGGGGGGGCGCTGTAAGGGAGCCCGTAGTCAACACTCAGTTTGACGAACAGAGATCTAGAGTAGCTCCTTTACACACACGGCTTCCCTGGGGCCTGGCAAATGCTGAGAGTCAGATTTGTCTTTTTCTTTATCCCAGAACTGAGTCCCTGAGTGGTGGTGGTGGGAGGGGGGCTTTACCATCCCTGTCTGAGGAACCTGCACAAGAAGCCCCACAGTGAATGTCGCCTGTCAAGTCTTCCGGTGCCTGACCTCACTCAGGAAAAGTCCCCACTGACAAGAGGGGGTTCGGGGCAGTTCCTCTTCTGGTAGCGAGGCCGGGGCCGCAGAACCAAGTTAACTCTGAGCTGAGACCCAGCAGGAGGTGATCTTGGGAAGCCAGGAGAAGGGGCAATCTGATCACAGGTAGCCGTAACGAGAGGTGTCAGACTTCTGGGAGAGAGAAATGGAGGGTGGAGAGGGGTAAGCAGCGTCAGAAGAAAGGCTGAAAGTCAAGAGATGCCATCGTGTCGTAGAGTTTAAGGGGAGCCCCAAGAAGGTGTGACAAGAGAGGGCCAAAGCGGGCCAAGCCTGGAGGAGTCCTGAGTCGCTGGCAACTTGTTCTTGGCAGAGAGGAAAGACGGGCATGGTTTTTAAGCACAGAAGCATCAGGGTGGTTTCATCTCCCTCCCGACCGAAGAAAAGTATGCTGCCGTTACCTCTGACCATGGATGATAGCAGCAAGAGCCCCCCCCCGCCCCCGCCCCCCAACTCGAAACCCTGGCCAAAGAAAAGTCAAGCCTGTACACCCACACAAATGATTGAGAAGCCCTTTCCTCTTATTTTTCATATTTTAAAGGGAATGAAAACAGAAGCACTAAACGTGTCTCCAGTTTCCCGGTCAAAGAGGTGTACTTGCCTGTCTGTCTTGGTGGAATGGTCTTTGGCACCGGTGAGGGACCTGCTTGTTTTGACACCAGCTCGAGATGTGACCTTATCCTAGTCTCCCACCAGGCAACCTTCGCAGACTAAGCCCAGAAGCTTCTAGCGCAGTCCACTCTATAGCCCTGGCGGTACCCTACTCCCCAAACCACCGTCAAGGCAAAGGGGCCCCTGCGCTGGGAACCCACGGACAGGGCCCTTGCTTCTCCCCACGGGATGTGAACACAGAAGCGACCTGAGAGTTGCTGCAGCCATCTTGTGACCCAGAGAGGAGAGTCCGACGGGGGAACCGACATGAAGAACGTAGAGGCAGGATACGGAGCAAAAGGATACAGGTCATGGCCACCTGATGTGAACCCAAGATCAAACTGTACTAAAGCCAGACACTCTCGTCCTTGTCAAACACGTGAGCCAATTACCCATCTTCCCCACTACTCCCCCCCCCACCAGCCAGGCTCTTTCCCCCACCTTCCACTGAAGGAACCCTAATAACGGAGCATCAAACGTCCCATCGACCACGCCGCTGAGCCAGGTGACCGCTGATGGGGCTTAGCGCCAGCCCCGCACAGTCTGGACACCCCGGGAACGGGCATTTCGGAACCCGGACCACGGCTCAGCAGCTCACCAGGCACTGGCTCTGAGAGCTGCTGGGTCCAGAGACCAGAGGACGCGGGCATATCGGCCCAAACCAGCCATCCAGCTGCACTGTGTTTCATCACATATCAATTTTTACTGAAAAGAAAACCATACAAATTTAATCAGCTCTTCATATGGAAATATTTAACTTTTTTCCCCTGGAGTTGTTTGATATTATTGTTTTAGAGTCGGGATTAAAAAAAAAAAGTCAAGATGTGTGATAGTGGTGGGCACAGAAAAGCATCCATTTCTGGCAAGAATGCAAGTCTCATTTCCAGTAGACTCGAGTCTTAAATGCACTGGCGTCTCCATCAATTGCCTGGCTCAATGAAGAACATATTACATGCCCATAACCATGAAGCAGAAGACAAGAATGATTCCTCCCGCACGGCCCTCGCCCGCCGTCAAGGCAGAACGCTATTAGCGCTGAGAATAATATGATCTCAGAAAAGCTCTTGTCGCCCACAGGTTTAGGGAGGGTTCCGTTTTGGCATCCGGATCTCTGAGGCTTCCATTTTGCTCCTCTGCCCTTCAAAGATGTTATCAAAGAGCCCTGTTCCAGAGCTTTTAATCTCTGTGAACCTATAACGTGGACCTCTCTGACATATACACCTATTAAAGAACTATGTTCTCTCTCAGTAGTCATAAAGTATAAAACACCTCTTAAAAGAGACTTCCTTTGTTTCCCAGCCAAGGGCACATGAGACGAAAGAGGCTGCCTTTTAAATATAATTTTAAAACACTGTGTTAAATAAAATGAAGTAGTGGTATACAAAGTGATTTAAAAATGAGGGCTGCTTTTGAGATCACGGGCATTTTTAAGTGCAAAAGTGATGTAAGCTGTCAGCCAAAGCCAAGAATTTTCCATCTCAGAAATGGGTCATCAGAAACTGGAGGGCGGGGTGTGAGCAAGGTGACGAGGAAGACAGGGTGCCTCGTCACCAGATGCACTGGGAGGACACGTAAGCGTGAAGACCACACATCGCTGGTGGCATTCGTGAGGAGGGAAGGTCCATGGCAAAGCTCCGCCCAACCCCCTCCGGGACAAGTGTCTCAAATGTCCAACCCCAGTCTCAAATCCTTACAGATTTCCGACGTGAGTTACCAGTAAAGCAACTGTGTGTGTTGGCTGTGCCGCCATTAGACACAATCCGTAACCAGACGAATGTTCTCGGTGCTACTTGGCTTTACGGTGGGGCAATGTGCCTATTTACTCAATGTCACGGGATCGGCCAGGTGGCCGGGGTTGATCGGGCAGGCTCCCGAAGACCTCTCCTGGCCTTCATCATGTTAGCAATGCTTATCTTTCCCCTTGAAGGAGGAGAGACGCTGGAAACTGTTGGCGATTCAGAACATTTTCGGCCCGTTCCCGAGAGGAGAGCTTTCTGGAACCCAAAGCACAGACAACTTTATGTTGACGTTACGGATAATGCTTTTTTGGAGAGGAAAAAGAAATCTCATTTCTATTATGCAATCAGGAAATTGAAGATGTCTATCTCCAGATAACCCACGGGTTGTGGTACGATTTCAGTTGGAAACTTGCACAGAAAATGTTTTCCTACTGTCGGTGCTGGTGTTCCTGTCACTTCACATTGACTTTTTTTGCTCTCTGTAGCAAATAAATCAGAAAGTTAATAGTTCTGTTGATTTGTTGGAGCTTTTCTTTTTTTTTTTCCTTCCCCTTCCTAAAAAAAAAAATAAAGAAAAAAAATAGCTTTAAAGGGGGGAAAAAACTGATCCCAGCGTGTTAACAACTCCATCGCGGTTTCAGGCTGTGGTCATGCCAACTGTCTAGTAAAAAGAGAAATTCCACTGTAGCAGAAGTAATAAAATCTTCTTTTAAAGCACAAATACCAAGCGGGGAGGAAACGTAAACCCCTGCTCTAGGACGAGGAAGGTGGGGGTGGTGCGAAGTAAAACATGGACTGGAACCCAGGGGATTTGCGGTGACCGCACTGCTCTGGATAAGCTTTCACCAAAGGCAGCTGTTTCCATGACCCAGGACCTTCTCCTTCTCTTCATCCATCACCTAAAGAATTTTAGAAAGATGTAAGCTATTATCTGAGGCTCTCTTCATTGTTATGCATAAGGCAAAATATTTATTGCCCACTGTTTTTTTTCCAAGAAGCTCGTCTCTGAGATGGATCGTCCAAAGATTCCCATCAGTGGAGCAGCATGCGCCTGGCAAGTGGAGTGTAGCTGCCCTGGGAAGGAGGCGGGTAGCCGGGGAGAGCAAGCTTCTGCTGGCATTCGTCTTCACCAAGACTCTGTGATCCGTCCCCTACCGGAGAGCTGGGCATGTAACACTGGAGTCCTCTTTCTGAATTTCTAGGTCTCATAATTGACAAATAATTGACTTTCCTTAAAATCAGGGTCAGGGCTCCCCCAATTACCACCCTTGGTGATGAACACACTGGGCCAACTGTTCCCCAGGCAGCCGGGAGGAATCCTGCCTGCCCCACAGGCCCCCACTCAGTGGCTCCAACAAAAGGCAGCAGTTGAATGTGGAGAAAAAGTCAAGTGAAAAGAGCAAGGATCCTGTGACACGAGGCATTCACCAGCCAGATTGTTTTCACACAATCACTCAATATCTCTGATGATGGCCAGACTTGGAAGGGGGATCCGTTGGCCAGGTATCGCTTGGATGCGGAGAGCCAGCAAGCTGGAGGCAGAAGGCAAAGCCAAATTCCTGTTTCCTATTTCAGGCCGTCCGTTTAAACACCCACATCCTTGATGCACAGCAGAACCCTGGGAAAAAGCGCGGGCAGACCCCCAGGGGGCAGGGCCCCATCACCAGGCTATCTTGCAGCTTCTAGGGCCTCATTGGCCCTCCCCCTTCCCTCCTCCTCAGATTCTGCCTGAGGGGAAGGAGGGGTGGCTCCTGGGGAGGTAAAATGCAGTAGCAGCGGTGCCCCCCCCCACTTAACATTTTAATGAATTAAATGCAAAGACACAAAGAATTGTATTCCACTCCTTCGGCCTTTACCTCCAGTCCTCCCACCTCAGGGGCTGTACCTAAACATTACGATCCCCCCTTCCTTGGCACACTTTGGATTTAATTGTATTCCTAATTGAAAATGAAAATTAATTTGCTTTTGATCAATTCCAGGTGGTAGATCTGCCTGAAATGGGAGCAGCGCCTTTCTCCCCCGCCCTTTCTCTCTGAGTGACCACACGCACGCGCCCATAAACACCAGCGGGCGTGACGGGTATAAACAGGCCCCGGTGTCCCTCTTCCCCTTGCTGATTGGCACCATTCAATTTCTTAATAAAAGATCCACCGAAGTCACGATGCCGGTGGAAACAGGCTTGCTGACAGACTGGCCGGGATCCGGGCGTCCCGAAGGTTCTGGGGCTACAGATGTCGAACAATGGGGGCTCACATCGCGATGGACGCGGGGGATCGCCAACTTCCCGGCATCTGGTTTCTTTATCTAAGTACCTTTCTTACGGTTTGGATCTTAATTTTTTACAGTTGACAGCAGTGTTATTTGAGCCAGTCAGTGGCATCTGGCTGCTGGAGGAAAAAAAAAAAAAAAGAAAGAAAGAAAGAAAGTGGGGGGGGGGGGGAATCTCCATGCACTTTAATTAATTGTGGAGAAATTACATGGTCTTCCAACCGTGTAGTTTGTCATCAGTGCGCATTACAGATTTATACTAGATGTTTCTCCGCAGTGTCAGGAATAATTAAAAGGGGGTAGGAAGTGATGCCAACCAGCAATGCTTTACATCAGTGGTGAAAGTTTTATATTTATTACAGCCAAACAATTTTAGAAGAAGATGTCAACTCCGAGCGTTGACTGTGCACAGAATACATATCAGGCTGGGGGCAAAACCAGTGCTGCCGGAGTAACGAGAGAGAGCTAATGTTTAATCTATCAGGCTGGCTGGCATTGGGATGGCGTGCCAGTTGTTAATGACGCGGCATCCCCTTTTCTCAGAAACACAGTCACCCAAAACAATAAGTAACATATGCCTTTTTCTTTTCCCTGAAATGATCCTCCTCCAGGTGTTCTTTCTGAGTCTAATAAGAACACAAGTGCCAACTGTATGCAAGTCACTTGTTTCGCTCCACTAATTTGTGTCCCACTTCTATGGCTTGGGTAGCATGGGCGGAGTCCTGTAGTCAAGAGATTTCCCAAGGACTTCCGCTTTCACTGAGGCCCTGATGACAGCATCCCAGCCAGGCCCCCTTCACGGAGACCGCTGGGCCCAGACAGCAACCATCCTGTGCCCACATCAGCTGAGAAACTCCGCTCTTAGTCATGCCTGGTACCGCTGAGCAAGCCTGGAACTTATTCCTTTATCTCCGCCCGAGGTCAGAGCCAAGAACTACATTTAGGAACCAAAGGTCACCAAGAACGCAGATAAACCTCAAAGGGAACGGTCATCCAGGGGACATCAATCTCCTGATGCCCTTCTTGCAAGAAACCAGATTTCCCTTTGTATTACCAGCGTATCGGGCAGCGCATTTCAGGGGGATTATGAGACGCCCTCCACCTTGCAGGAGAGTCAGTGCAAGCGCTAATCCCCTAATATGCCATGCCTGTCACTTCCTATTTATTGGTTTCAGGCCCTGGATATTTTCATAATTTCCATTTAGCTGGAGTGGCCCCAGAAGTGGAGACATCCTGGGGGTCACAGTCTCAGGATAGCCTTACCTTTGACCCCGTGGACTCATAGCAGACCAGGGCGCCAAAAAGGGAATTGTCTCCTGAGGGTCTGTGGTCGACGCAGCGGGAACCCTTCTCCCTTAGGCCTTCACAAGAGATGGAAAAAGGCAACGGAAGCTTTTCATAGCAACACAGGTCTCAGGGAGTTGGGGGAAAGGGGTCTAATAAGGGGAGAATTTGCTTCAAGTTTAGCAGGATTTTTCTACAATAAAGGAGTAAGACCCTCGATTATGTTAAACACCTTAATGAAGACAATATCCTTAAATTACAGTGCTTTAAAATTTTTAAAGCGCTTTTGTAAATATTACTTCATTTTACTAATATTTGTGTAACTCAATGTAGGGGTATATTAAAGGGAGCAATCGCAGCATTTTTCTTCTTTAGAACTAAATAAAACACCCACCTCAGGCACATCTTCCCTTTGCAGATGGCTCAGAATGGTGTTCAGTTTTCTAGAGTATTCTCTGTCATTCAAATACAATCTAGACATCTTTCTAGGACCTTCCTTTTGACTGCTCCTATGTCCTCTACTCCGCCTTGAATGCTGTTCTCACGTGCTTCCTATTCCTCCACAGGGTCAAGCCCTTTCCCACCTCAGGGACTTTGCACTTGCTGTTCCCGCTGTCAGGAACACTAATTCCGAGTCTTCACAGGGCTGTCTCCCTCTTGAATTTCAGATCTCAGCTTCAGTGTCACTTCTCGGAGACGCCTTCTTTCAAATCTCTAACCACTACTCACACTTCTACCTCATCATTCACTTTCTGAAACGATCTTTTTTATGTCTTTATTTAACAGGAGTCCCTTGCATTGGAACATAAACTCCAAGGGAACTTGGAAATACTACAAGTTCAGGGTAGATTTCTCTGTGTGCCTAAACATATCTCCGATTGGTTTCAAATAATCAATGTGTCACATTTTTCTTTAATTCAGTGGAAAGTCTTTAATCTGGTTAGTGTAACGGAGATTTTTACCACATAAATGATTTTTCTTCATCCCGTTCGGATTTCAAAGCCACTGATGGAAACTCTCCTTTGGAGTGAGTCTAAGGACATTAACCACAGTTGACTCAGAGATGGTGTTGACTCACAGCTGTTATTACTGGAAAGAAAAGAATATTAATAAAAGGTCAAGCCACCACATCTCACGTCCCTCACGGGATTATTTTAAAGTCGATTATTTCACTGTTAGTATTAAAGTGGTTCACTCGCTAGGTGTGAACTCTGCTTTGAACTGAGGTTTGCTCAAGCTCCACCAAATCCCCGGATAATGCAGTTGAAGAGAGGAGAGTCTACGTACAACCGTGGCCAAGGTGGGCATCGCGGGCTCCCATCACTCCGGCGCTGACCACCCGGTGCCCTTGGCAATCCTGCACACTGGGGACCAGCCTGGGGCCGGAAGAAAGGAAGTTTAAAGGAGAACAGGCAGACTGGAATTC
This sequence comes from Nasua narica, assembly GCA_028533885.1. Lineage (NCBI taxonomy): Eukaryota > Metazoa > Chordata > Mammalia > Carnivora > Procyonidae > Nasua > Nasua narica. The sequence goes on along the minus strand of CM052803.1, from coordinate 23,933,078 downwards.
AATACAGAAAACAAAGTCCTCCGGGCAGTGAGAGGCCTACTAGGTGAACTAAAGTCATGATGGGAATGTCTGCAGAGGTTATGACTGGGATAAACCCTGGCTAATCCTGCAGAGGCAAAAAGGCTACCTACCTACCCACCCCCATCCCCGTGTTTCAGGTCCCATCTCTGCCTAGTTTTCTTCCCTCTCCTCCACCCCCTCTCTGTCAGCTGGGAAGTAGAGTCCCGCATTTGGCGAAGCAGAGGCACCTCGGAGGTTGCTCCCGACAACATGTCCTCCTCCCCAAGTTTACTAAATGTTGCCTTCACTAAGTCCCAGCAGAAGGAGCAGTGCAACCGGAAGGCCCCCCTTTTTATGGTGGGCCCTCCTGCTTTCACAGCCCTGCTGACTGCTCTTGTCCCTGACTGCTCAGAGGGCAGATTAAGCAGATCAGAAATCTGATGGCGTCCAAGAGACTGGATTTTCTCCCCTGGTTCTGCGGTCTGAAGTAGACAGTGAAATTTGGGCTGGGGAGGTGCGGGGTGGCTCTCCTGGGTGGGAGAGACACAGTCCAGATTGAGCGCCATCTTGGTGCTTCTGGTATGGCCGCAGAATGAACTTCGCTGAGAGTCGTCTACCTTGTTTTAACCAAGTTGTGCCTTTACAGACCTGAAACGTTCTAGGCTTCCGCCACCCATTCTGAAGCCCACGGGCATCAAGTTACATGATGCGACTTTCTTCCCAACTCCTAGATCCTGTTCCTGTTTGTGCTTGAGAACATCTTATCCTCTGACTGTCTTTGTGGGTCATTTTTCTGGAGTCAGGCCTCTGCTCAGACCCCACTGGAATGCGGCGGTAGCCATAGCTACGAGGATTTCATTCTCAGTGTGTTCACTGCTGGAATAAAAGTTCCAGGTGTGCCCCAAATATATGTGCCTTACGTTGGTGAGAGTTCACTTCCATGAGCAAGAACATGGGGCATACAGGTTCAAGTAGCTCTAAGGTGAGGAGAAGTAGAACAGGGTGTATTCTTACTAAATGTGCTCCCTAAAACTCTAAATATACTTTGATGGCAGTATTAAGGACGATTTAAAGTTATACATCATTCCACTAATCTAACAAACCCACTTGACATCCACACGCCTACCTAATTTTTACCTATTTTTGAATCTCAGGGCTACCTAACCATGATTTTGCTCTTCTCGTGTGACGGTACGTCGGAAGCACTTCCCGACATATTTCTTCATAAACATCACCCGTGTTTTTCTAGAGTAGAGGAATCTATACAACCTAAAACCAGCTATTTAAGTGAGGGACTATAAATACAAATTCCCTGTTATTCCAAAAACTTCTAGACAATCACCGAGAATAACATCTGAAATACGTATGACCTATGATACAGCAGAAGCAAGCCGAAGGGGTGATGCATTAGAAGCTCTGACCTCAAAGCACAAGCATGAGACACTGTTTACTCGCTTTAGAACCTCTGGAAAACTAATCACTTTCCCTTTGCATTAGTTTCCTTAATGGGACACAAAGGGTAGGGCTGAGCGAACTTTAAAATCCTTTCCTGCTCTAAAATTTTATGTTCGTTCCTTAAAGCAGCTTTATTCTGAGGAATACGAAGAATCACAGGTACTTTAGCTTACCCCTTAAAGGAGTGGTACGGTAGCAAAATCCAGGCTTGTGTCCCTGGCTCCCCCTTTCTGGGAACTGACCTCCCCAACACGCGTGGCTTCAGTGGCAGCTTCCTGGCAGCCATGTTTGTTCTGTGGGGCCTCACCCTCCAGCCAGAGGTGATCGCCCCAGAAGTGGGAGCCATTTTTCAGCTGTACGCACTAAAGATGCAGAAGTTGGCATGCTGTAAGAGGAAAGCAAGCAGACAGGCGGGGGGATGCAGAAATCAAAGACAGACGACCTCCCAATCTATTCCTCAGATCAAGTTTGAGATATCCTGTATCCATAACAAAGTCCTACCAAAACAATCACGTCCCTTATTTCGCTGGTAGAATATCTCACGTAACAAAGAGGACTTGGAGTTAACAGCCTTCATCAAGTGTCCTCTGCATTACTACACATCTAGATCTCTTGGTAAATTTAAAAGAAAGAAACAAAGCAGTAGTATTAGCTCTACATATAGAAGAGGAACCGGGGCAATGAGCTCATAAAAAC
>CM052803.1:23892745-23930827 GCA_028533885.1 Nasua narica | reverse complement strand
GGGGCGGGGAGACTCAAGGTTTTGAATTTTGAGCCCTGGATCCTCTCAATTCATTGTGTTCTCAATGCTACGGCCTTGCATTCCCAAGGCCCAAGAAATGCGGACTGGTCTTCTGGTGTTTTTCCCTCAATCCGGCCCTAATGAATGCCCTCTTATGCATGCAGATGTTAACAGAGATAGGCAACACGGAGGCTAGGAACGGAGTCCAGCCAAAATGTTTAAAACATTAAAGAACTACATATTAGATTAGGACTAATCTGCTAAATTCAGAATACTGAGGGGGCAATAGGAACCTTATAATAGGAGAGACAACTGAAAACATGAGCCTTTCCTTGTGCTTTGCCTTAATCCACCCACCTATCTAAAGCTCTAATCTATCAGGTCTTTAACCATATACCAGAGATATTTCCTTCACTCCTTGGGGGGAAAGAGTCAAGAAGGAATTGATTCCAGATGAGACAACGTGATTTTGCTTACATTTCTAAATTAAGGCTTTTGCAGCCCCTGGATGTGCTAATTGTGTTTACTCATTACACCATCTTTACCACCACTGCCAAGAAAAAATCCCAACCTCAAAAACAAAAAATTAGGAAGGGAAAGCAATGTATTCAACATATAGCCAGCACCAGGGAATCCACGCACAACTGAAGTTTGATCTGCGGAAGAAGGAAGTGACAGGAAGATTTAAAAACTCCCGACAGTTCCGGTCATTTAACTTAAAAGCACAAATCTAAAGAACGTCCTTTGGTTGGCGTGCCTCAAAACGTTCCCAAGGTTTCCCATTAAGTGGTGGCGAGATGCTTTGTCAAAGAGCTCAAAAAGGCCTTGCAACACACTGGGATAAAACTCTACAATTAAGTGTTCTCCGGCAGGCCTCAGCAGGGTAGACCATAATGGCTCCAATAGAAGCCCTTAAAACCTACCATGTAGACGAGCTCCCCCAAGCACGGGAATTTAAAACTATGGAGTAGACCTCTTAACCCTTCTTCTCCCCTCAAAATATCTTAAAGACCCTTTTCTCCCAGGGGAAGAGGCGTTCTAGCCAGTGACTGGTTAAGAGGCCTCTGCGAAGTCACAGTTAGTCATAGTTACAGGATGTCTAATGAAGACTCTGCATTCAGGGGAGACCTCCCCTCATGTTGCCGTAAGCCCGACCGAAGTGCCAGAGCCACAGTGACCCCGCCGAAATGAGGCAGCAGCCTCGGCGGGGTCTCATTTCGTCTCTGGACATGAATGGCTATGTGGTCTTGGAAACGACGTCTGGGTTTTGTTTTGTTTTGTTTTGTTTTATGCTTTAATTTTTAGACCTATAATTTTTAAATTGGTGTGGCTCCTTACCTTCCAAGTTTGTCTAAGGAATACCTTGAAATAAAAGTCCAGGCTTTCCCCAAAGAGTGTGTCTCGTTTTAGAGCAAAAAAAAAAAAAAAAAATAACAAAATGGACAAAATCGGATCCTGTTCAGTTAATAATAAGGCATTTACTGCTGAAGAGCAGTCGCTTTGAGATGTGTGTGCATTCTTTTGAGCTGCAAGGAAAAATGTGAGCATCTTCTCAACTTGGGGGTCATAGTAATAGGAAAAAACGGTATCGAGGCAGATGATCCCAAACTTTACATACTTGGCATGGCGACCGTATACTAGGATTTTTGGACGGGGTTTACTTTTCCAATTTTGTGTTGCTTCATTCCCAAGTCACACCGTGCTGATGGGGGCCGAGACCCTCTCACACACACGGCAGAGACACCAGCTTATTATTATAAATTCACGAATGGGAAATGGGACTGTATAGCACCAGAAGAATTAAAGAAACTTTAGTGGCTTGAAGGCCTTTTCAAGGTCCCACAACTGCTACAACAACTCTTTTTGCCTGCTCTTATGTTCACACCACCCTACTGGTTTCAAACCTCAGGAGATCTCCCACCTGTGGCTAAACAGGTTCCAGGGCAAAAGGCTGTCCACGGCCTTGGGGAAAAGTTTTTGGATAAGGACGGTTACAGAGTTGGAAAGGATTATTTCCTAATAAAAGCTTCCTCCTTCCACTGTATTCAGGCCAACAGGCTATGTTGAGATGGCAAAGTAAGGTACCTTTTTTTGGGCAAAAAATCTCCACCACTTTTTTTTTTTTTTAATACTAAGGGAATTCTTTTCATTTTAGAATCATAAAAAGCTCTTAAACTCGGGTTTTAAGATGGAAAAGCAACTAGATCTTTTATTAGGAAAGTACTGTTGAGAGCAGCTTTATTTCCTTGTTAGGCAAACATCTGCCTTCCCAGAGAGAGGGAAGTCAACGTTTATTGTAAACCCCATTTAAAAAGGTGAATGCAAGGGGCGCCTGGGTGGCTCAGTGGGTTAAGCCTCTGCCTTCAGCTCAGGTCATGATCTCAGTGTCCTGGGATCGAGCCCCGCATCAGGCTCTCTGCTCGGCGGGGAGCCTGCTTCTCTCTCCCTCTGCCTGCCTCTCTGCCTACTTGTGATCTCTCTCTCTCTCTCTGTCTGTCAAATAAATAACTTTAAAATAAAATCTTTAAAAAAAAAAAGGTGAGTGCAAGATTTCACATATAGCCCATTTGGTAATAGGGGAAATGATTAGTGCCTTTAATTTTTTATTTTCAGATTCATAACTGGTTTAGAAATTTGGCAAGCATGGCTATGCCCTCACAAAGAGGCAGTGGGTCCTGGCTGCGCCCTTTTTACCTTCTCAGGTCAGAAGTGATGCCGAGGTAGCTACGATGTGGGCAAGGCGACACCATATTGCACACATCACAAGTGACACGCTGCAAGAGCTGTGAGGACTTCAAAGGAGAGTCACCTAGGGGCGCTTGGGTGGGACAGTTGGTTGAGTGTCCCACTCTTGGTTTCTGCCCAGGTCATGGTCTCGGGCTCATGAGATCGAGCCCCGCAACCAGCTCCACGCTCAGCGAGGAGTCTGCCTGGGCTTCTTTCTCCCTCTGCACCCGCCCCTCCCAAATAAAAAATAAGTCTTTAAAGGCGATTCGCCTAATAAAAAGTCACATCGCTCACAGGACTTAGTCGTGTCCGACCACATGGGACTAGCCCAGTTCTCCGGAATGGGATGAGTGCGGGTTCTAGAAAGATGCTAGGACTGCTGAATGCACTCAATTCAACCTCTGCCCACAGCCAGCTTTCGAGATCTGGGCACCGGGCTTGGCATCACTTCCCCTCACGCTTCAAACCTGAGGGTGTTTACCCCGAGATTTCCCAGCTCCAAGGCCTCGCCTTCATTTCTCTGTGAGACATGAAGCGGCCAATTCTTCAAAGATTACATAGGCTTAGTCACATCACTGAAGAAAAGCACGAGTTCTCCGAAGACAATGGTATCTCTGTGAGCAGGTGGAAAAAAGTCAGTCCGCCAATGTCAGGCCACTGGCAGTTTGTCAGTTTCTGAAAACCAAGGTGACATAAAAAATCTTTTAACCGAAACAGAACGAAGGGGGAATCTGGCTATCAGCTGGTGAGGGCACTAACAAGCCCTTAACTACAAGCCCCGTAAGAAGAAAGTCAAGGTGATTACTAACCCACCATACAAGAGCAGAATCCCTAAAATATTTGGAAATCTTTTCGTTTTCCAATTACTGGCTTTGTACTTCAGGTATGATTATACCCGAGGCCACTGAGTTGACACAAAGAGCAAATAATCCTGCCCAGGGTAACTCCGAAATTTTCACAACCGGGAGGATGTCAAAGGTGTGTTTCTTTCTTTGCATTTCAGGTCTTGCCCGTAGCGATTTATGGGGCTGGATCCTAACACTCCGCCCTATGCTTCCAGAAGTAGGGGAGCACACGACCCCCTCCCCACAAATGGCCATTTACTTTGAGATGAGAGTCCCACCCTTGACTCTTTCCTTTTCTTCATCCCCATAACCAATTGGTTATGAAGTTCTCACATTCGAGGTCCTTTGAAATTCCTACCTGTCTTCTGTTATCACTGCTCTCCCTGAATGCAAACCCAAAACACCAGGCTTTTCTCTAAAATTTTCTCCTTTAAAGGAGAAGCACCCAAATCCATGGCCACCCTGCCCCCACACTAATCTTCCCTAAAATATCTCGGGCATCATGTCGCTTCTCAGTTTTGGAAACCGTTGAAGCCCTCCCAGGCAGGACTCAAGCATCTCTTAGTACTTCCCACGTATTTGGTCTAATTTTCTTGAAGATTCTGTCTCGGTCAGAAACACATGGAACCTGGTTTATACTCTCTTATTCTGCCCCTCATAATTAAGTCTACCTAATTGAAAGGTCCTTTTCCCATACAACTGTCTCTATCTTGCCCCACCTGAAAGGTATCATTTCTCTTAAATCTTACTTATGTAGCTTGAAATGAACCTACTATTTGAATTTGGAACTGACTAATGAAATGACCACCTACCCCGGGTCTCTGAGGTACACCGGCATTTTCTCAGAAGTCTGTGCATTCATGGGATTTTTTTCAATTTTATGCCTTTATTTCGATACTAACCTAATTCCTTTACCAGTTACATAGACCAGATTTTTCCTTTCATACTGCCATTTCAAAATTGAAGAGTATTTTTACAGAATACTGATTCAGTTCAGAATTCACAACTGGTGTCTACAAGCCCCTACTATGAGAAGGGTCGAAGAACATTTTTCTTTTATGAGAAATCTGTAAATGTATCTGACAATCGTGACCTATCTTCCCTAGTGTTGCCTCAAACTGTTACTTAGATTCTTCATTGGAGTATTACTTTTCAGGTTTTTTTTGTATGTTTTATCTTCCCAGACGGACGGTAAAAACGCTTTGGGGACAGGAATCATGCCCGAAGACTACTCTGGATTCCTGAAGCACTGAACATAATCTTGCAAAGAGCAAGTGATTGGGCAAAATTGGTCGCTCTGGTTTTGACTATACGGGCTTGGTCTGATCCACACGGGATGGCGGGGGATGGGGGAGGTGACAGTGAAGACAGTTTCACTAGATATTCAACTGAAAATCACGCAAAGGCAGCACCGAAATTGTTCCAATGTCCCTCATCCTCACTAGGGTGGCACCCCTCGAAGGCCTTTCCCACGCAGTCACAGAGCTCCGAAACAACGCTTTTCATACAACAAAGGTTTTTATTATTCCTTTCTTCCAATAAGACAATCTAAACTGAGCCTGTTTATTACTGCCGGTGCTAAAATCGAAACATTTCTTTCTCCTAACTGGTGAAGACATACTAGAATAAAAAAGGGTGTTGAACCCAATCCATTCTTAATGTTTCTAGCAATTCCTTGCTCTGTGTTAACGTCATGCTAGCGTAGATAGAATTTTAGAAGTAGAATTCTGGAACATTCACCTCCTATATGAACGGAGTGGCCCTGTGTGTCGCACTGGGCTTCAGGACGGGCGAGATGTTAAGGAGGGGGGATGTCAAGGAGGCAGGCTTAGAAGGAGCAGAGAACCTCGGAATGGGATCTCCCCACTTGAGAACAGGGAGAGGACTGGAAAATCACTTGGCCTCTATCTATACACAGTGCTTATTTGATGACCTCAAGTTTCTCCTCATGCAAGCATGCAAGAGCTGATTTGTTCGGATTTGCAAAGTTTACTTTAATGCATTCGCTAAGAACTCCAGCGGTTGGCAGCAGAAGCCAGTACAAAGGAAGTCGTAGATTAATTTGCTAGAAGAAGGAAACTTCTTTAACCGGGGCCCGCCCCCGTTGTTCCTTAGAGACAGGAACGGATGGGAGCAACCACAGAGGGACTGCTGAGGGCATGGGAGCTCATCCCGTGCTTCACTGAACGTCGTTCCTCTCTTCATCACAAAGACAGACCTGCGGAGCTTTGTGGAGAGCCAAAAAACCGTGGCTGAGGAATCCTATGGATTTTCCAAACCGGGGATAGATAAATACGTAAACAAATACAGGCCCATTTTGCCATGTAAAGGATCATCCCAGAGAATGTGCTGGAACTATGGAGGAGAGTAGGAGGGGAGTTATATGGAGAGATGATGAAGAATCTGCAAAACAACTTGCCCTTATGTCTCATGTGTCAACTACAAAAAAAAAAAAAAAAAAGGACAGTTGAAGGAAGTTCTAGAAGGAGAAGACTAAAGCTGGGGCAAAGGAAAAAGCTTTTGCTCAGCCGTGAACCATTCTTTGTTCAGGTGCTACTGCATGTTCAGCATGAAAGTTAATTAACACACAGCCCACTGCTGCCCGGACCGCCTTCCATAATTACACCTAGAGTCTAATTAGGTAACTCTCGGCTGTCCCCTGTCTGAATCACCCAAGCTACAAATCTCTCGAAGTGTGGCTAGCATTCATTTAGTAAGGACTGTGACGTGCCTGTGAAATGGAAAAGCTGTCACTTCTAGCACGTCAGACGCACTAACAGCCTAAGTGAGTTTCCCCATACGCTTTTCTCGCCGATGCGGAAATCTTGAGAGACGTAGCATCTTCCCGGATTCCTCTAGATTTTCTTCCAGTGTGGCCCACAGATGCCACAACAGTATGCCATGCAGGGTTCTTTTTTGTGGACGGTGGTGTCAGGCAATCACCCACTGAGGTATTTGCGCTGTCGTCCATTTAGTTTTAATAGGGTGAAATATTGTTAATATTGACCCACTCTGAATTGATGGAATTACAGGAAATCTAGATTTTTTTTCCCCCTCTCAGACTTTCTGGAATTTTCCAAGCTTCCTAGAATGAGGACCTATCTTTATGCTAACATAAACCTCGGGGAGGAGAAGAAACAGACTGGTTAAAGACTCCTCCACAAAGTAATCCCATCCTTAATTTTCTCACAGTAACGCGTGAGTGACCACCACGCAATCTCCGCAGCGTAACTTAGTATTCCAGAATTTGATCCCAGAACTTGAAACGTTATGTACAATAAAATATTAATCTACAACAAGAGTTTCCGTTTATATAATCAAATTGAATAAATGAGTAAACCATGCTGTAAAGTCGCCCCAAGAACAAGTAACTGTCAAGCGGGGCATAGAGTTCAGTGGTAGTTAGGCGACAGTCAGACTTGTAATCCATAATGCTGAATAATCTGATAACGCTGAATAATCTGTTCACATTTCTTTTTTTTTTTTCTCTGACCGCTATTTGCAAGGGACGCCGTGAATCACCCTTGAGATTCATCGCTTGGCTTGGCACACCTTTGTTTACAGGTGAAAATGACAAAGGGAACACCGTGTCCCCGAATCTGTGGCTCACCTGGGCAGGAGGTTTACAAGAGAACTCCGCCCAGTGTATTCTGAAAACTGGTGGGAGGGAGGACTGGGGCGGGGAGCAGGGGAGGAGGGGGAGTGAGAAAGGGGCCTTAATTGGTTGCAAGGCCTGGGTCCGCAGCTATCCTCAGCGATGCTACCCAACCGGTGGGCCCAGCCAAGGGGATCAGAAACAGGTCTACCATTGCCAAGTTCACACTCTGCCTGCAGCGACTGTCAAATAATGACAGATTAGACAAATCTGATTGCTCTATCAAAACATTCATCTCAAATCTTGATTAGTAAGCCTATTGAATTATGATTAATTCACAAGGGTGCTGCTGACAGATAAGATACTTTATCTGACAATGTGTACTAGTTGCTTTGCCTGAAGCCAAAAAAAAAGGGGGGGGGGACAAAACCAAAGCAAAACACCAACTCCCGATGTTGCTGGTAAAATAAACAGTATCGAGTACAACACACTGAAAAGGATAATGAGGCGGCATGCACCTTCTACTTTAATAAAGAGCTCGTCTGTGCGAACCCAGCCTTGATACAAAAGACAAGAGGGACTTAGGGAAATACACCGGGGACAATAGACTGTGAACAAGTGAACCCCGGGCACCCCGTTGTCTTTTCCGCGAGGAGTGCGGAAGAGAAGGGAGCTCGGGACTGCTTCCGGAGGCGTCACCCTCAGTTTGGGCGACATCCCAGGCTCGGGAGCCAGAGGCAGAGCAGAACCCGCATGTCTTCTTCAACGTCACCATCCAATCCCTCTCCTTGTCGCTGGGATGAAGACATCTGCACACAGAAAGAGTCAACAGCGGACCTAAACTCTCGGGTATTTGCAGAAGGTGGATTGTTTTGGTTGTCCTTAGGGGCTGAAGTGAGGAGGAGGAGGAGGAGGAGGGAAGGGAGTGGTACACTTGTGTTTTGTTTCCTTACAAAACAGAATAAAAAGGAGAGTTTTGAAAGTACTTTTCTTGAAAAAAATTAAAAAGCCAATAAACGAGATTTTTTTTTTTCTTTTTCTTTGAGCTTTGAAGCCAAGGAACGTTCGTTCGATCTGATACACGTTAGAGTTTCGTACTTCACGACTACATGACTCAGGAAAAACTGAAACAGCATCACTCCTTCCCTTATCAAGCCAGCCGATCGGCCCTGAACCTAAACATATCAATCGGTCCCCGTGCATTCTCAGCCTTGTCGATCCCCCAAATTCAGCTGTGGTTGTTGTTGGGGCGGGGGGTGCACGGTGAGAGGATGCTAAGTGCTCAAAATCTCATGCAATTTTAGATAGTATCATTATCTTTTGCCGACCTTATGATTTTACCGAAAGCCTAATGTCCTAGAATCATGTTTCTCTTTAGCTAGTATTAACCTTTCGGTGACTTCTCTCTTCCCTCTCTCTGTCTCTCTCTCTCTCCCTCGTCACTACCCTCCGTTAATCAATTGTGCACTGCAGATGGGGTCAAGGAAACCTACTTCCTCCTTTGATAGCCTCCAATGTTTCTACTCTTGGGGATAAAAGTGCTTTAAATGGAGTTATATTCTGGGAAAATCAATATATGATTACTGCAAAGATTTGTATCGATTGTCCTGTTGCATTGCAAAAAGGCTAAAGAAAAATGGCATGGCGCCTTTGCCTTCAATTCCTGTTCCACAGAGTTTGTGGTGAATGTTTTGGGCAAGAAGAAAATGTTGGAACTTTATTTAATGACCTGAAGTTTTCATCATTCAATCCACTCACTTCTCTCCCTGCCCTAGGAAGTGCTTCATTATCGCTGTCTTGGCTGCCTGTCGGTCATGTGGGGACCGGCAGGAGGGTTCACGGACCTGAAGACCGTTCGCTTCAGGGGGGCTGCGCCGGAAAGTGCTGGTTGCCTTCCTGATATCCGCTCTCCTCTTCTCCCTCCCTTACAGAGCCATGATTTTGCTGGGAGGAGCAAGATAGCTGGCCAAAAAATTTTCCTGTTGCCTTTATCAAGAGGGCGATGAAGTGACTATATTGTAGCTAATGGAATCTAGGTGGAGACTGTTGGGTAGGGCTTCTGGGGAAGTTCCTTACAAGGGGGACGGAGGTGAGACAAGGACCAGGCACATCTGCCTTCCCTCCCTTTCCTCCTCCTTCTCACCAGTCACGTACATGACCTGTTGGGAGCTGCCGTGGTTCTCTTGTGATCATGAAAGGAGTCTGAAGAGAGAAGCCATGCCAAGAGGAGGACAGAGCAGAAGGACTCAGGGAGCCGGGAACACTGGTGATGGGGGAGATCCGCCATAACGGCCCTAGTCTTTGCGGATTTCTTTCCCATGGAGGAAACAGAAATCCCTCTGAGGTCGAAGCCACTGCTGTTCGGGTCTGTGATATCTGCGGCCAAATGTGAGGCATTCCTCTTACAAAATGGCTTCTTATGTGCACCCTCCATGTCATCCTGAGTAATAAAAAATTAGTTACCGCCAAGGTTAATGTCTACGCAATGGCCCCTGAGTGGTCCAAATACTTCCTGGTGTCTATAAGCCACTTAGTTGTTTTTCTGATCATTACTGCAGAGGAATTACTATACTAATACGGTCTTTTAAGAACGTCAGTGTACCTTTGTTAACTTTGGCGGCCCCGCGTCCCTTTCCCCTTTGTCCAGGATGAGGCCTCCAGTCTTGTTCAGGGCAGTGACTTCCCCCAGGACTGTGCAGTCCCACTGATGAAAGTGGGACTTTCATCAAGGTGCTACGCCATTCCCTAGCAGAGAGGCGGGCGTAGGATCCAGGCTGGGCCCTGGTAGACTGTGATTCTTGAGTGGAGTAGAGCTTAACCCCTCCCCCCTGCCTGGAACCTTGGAGCTGCACTGCTCCCTCCCCTGCGGAGTCACTCTTGTGGCTACTGTGAACAACACCCCATCCCTCCCAAAAGAGAACCTCCTGATCTTTTGCCTTTTTTCCCCACCTAAGCACTGCATTCTGTCGCTTGCAACCAGAGAATTCTAACACAGAGCTTATCATCAGAAGGGGAACATAAGGCATCCCCGTTCCTTTTGTTTAAAAGAAGGTCTCGAGAAAGTAACCTCTAGCCTCCACCTTGGGCAGCTACTGCCCAGCTGGGGAAGGTCTGACCAGGGGCTCCGTGGTCCCCCGGGGCACGCCTCTCCGACTCCCTGGTTTGGAAAGTGCCGTTCTCAACTCCGTCCGACGCAGCAGACGCGTGTCATCAAAATCATCTCATGGACTAATACCATTAGTTACAGTTTTTCTTTGAAAAGGTATAAATTTAAAGTCAATTTTCCAGAATGAAGGACTCCCAGAAACCGGTTCTTTGTCCTACTTAAAAACCAACAAATAACGGCCCTTATTTCTTGCAGCGGCCAGTTCCTGAAAAGTGGGGGGACTTGGGTTCTCACGGAATACGAGAATCACAGGATTAGCACACCAGAAGCCTGAGGCTTCAAGGCCATTTAGATTGTTCTGGGATAAGAACCATCTATTATTCTTTTTTAAATTTTATTTACTTATTAGAGAGAGAGAGAGAAGGAGGAGTGGAGAGGAAGAGAGGGGGAAAAAATCTCAAGCCGACTCTGTGCTCAGCGCGGAGCCTAACCTGGGGCTCGATCCCCCGACCGTGAGATCATGACCTGAGCCGGAACCAAGTCAGATACTTAACCACCTGAGTCACCCAGGCATGTCCACCCCATATAAACTAAGAGAAGGAGCTTCTGAATGCCTCTACTTTACAGCTAGAATGCTCGCTACTGCCGAATTCTTCCTAATGGCTCATTGTGCCTCAGTAACGTAGAGTTCTCACTCAGTACAGGTAGAAGTTGCTTGTGGAGCCTACTGACTGCTAGTTTCCATGGACTACTACATTTCCTTTAAAGACTGCTTAAATAGAAATAGCTTAAATAGAAAGTGATACTAAATTAGGAGAAAAATGAAATTAGAGTAAGAATAATAACAGCTACTCTTTACAGAGTGCTTCCTATGTGCTAGACACTCTTCCCCAGATTGTACATATGTCAAGAAATATAATACTCATAACGATCCATGAGTTAAAACTACCATTCTTATTCCTTTTCCTCAGATGGGGAGTAATGAGGTTCCGGGAGGCAGAGGGATTAAGTAACTTGCCCAATATCGTTTAGTTTATAAATGGAAGAACCAAGATAAATCTCAATGTTACCGCGATAAAATTATATATTCCTCCAACACTGCTGGAGGCAATTATCAACTACTGTAAACTAGTCCAGGAACCTATTTTAGTAATGTAGGCCCAAAAGCCGTGCAAATGTTTACATCTCCTGCTTAATACTTACACTTCTAATAATGTTTTCCAAAGAAACACTCTTAAACGGAAAAAAAAAAAAAAACTAAAGAAATTTTTATTGCCGCAATATTTTGTAAAACTGAAACTAAGTGGAAATAACCCAACTTTTTAATAATGGGGAATGATGAGAAAAACTAGTATACAAACTTAATGAATTATTGTCATTAAAATGCATAGCTATTCAATTATGAAGCAACATGGGAAACACTTTGGTATTAAATTAAAAAGCGGGATATAAAATTATACGTATGCGGACTCAACAATTTAACCTACACCCAACAACCGATTCCTATAGCCCGTGGCTGGAAATTGACTTTCAAAATGAAAATAATCTGCCTCAGCAGAGTGGGACTCAAGCAAGGAAGAGAAATGGCCTGAAGTTTCCACTGTCCCCGGATGCTTCTGGATCTTGACTGGGAGAGCCTATCATCTGCCTTTCACTGTAGATTAACTAGAAAGCTACGAAGGAGGAGAAGCTTAGCAACGCGAGGCTCTTTATCCAGTCAAGGTAAATGAAGTTCGGCTGGTCAGGAGGGTAAATAAGATTAGTTATGGGCTCCAGGTCACCTACTCATGGAGGTCAGTGAGTGTGAGATTATTATCCTTGGTAGAAGAGCAGCAAAATAGCATTAAGGAATAAATTAATGAAAAAGGTAGAAGATTATTTGAACTAAAGCCCTAATCAGTTTAGAGATTTCACTCAACTGCTCTACTGGCCATCAGTCAGGCTTACAAAACAAATATGCTTGTTCTCTTAAGTAATTCCAGGAGACCTCCCTTTCTTGCTTCAAAGACATCCAATCTAAGGAAAGTCATGAATAACGTTACTCCAGTTTGCTGTTACACCGCATACAAAACCTCCTGAAGCATTAAGGGGCATGCTACTAAAATAGTAAAGTAGACTATTTATCCCAGATGCATAATTGCTAGTCCTGTTTGGCCTTTGATTCCGAATGGAACATCATTCCATATCCATTCAGAAACACTGAACTCACCAACATGCAAACTGCATATTTTATTAAATAAACACAAAGTAGGAGATAATGACATACATTTGTTTTCATTACAAGTAGTAATGCAATATTTCTCCAAGGCTTACTGCATTAGCATTTCTTGCCACGTTTCAAATGCCTTTGAACTTTCTGAAAAGCTACATCTGTTAGCTCCCTTGTATACAGCAGAAAGTTACCAAGTGAATTAAGTTTTAATATAAATTGCTTTGTTCACTATTAAGATTGATGTTGGACACACTGTACTGTAAGTTGCAAACTGCAATTACAATTCGTTGCAATTATCTTTGGTTGTTAATAGCACAAGATAGCATGTCACTTTCTACCAAGTGTATAATTTATCATTTGTGAGGTTTTTTTTTTTTTTTTTCCGTGAACTCTTGTGGTATTCCAAACGTATAATCTTGTTGTATTTATTTCCCAGCGGCCCAACAAAATGCACAGCAAGTGCTGACTAGAACAAACTAAAAAGCACTACTATTGACAAGCCGTCACTTGAACGGTAATGAACATTCTGCCTCCACTTTCACCTCGACAAACCGGCAGCTTTAATTTATGATAAAGCAAAAGAGAGGCAACCTCCAGGTTTATTATACCCTCAGTGCTGTTTCAAATAAAGTAATTAGAAGGTCAAGAGACAGGTCTGCAAAGCCAAATATAAATGCAACCCTTCTGTACCGACATTAAAAAAAAAAAAAAAAAAGACTAGTGTGTTCAAAGAGCATTTTATCCATCTTTCTTCTCCAAAGCGGGGCAAGTCAATTTTTTTTAATACTACCGTAACCAATCATAAACAGTGGCAGCTTCCCTCCTCCTCTCTCTAATTTGCTCCATATGGACGATGAACACCATACCTCAGCGATGCTGTCCTTAGAACACGACTAGCTAGCCCCCCTACCCCCAAAAAACTGCTTTGAATTGTAAACTCAGGACAGGTGATTAGGAATTATATTATCATTATCATTATTATTATTATTTTTAATCAAGAATGAGTAAACATGTGAAGGAATGAAAAGGTTCTGCAGAAGTCCTAGCAATGTTACGGTAGTCCACAAATAAGTTTTAAAATTCTTGCATTTTGCTTAAAAAAAAAAAAAAAAGTCTTGAAAAAAGACACCCGAAGGAAAGGAGTTGACCTGCAGAAAAATCACCCTTTCAATATACTTTGCTTTCAGTGATGAAAGAAACAATTATAATAAATAGCACACTGTTTCTAAGGAACTGTAACATCGTGCTTCATGCTAAAGGTTCCTAGCTTTGCTTACACTGTAGTCTGTTTACTTGCCTCTCTGTTTCTCTCACACAACACCATGCTAAAACCGCTCTTAAAGGCCGTGAAACCCGATGGACCTTGGCTTTCTCCATAGTCTACCCTCTGAGGAGTGAGTTAGACAGTTTTAAGGATAACATGAATTCTTCTAAGCCAGCTGCTTTCAAACATTTGGATCCAAGGATTACTTGAGTGGGAAATAATGTCCCAGGCATTCACTCCATTTGTCCCCATTAGCCTACTGTTTCAAGCCATTCTCCAGCCCCCTAGATAAAAGGCAGGGGGTAGAGAGGATGGAAGGGCGGCAAAGGGAAGGAAGTAAGGGGGCAAGAAGGGAGAGAAGGCGAGGGGAAGAAGGGGACAAACTCAGAACTCGACCAGCACAGGTAGCAAAGGTACATATCACCGGTGCTATGTTCGTAAAATAGTTTTAAAAAGATGAACCTTCCAAAATGATAGGAGTCATTTTTGAGGCCATAACCAATACAAAAGTAAGCTATTGGAGGCTATCGTGTTCACCTTCATCCACCTCGTCTGGGACCCGTGGCATATAGGCTCCAAAAGCCTTTCTGAAATGGCATTCTGATGTCTAATTCTGGCTTTGAGTAATTTTTTATCACTGTCTGTTCAAGTAGTCGGTATAATTACACTTGGTTACATAAGTGGTAGAAATGTATGTAATCTCATAATTAGAACATGTAATTGTCTTGTAAGAATCCTCACAAAGTATAAAACAAAAAGAACACAAGTACAGTAGGTGGGGTGTTCTGTTGTGTTTTGTGTCTTCACCCAAAATCACGACTGAAGCGATGACTCCGCCGTGGCGTGGTCAGAAATGGGGTTATTTTGGACTTTCATCTACTTGGCTAAAGGAACGGGCGGGTTTGATCCAAGATCACCTTGATGTCTCCGGTGCCAAAAAAATATTTGCAAGTCAGGCACTAATAAAAAGATAGGATCTGTACCCTATGATTCAACCGTGTACATGAAACACAAAAGAGTGCTGAATTTCTCAAGTATGTAGTAGTTCGGCTGGTTTCTTCAGCCCAGGGACGTGTTTTCTACATCGCTGCTCTTTTTTTTTTTTTTTTTTTTTAAATACTAAAATGTAATGCTGATAATCTGTACAATTAGGGGGAAAATGAGTGGAGAAATTAAGTAGATTATTTTCAAAGCACTCTTTGAAGCAGTAATTTCAGCCCTTTCTCCAACAAGATAAAACAAGAAGTACTTGACCGATATGAATTCCTCAATCCTCACTCTTCCCTTCCCTGGTCTTTTCACTGGAGGTGCTGATGAGCAGTGAAACGTTCAAAATGCTGGGCTATGCAGTGGTGTAAGATGCCCAGAGCCTAGTAATTCAGTGAGAGTTTTCTGTAAGCCTTCGGTCTCGGCGGAAACCCTGACAATGGCCTGCTAGCCGCCCAGTCTTGACCCAATGGAAATTGTAGAAAGACAAGTCTACTTCTTTCCCATACAAGACCTATATACCAAAGGTCTCTAAAAATAGAAGAGGTCCTGGTTTTTATCTTTGAGCATAGCACCGAGGCAGGTTTTAAGGAAAATGTAAGGGATGTAAGCACAGTCACAATACTTGAGGGCCTCAGGTGGAGTCCAAAGCTGAGGACTTGTATATATCTTGCGGACATCCATTAAATGCATACACTGTTACCACAGAATCCTAAATGGTTCTAAGAGTGCATCAGAGACTGAAGAAAAAAGTCAGGGTGTCTTGGGAGACACTATGGGTTACCTCCCCAACAACCACTCCCTTTTTCTTCGTTGCTAACAGAACCCTATTTTATTCATGTCTTCAACTCAGAGAAAATGGATGTCACTGCCAGCTCAGGAGTAAATCTTGGGTAATAAAGCCGGTAATGGTGTTTCCATTTCCCTTGGTAGGTTTTGGTTTAGCACTGCACATCTGACCCAGATATGGGCAATGAGACTGACTGGAAAGAAGGTCAACAGGGAATTTCTAGGGAGGATTTCCTCACTCTTGAGAGGGAGGCACTGGAAGAGTTGATCTCTTTCCATCTTTGTTGTTTCAACATCTGGATGTGATGCCTGGAGCAGCTGCAGCCATTTGAAACATGAAGGAAGCCAGCATGAGGGTAAAGGTTACGATGGTGAGCTTACAAGAGAGGAATCCAGGTCTTGAATGACATCACTGGGCCTATGATCATATCACACCTACAGCTGTCCTACTTCTGAACTTCCTGTAACATGAGATAATAATTGCCCTATTTAAGCCAAGTTTGAGTCAGAGCACAATTTGATACTGTACCCATTTGTCCATTATGGAGGGGTACCATTTATATTTTTAGCTCAGATACAAGCATGCCCACATATCTGAATTTAAATCTTATTCATTAAAATTAAACTGGTATCTATATGTTACTGGTGGGTTTTTAAAATTGGTAAAATTGGTAAAATTGGTGGGGTTTTAAAATTGGCACCTCAATTCTTTTGAGGAGCAGTTTGTCAATTTCTGTCAAGAGTTACTCAATTTTGATCCAGAATTTCACTTTTTACCTCAGGGAAATCATCCAAAGCATGGAGAAGCAGATAGCCTATATTTGATGGAGTACTATTTACACATGAAAATGATTACTGAAATTGTTAGTAAAGTGAAAAAATTATTATGATAAGTGAAAAAAAGAATACCGTAGAGTTGGCTCCGGGGGGGGGGGGGTGGTGGCAGAGGGAGAGAGACTCTTAAGCGGGCTCCACGCCCAGCCCAGAGCCTGATCCCACAACTCTGAGATCCTCACCTGAGCCCAACTGAAGCCACGTAACCGACTGAGCCACCAGGTGCTCCATTATAAAGCTGACTCTGGAACAACATGGGTTTGAACTATGCAGGTCCACTTCGGTGTGGCTTATTTTTTGGTAAATGCAACACTGTACTCTATGTCTGTTCCTTATGATTTCTTAGTATTTTTCTTCTAGAGCTTACTTTATGGTAAGAATAGAGTATATAAGAAATGTAACATACAAAATATGTGTTCATCGACTGTTTATGTTACTGGTAATATTTCTAGTCAACAGGAGTCTATTTTAAA
Source organism: Nasua narica (assembly GCA_028533885.1). Classification (NCBI taxonomy): domain Eukaryota; kingdom Metazoa; phylum Chordata; class Mammalia; order Carnivora; family Procyonidae; genus Nasua; species Nasua narica. The sequence goes on along the minus strand of CM052803.1, from coordinate 23,913,995 downwards.
TTAAGTCCCTTTTGGGAAGTCAAACATTCTACGGGGATTTGTGACTGTGCCAGGGATCAGCACTCCTAACCCCTGTGCTGTTCAAGGATCAAAGGTAGTAATAACACGAAAACAACAACGACAACCACAAAACTGAACATATGTGTATGTTTAAGAGTTCGGACTAAAACCTACCAAAGACAGTTACAGAGGTTGGCGTCGTGGTCGGGGGTTAGGGGTGAGTTCTTTATTTCCCAGTCTTGCTTTTCCAAATTTCCTAAATAGAAAATACATATATATTCACAATTTCCACACTACATTATTCAGCTGGTTAGTACAATTTATGGGCAATGCCGATTGAAAATGTCTAGAGATGGAGATTGGGATAGCCTGGGGAAAAGACTTGAGGCAGATGCAGAAAGCTCATTAGCACCAGGATTTCTTCACAACTAGTTGGATTTTCTTTTAAAGTCTGACTCTTTTCTTTCTTTAGTTTGGTCTCTCTTCTCTCTCTCTCTCTTTCTCTGTCGCTCTCTCTTCCTTCTTTCCCTTTTTTTTTCTTTCTTTCTCTCTTTTCAAGCAGATGATTATCCCATGATTTGGGTAAGGTGAACAAGAATAGTTAACAAGTGTGGGATGGTGAGCTAAGGCACCATCCCTGAAAGCAGCCCACTGGGGAGAATTCCTAATTCCAAATAAGAAAAAAAAAAGCCAACTGCTTTGATTTGAGTATTCTGCTGCAGAATAAATTTGCCTAGAAGCGCAGAAGGGTACAAGGTGGGGACTGGGAGGTAATAGTGCATTCTTTTATTTTTTTTCTTTTCTTTTTTTTTTTTTTAGTGCATTCTTTTAAATAAAAGCAGGGACACGGATGCTCCTTCTGATCCAAGCCAACAACAGCACTATTGACAGAGTCCCAAAAACGCTCATAGTATTCTACATAATGAAGAGGGATTGTTGGCATCGGAGGAACCAGAAATATTCCGTAGATTAACTGCTTCCTTCATTGCTAATGACTGCCCAATTTCTTTAGACTAATTGGTGCAATCTACATTTTTGCAGCAAAGATGAAGTATCAACTTGATTTGGTGTCGATAAAAAATTGATGGATGCTTCTAACTGCTACTTTCCAACAATACACGGATTATTACTACTATAATTATCATAAATGACAAAACATGGGCAAGTGGTGATTACAAGTCTAATTCTATCCCGAGGTTTTAATGGCATAAACCACTCAGGCTTTACGCTCGTGATTTACTGCATCATCAAAATCCCTGGAAGGATTACCCTTGGGTGAATGCCATCATTATCTTCCCAATAATACACTGGTTTGGCCCAACTCGGAAGAAATCATCAAGACTGTGTTCTTAGAAAAGCCCCGTTCAATACGGAAATCTCTAGTTTGTGAAGGACGCAGGTCCCTGCCAGACTCAAGTTCTCTTCGTTTCTGGGCGTTAGAGTCATATTTCACTCTGACACGGACGGAGCCTGGGGTGGGGAGGGGTCCCTGACTCACACGACAGCCTACCAAGCTATGTGCCAGAGCCTAGAGATGGTGTTTCTAGCTTGGTTATGGCCAACCAAACATCACCAGAGCGCTACCAACCAGGTGGAGAGAGGAAACAGGACAAATCTCACAAGCTCCCCAACACATGGTTGGGTGCGAACGCTAGAGCCCCATTGTCCCCTTCTCTGGGGAAAGGGGACAGAGCCAGAGTCTGTTGTTATTCTGGGGGGATGCTGTTGGCACCGAACAACGAAACACATACAACGAAACATACTCAACAGGCCCCTGCGGAGGCAGCTCCGGTCCCAGAGGAAGACCCTGGATGGCAACTGCAAACTACAAGGCCCCCAAATTCCAAGGGAGTCACCAGGAGTGAAGCAGTGAAAGGGAGGGGTGGTGGCCGGAGACGCCCCTCTCACATGAGCGCGACCCCCGGTTGCCAAGTGACTCTTGCCAGCTGGAAGGGAACCAGTACCGTCCAATCTCCTGTCTCGTCTGGTTTTCCCAGAGAAGTCGGCCATCTTTGTGTGTAGTGTGAAATATCTCGGTTTTAAAATGTTGGCAGACGACTGCATTTCTCAGTGTGATGGTTAAGAGAGTGGCTTCCGGGATCAGGCTGCCCGGGGCCGGACGGCAGCCCCACTAGCATCTGGGATGCACTCCTTCATGCGAACGCTGGTTTTCCTCATACGTAAAATGGGCACGCTAACCACCACCGACTTCGGGGAGTTGTCTTAGAGGATGAAATGAGAGAAATAAATGACAGTGCGTACAGTAATTCTGACACGTAGGAAGGGCTCAGCTGTGACTGCTGTTACCTGAGGCGGGATCTGGCCTGCTGGCTCTCAGGCTGTGACCTCTGCTGCAGGAAGAAATGATGTATGAGGCAAGAAAAACGGCCAAGAGCAACCGCTGAAAGGCTGACCGCGTGAGTCAGAGTTCTGTCGCCCCTACTTGCTGGAGGCCGAATGACCTTGTAAGACACCTTGGGAAGCCTCAGCTTTCTCGGCCAACCGACTGGGATAATAAAACATCCGCTTGGTAGAGAGTCGTGAGGATGAAATTTAAAAGCCAACGCACGGCACGAGGCACAGAGGGTAAACACGAAACAAATATTCATAGTTATTATTCACGTTATTTTTTAAGCTGAATTTTTCCGAAGCCTCAGAATTTTAAATCTTTTTTTTTAAAGCTAGTCCAGATCTCCTTTTCCTGTCTTTTCCCTATGGGCATTTTTGCCATGGGCATAGCTTTACTATTTTATTATGCGTTATGAACCATGAGAAATTTTCCCTTTTGAAAAGTCACCTATGCGGCTTTTTAAGGTGGTGCTTCAACTATTACAATTGTCACCAAGGGCAAAGAACTCTAGCAACAGACAACTCCGTGTGTAAACAGTATGGGTAACATATATTCTTAGGAGTGAAAGCTGCTACCGTACTTTGCACGAAAACGCAATTGTTTTTATAATATGTAAATATCTGCTAAGATCTGCTTCAAAGGAATCTGCAACTGAAATGTCCAGTACATTTAAAAATGCCAAGAAGGGATGCCTGGGTGGCTCCATTGTTGAGCATCTGCCTTTAGCTCAGGCCACGATCCCAGGGTCCTGGGATTGAGCCCCGCATCAGGCTCCCTGCTCCACGGGGAGTCTGCTACTCCCTCTTCCTCTGCCTGCTGTTCCCCCTGCTTGTGCTCTCTCTGTCAAGTAAATAAATAAAATCTTACAAAAAAAAAAGTAAAAGTACCTGAAAAATCACGTATGTTTCAATGCACACCCTACTAAGCAAGCTAGGTTTGTGTGAACGGCTCAGAAGGGCATTAGCAAAAAGCTGAGCCCTGATGTGGACTGCCCAGTGCAGTCGACCAAAATTCTCTCACACACCAGACTAAAGGAGGTTCACGGTTTGCATCCTGGTGCAGCTCGCTTTGGAAGGCCCCTGGCAATTTCATCTCAAAAACAGGCACCATTTCAATAGAATCACCGCAGCCTCCCGAAAACGGAAATGTATACGTATCACTAGCAAAGAGAGATGCATTTCCCTTAAGAAACTTGCAAGTTAGGTCCAGATTATACCACGAGTGCCAACAGGCACGCACTGCTGAAGCTGGTCGTGTTCAGGTCACCAGAGTTCCTCTGCTACTTACTTGTGACTTTCAAATACCCTTTTCGGAGCATGGAGAATCTTGTATGTCACAGCTATTTGGGCAAATAAATTAACAGATACGATCCGGTATCCTGAGAACCACCAGACTGTCAGGTCGAGGCTCCCACTTCCAAGTATCAAGTTTTACTCTGTGACTCACCAGGTAAATCTCTGAGCCTCTCCAAAGCTCGGATCACTGAAAAGTGAGTCAACTAATACAGAAAGGCTGTGCTTTGCAAATCAGAGTCATCGGAAAGTTTCCAAAAAAGAACTGCCGCTCTAGAGAGGCATCTCCGTAGCTTGTTGTTTTATACTGTAGTCGTGGTGGGCGTTGCAAAACGGGATGCAAACTAACTTAATTTACTCTGAGATCATTTAAGTATTAAAAAGAGGTATGCTCCTAAGGCCATCCTTACTGACTTCAGTGTCATATCCTTGCGAGTGTGGAGACCATCCAACGTGCAAGAGTCGGAGGTGGGTGAGATTAAAGCATGGCTCCCTCTGGAAATATTCTAATGTAGCTCCCCCCTCCTTCCTCTACCCCCCAAAAGACTCACGGTTGAAAAATGCCCAAATCCAATAAGAGATATCGCTTACTGTCGGGGATGCACATACCAGAGGAAGTGCTGGGGATAAAGGAAATCTGTGAATCAGAGAAAGATGTTGGTATGCAAGATTGAAGGTATACCAGCTGGCCCACTGCTTCAGCTGGCTTCCAGGGGCCAGGAAGAAATTAGTCTCACAGTTCAGTTGAAAGAACACCTGGCCATTCACCCGGAGGCAAAAATTCACTGTTGAACAGGGTCATCTTTGTTTTCATGCCAGACACACCTAGGAGCTAAGTTATGTAAAATCCTGGGACTCTCGCTGTCCTACAGCGCGCACCTTCATAAAAACCAGGAGGTGGGCATGGAGGCCCAGGAACGGGTTGTAAAAATACTAGTGTCCGCGGGAGTGATCTTAAGGGCCAAGATGGTCTTCCTCCGACTATTGTAACCGGGTTGAAGCGTGTCCTATTGATTTCCCACATACATTTTCCCGAAGATTGACAAATGTGAAGAGCTGGGAGGAAAGGAATTGTATTAAAGCCAAAGCATTAGCGCTCTGGCCGCAACCAAAAAGCCACGAGAGAGCTCCTGAGGCTTACAAGGGTGGTTAATTTGCTCCGTGCTCCCCGGTCATTTGGGGCCTGCCTGCACCAGGCTCCTTGCAGCAGTCGGGAACCAACTCAGCTTTCTCGTTGGGATGCAGGTCCGGGAGTGTGGGAAACGTCATTTTACCGCTGAACCCTCCAATCGGAGGCTAATTCCTCTTCCTCCAAAGGAGAGTCAGGTTGAGTCTTGCCGTGAGGCGCTGAGCAGCGTGGCTGGGTGTGGTGAGTCCTGGAGGAAGTGACATGATGGCAGCAGAGATTACTGACCTGGATCCGAAGCAGAAAGGCCAGATGTGCCACCCACACAGGAGGCAGGTGGGGCGGTGGCGGGGGGTGGGGGCGTTGGTCATAGAGGAGTTGACAGTGCAGCGGGGGTGGGGGGAGTACTGGCAAATCGCATGGCCACAAGACTCGGTGGGAGACCTGGGCAGACCCTATCTGGAATGCAGCCTGGGAACGGGGCCCTTGGATGACCCTTGGATGACACCACCTTAGCCCCTGGATCAGGCACTGATCTTCATGAAAACCCAAACCTGCTGATTCTGTTGCACACTTGTTCGTCTTCATTCCCCTTTCTTGACCTGCTCATGGGCATCCTCCATTTTTCTTTCTTGCTCTTATCTCCCAGGCTTGCCAAGCCTTGCAATATTTTTTTTTTTTAAAGGGAGGTATAATTGACACCTTTTAGGAACACGGTTTCATAGATGAAGAAGAATTTTAAATTTGGAAATCATTTTAAACTTGCAGAGAAGTTATAGGAACAGTACTGAAAAAACCACCCATCTATCCTTTATCTGAATTCATCGACTGTTCACATCTCCCGGAGTATTTGACTGCTGCGGGCAGTCACTGGTCAGTTAATGTGCACATGCCCCACGCCGACGGCAGAGTGACCCTGTGCTTGGGGCCGCACAGAGAGCACAAGACGACTGTCCCTTTCCTCAAAGACTTATCATTCAGTTGTTAGGCACCAACAAGATGGCCACCCGCCGCACTCAATTTGCTAGACTCCTTCCTTGAACATAAAGTCTGAGCTTTTGGAAATATCTTTACCCATGCATACTGAGGTAGAGAAGAAACTGAAAGAAACTATAGTTCCTAATAGGAACTGTAATTTGGCAATCCAGCATTTCCCCGAATGGGCCAACCAATTATCAGTAACTTGGCATATTAAGGGGCATGAAGTGGGGAAAAGGAGGGGATGGTAGGCCCTGGTCAAATCATTTGGGAAACATTTATTCAGACAAGGTTAATCAAGTAGCTTTGTAAACTGCAGTTTTTCCTCAGAGCCTTTAATGGGCTCCGCTAATGGGCTTTGCGAATCTCCAAGAAAGGGAGGGGATGTATAATATTCCCTATTTCACAGATGACACTGAATTAGCTCACAGGATTCATGTGCCATTGAACGCCCTTGGAAGTGCAAAGGAAATTCACACTCTCAAAGACAAAATGAGAAAAATGTGTGAAGCAACCGGCAAACAATGGAAAAACATCATAGCCCAAGTCCATGACCATAAGTAATGAAGTGGTATCGAATGAAAGAGGATGATTAATCAGAGAAAACAGGAAACTAAGAGAAACAGAACCTCAGTAGAATATTTCTGCCATATTATTGGTAGATTTATTAGTTTTAAACTGTTATTATTCAAAAACCTCAATCAGCTCTCAGGCACTCATTGGATCGAGTCTAGACTTAGCAGAGGTAATAGAAGGAGCTGGGAACCAACACGGAGTCTCTATTAGGGGCTGGGTGTTGCTTTCTCTTCGAAATTCTTATAAAGTGTGTGAGTTCCATGGACCGTCTGGTCTTGGTCTCTCCTGTATTTTTGGCACCAGCGCAGGGTCTGACACTCCGTGAATACTTCCAGAATCAAAGTGAAACTCTGACTTATAGTGAGATAAGAAACTCATCAGATGGGCTTCTTCTGTAGGTTACGTTCAAATGTTTCGTTCTCAGACTGCAGATGTCCTGAGTTGATGCCCACAGCGTGCGGACAGGGTTTTATTTGGCTTGTAGAGGGCTTTAAGATAAATCAACAAGATTTAAGAGTTGGGAGATTTTCAGCAAAATCCAGATCTCCAGTGTCTTCTGAAATATCAGAACATTCGGCCGCCACGGACCAGCGTTCTCCTAAGGCCACAGCCAGGGCAGCGTGAGTGGTGGCCACAGCAGAGGGGCAGGATCAGTGTCCTGACCACTCAAATCTCCACACCAATGGTCTCCGCCGCCAGTGATCAGCGGCTGGTGCTCCTGGCCCTGGAGGCAGCTGAGCTTCTGACTCCTGAGTTATACTAACAATCACCAGCTTATATAACGCTTACCAGGGGCCAGGTACCACGCTGAATAACTTACAGCTTTTAACTCATGACAGTCCTATGAGGTGCGTGTGCTTTCTTTTTTCTTCCTTCTCTAGAAAACCAGAACAATCTCCTTCTCCACCCATATGGTCCTACTGAGCCCCTTTGGTAGACGGAACTATAAGAAATTGGCATTATTTTTTATAGCGTCAAAGATACTTGAGAATTGGTTCAACTTAATGAAGACATTTCCTCCCCGGGCTTCAAAACACAGAGAAGTGACCTTCTCATAGCCCTTCTGACCTACTTCTCTGGGTCACAGTTCTTACGTATGGCTCAAATGACGTCTGAGAGATCGGGAGGTGGGGGTTCTTATATCTCCACTTTACGGACGAAGATCCAAGCACAGAAGGGCTACCTAATTTGTGCCGGCTCTCACACCTAGGAAGTGAAAGAGTGGGTTTTGAACTCGGATCAGCTGGCTCCAGAGTCGTGCTCTTCACCTCAATGGTCTGCTGCTTCGGTTGCCGGGATATACTTTGTTGTTCCCAACTGTTTTCTCATCGGTCGCGTATGTTTATCTCGTATATCCCCCCCAAAGGACACTGGCCTCAACGACACAAAATGGGTCCTATTTTCTTTATGTTTTACTCCAGCAGATTTTTTTTTTCCCTCAAATGCCTTTTGGTTTCACCTGATAAGGAAGATGTATACAAGGAAAGAAAGTAAAGACATTTCACAGCTCCCCTGACCTCCATCAGGAAACTAGCCCAAGTCTGCCCACCCCCCAAGAGCAAACCCATTATTGACTAAAGCTGCGCAAACTGGCAGCCCATGGCGTTGAGAATGGAGGTCTGCCTTCACACTTTTCACAGTGACCAACACCACAAGCTTGCGTTACACACACTCTAGGCGGATGACTGGAAGGCACACATATTAAGTTTCATCTGTCTCCCATTTGGTTCAATGTGGGTTTACCCCAACAGCTGGCCCGGGGCCTATCCTTTCACTTAAATTAGTTCTAGTGCTCCACAGTTCTGATTTCCTGACAAAGCTCTCTCTTTATCTACCAGCGGCATAAGAGTTTTGTCTGGGCAGAAACTGCGGTTGGTACAATTGGGCCAGTGAGGGCACTGAGCATTTCCATGTGGGGCACGGAGCAGAGAAAGGTATTTTAATTCCCAATTAGTCCATATCAGCCAAGGAAATGTATTTTCCATTATTTCTTTACTCTGGATCCTGATTCATAAAATATCTTAGCGAAAACACATTTTACGTTACTGAGTCTTTGATTTCCCGGGGAAACTAATAAATAATCAACAAAAATATGATTAAAGACTGCTTGAACTACCATCCAAAAAGGGACTCTAGCCAGCAAAGAATCTTTCTGATCCAAATCTTTTTATTCCTAGAAACAGAATTCTTACTTAGCCTTTCAAAAGCCTGATGAAGGCTCCAGCTAAGTTTTGACATAAGATTTTCATATTCAAAATATCTGTTGAAATAAGGGGAGAAGGGATATGGATCTTGAAACTGCATTAGTCTGAAATAGAGCTTAGTAAGCTAGAAAAGGAAATTACTTCTCTATAATTGGAATTCTCTCCTAAAAAATCCCTTTGAAATCATGTTCAGCTACTTTCCCATTATGTGTCCCAGAGAAGCTAACTTTAACCCTTTCTGGAATTACCTACCATAAAAATTATTTGATATTTATAAATAGCTCTGGGAAGAGATTCCTGCACAGTGGTCGGTGTCCTCAAAGAACTTAATAATGAACGAGGAGCTCCCAAGAGTCATAGACATAGTTGGGAAAATGTTTTCTAGGCTATCTCCTCTCACTCATACACTGATGTTTGTATTTATACATCACATTTATCTTGGCCTCTATAGTTCGAAGGCAGATGCCAGCAAACTCCCCAATTTGAGTTCCTTTACCTTTGCAATGACTACTAAGCTCTGCTCCAACATAGTTCTTTAAGCTCTTTGAAGGCAAGGATTGGGTTTGATCCTCCCTTGTACCTTCAATCCTAATAATATACAGTCGTTGCTTGATAAATGCTTCATGAATCGTGAGTGAATGAATGAGAGCCAGCTAGGTAAGCAGGGCACATGACTTGACTTCTATTCTCTTCTGGTATTCTCCTCTATAAAATGGTCATATTAGCTTCCTCAAAGGACTCTCATGAGGATTAAATGATATAAGTAATACAACCTGTATTACATTAGCACAGTGCTTAGGACACACCTGTATTACACAGCTAACACCAGAACTATTATGATAACTATATACACAGTTTACATATAAAGAAGATTCTAAGCCAAGTCCTACGAAGGCTATAGAAAAATGGGATGGAAGAAGGTCCTCCTCCCTTTTACATCTACTTGATATGAAGACGAGAAACCTGCTACTACCTGGAGAGATATCTCACAAGGCTATGGTATTCCACTGAATTTCCACGTCATCACATACGTAGCTTCATCACGTTAGAGTCAGTGCCTGGCGTCACAACCAAAAGAGGGGTCATCTGGCCTACGGGAAAATTCTCATGTGTATGTGTGACATAGGCTGTTTTGTATCTGTCTTCTTTTCCTAAGCATGTCAACTCATTCAGTAGTATGCAGTGCCTAACACGGGTGTTTGGTAACCTGGATAGCTAGACCCTCCTTCCCTGGGTACCTTAGCTCGTAGTTATAATGTGCAACAGCAACTCAGTTTGACTTGGAAGATAGTTATTTTCCACAGAGTAACCCAACACGGGAAATTCTGCTGCTTTACTTGTGAAAATTTTCAGAGTGTTTTCCCTAAAGATGAAACATGCTACGTAAAGCTAATAAAACGCCTTTGAGTCGATTTCTTTATTTTTTACTTATTTTCTCAATTATCATTTTTAAACATTACAACACGATAACGATTATCTGTAACTTTGAAATCAGAAGTAACATCAGTTTTGGTACAATGTGTTTTGTGTTTCAACAAAAAATTTAGAGGGAAGTCCCTACAAACTATGAAGTGTTTGCAAATAGAAGGTAGTCTGTAAGTCATGTAGGATGGACCTTATTTTATTCCTATCAAGAATTAAAGTACAGAGGCTACTACTCTTCTTTGTTTCAGAGTAATATAGCTTAATGTTCTCAGAGAAATTATATTCTTTCTTAGGAAGTAATAACATTAACCATGACACCTACTAAAGAGATGTCAGAATATAAAATAACTTCAGATAATTTTTTTTATAGCAAGGCTATCAAAGGTAGGATAGAGATGTGTGTGTGTGTGTGCGCGCACACACGCGCGTGCAAGCACGCGCACTTGTGTTTAGAGAGAGAGGGCGAGAGAGAGAGAAGACACAGAGTCCTCTTTAAAACTCTAAACTATTTCTATCATATTTCCCAGGACAGTACCTCCATAGAGACTTCTGCATGGACATGTAAGGCCAGGGAAGGAAATGTGACATGGAGGCATAACACCAGGAAAATCAACATAAAGCTCATTTCTCTACTGTACGCTTAAGGGCTAATTGAATACAAGTGGGTGAAAATAGATGGCAAATGATGTCGACAAATTAACTTATTTTTGTTGAGGCACAGTAACAGGTGTTGGCTAGATCCTGCCTTCCCACACATCTGTACCTAGGACGGCATGATCATATTTGGAGCTCAAACAAATCCCTCAACAACTCTTGGAGGAGGCATCAGAGGTCGGCCAGAAACTCTTCAGGTTAGCCAGTCCCAAGCCAGTCTCAGAGCCTCCCTCCAGATCTGATAAAAGGCTGGAAAAAGCACCGTTATCTCTTTAGTTCTTCCTAGCATTCTGTAAGGGGTCGCCACTGCAAAGCCTGGGCCAATATATCTCATAGTATTTCTTCTTTCCCCCAGGCTGTGTGTAAAATGGCGGGATAGCTGGCTTTCCACATTGAGAGCCACCCAAGGGAGAAGGCGCCAAAGTGAGCCCACCCGACTTCCCGTGGAAAGTCAACCCAAGCCTGTGTTTCTTTCTTTCTTTTTTTTTTTTTAAAGATTTTATTTATTTGACAGAGAGAGATCACAAGTAGGCAGAGAGGCAGGCAGAGAGAGAGAGGGGCTGAGGAGAGAGCCCAACACGGGGCTCGATCCTAGGACACTGAGATCATGACCTGAGCCGAAGGCAGAGGCTTTAACCCACTGAGCCACCCAGGCGCCCCAAGCCTATGTTTCTCTACTTCGCTAGCAAACCAGGTGCTGTGCAGGTAACCTTCAAACACTCCAAACACCTTATAGAATAACTTAAAATGGAATTAGTCTAGAAGGTAAAATAAGCATGGAAAAAAGTATCTAATGAAATTAGAATGAAATTCTCTAAAGTCTAATTTGACATCCTGATGCTGGAGTTATCTGAATTTACAAATGACAGACGAGGTACACTGTGTGGCTAAGAGACACAGGACATATGTGTATTGAGAACACAGAGTAAGGAATAATCCCATTTCCTGCCTTTGAAGAGCTTCCAATGTGATGTTACAGACCAAAATAGAAAAAAAATTAAGTCGACATAAATACAATGCAAAATTACAGAAGTGTTAAGGAGAGGAAGAGTATTTTGGAGACTGAATGGATGGAAGTGAGTAGACTGAATTATGAACAGTATTTTGCAAACTCTCAATTAGATCACAATTTCAAGGTCCGTTAGTTTTTTTTCCCATGGCTCTGGGTCCTCTCTGGCATTCTGGCCTCCCCTCTATCAGGATATACAGACACGTGGCAAAGGTGCCCAGGTAAATGGTTTTGACCGATTCATACTGCAAGGGGCCGCCGTAACTAAACGGGGCTCCCCACTCTCAGCTGACAGCGGGGCGTGCTCTAAGGCTCATTCATTCATCCCCCACTTATTTATTGAGTGCACATATGTCAGGCACTGAGCTAGGCCCTGGAGATCTAGCTGTCCCTGCTCTCAGGAGAGAAGGTTTCATTCAGTGTGGGATACACTGGCTAAATCATCAAACAAATCGGAATTTCTCAGATACAGTTGGGTGCTTTGAAGAGAAAAGGACAGGATGAAGTAACAGCCTGTGCAGGGGATGGAGAGGTAATTTTACCGCAGGGGGTCAGGGGGACCTCTCTAAGGTGACATCTGAATGACAAAAATTCGGAGGTCAGAAGGGCAGAGCACATCAGGCCAAGAGAGGTGCAAATGCCAAGGCCTGGAGACAAAAACACGGTTTATGAGCTGTAGGAACAGATGCGGGGGTGGGGGGGGGGGTTGCACAGAGGGGCAGGCAGGAAGGAGCCAGGTGCTGGTAAGGAGACTGGTTTTGTTCTAGATGTGACAGAGGAGCAGGGAAAGGACATGAGCTCCTGTAAGGTATTGTTTTTTAATTTAAAAAACTTTTGGCAACATCTTTATTAAAATATAACTCAAATGCCATAGGATTTACCCATGTAAAGAGTACACCGGCATGACTTCTACTACTTCTACTGTGTTCCTTTTCGCCCACTCCGGCCCGATGACCATGAAGGCACTCTCCGACTTGACTGATCTGCCTGCTCGGAACATTCCACATAAAGGGAATTGTAATATGTCACAAAAACTTTGAGACTGGCTTCTTCACTTACCATGTTTTCAAAAATTTACCCATACTGTAGCAAGTATCAATACCTCGGGTTTTTGTTTTTGTTTTTATTGCCCAGTTACAGTCCATTGTACAGATATACCACATTGTGATCACTCATTCAACTTGATGGACATCTGGGTTGGTTCCATTTTTGGCTCCCAGGAATAATGCTGCTGTGAACTTCTGTGTGTAAGTTTTACATAGATACATGCTCTCATTTCCCTTGGAGAACTAGGAGTGGAACCGCTGGATTGTGGAGTAATCCTATATTTAAGCTTCTAGACTGTTTTCCAAAGCGCATACGGCATTTTATATCCCTGCCAACAATGTATGAAGGCTCTAATTTTTCCCTATCATCAACGGCACTTGGCGTATTTGTCTTTATGACGGATAGGTTTTTAAAAGATCTGAAAAACATTTAAGGATCATTGCTTTTAAAAATAATTGTTAAAGTCACTGCTTATTAAGAGTTTTGAAGAGCTGAAGTGCTTCTGGAATTCTAAAGGGTAATGTGATATGCAAGAGGAGCAGAGGTCTTTTTCCATGGAACCGCCACCCAGTGGAAAATAAGGATGGAGAGGCTGAAAGTGGAAAATGGATGTTTGCTTAGAACTTGTTCAAAATGCATCTAGCTTCATAACCAGATAAAGAGACTACTGCACTCCTGTTAGTAGCTTCGGGTTTTCTCCCACTTGTTTGTTTGTAGGTGGCAAAAAGCAAGCATTCAAGTAGAAATTTGTCAGTTTCCCGCCAAAGTGTTTGGAACACAATGTTACCAATCACGTGGCCCAAAGGAAGCCCTTTCTGGGGCCAAAGCCTACTGGGGTTGGAATGCTGAGAGTGAATCTGGCGGCTTCCAGGCCACTTGAGAGCACAGCCCCGTGATCTGAAACACTGAAAGGCTAGTTCCCAAGGGGCTGTGGGAAGGACTGAGTCCTGGGAAACCAGTGCAGGGATCCTAAAAGCCGTAAAGTGCAGTAGGTGGATTGACGTGCTCTCCAAACTTCACCCTCATCGTGGCACAGGCCCAGCAGAAGCAGAGGATGAGCAGGAGATCCAATGGACTGCCTACCTAAGTCCTCTCTTATGCTTGGTGAGCAAGGGGAGCAAATCTTGAAGTCATCAAAGTAAGCAAGAGTCAAAAATTACACGCAAAAATCCCTGGAGTTGAACACAAATATTTACCTGCTACTTGTAGTTCAATAGACCCCTTTTCGGTAAGCCCAACATAGCTAGGTTTTCCCCTACATTAGAATAGAGATATTTCTTCCGTGCAGCACCAAATGATCAGTTAGGCACCAAACAACTGCCTTATGTATAGGGGCCATTTGGTGAAAACAAAGAACAAGAAACATAAAACACCATACCTTCGAGGTATAGACTCATACTCAGAATAGGAAGGAATTTACCCTCAGGAGAGGTGGGCACGGATTCTGGCCTCTGTCTCACATTCACTCCAGGGCAAATGCTTAAGGAATGGAAGAGCAAGGAAAGATCTACATTGTGTTGCTATTTCTCTGTCTCTGTCTGTCATTAAGTATAAGCTAGTTAAAAATATGTATGATGCAATTCACTGAAATCAGTTTCAGAAATCCAAAGTTGAGACAAAAGCCATCTTTGTCATAGATCATAAAGACAGAGACTCAATCGCCAAAGGGATGTGAGATCACAGGTTTCAGTAATGAAATTCCAGAGACTAGAAAACGCCTTGCTGTGAGGGGCCAACCCTAGAAGTGGAAGGCTATTTAGATCTTATCTAGCTTACACCCCTTGTTTCAGCTCCAAAGCTATTCCGTGACTTATCCAAGGTCACAAGGCTGAGAAATGGCAGAGCCCGGCCCAGGGTGCAGACTGCCTGACCTCTATTTTACAAATTCTGATGAACCAAAGAAACAGTTCAGAGGTAAAAAGTCTACCTAGTGGTTCTGACCTCACTATTCATCACACATTACACCAGTTAAAATGCAATATATGGGTGATTATTGCTGGGCTTTAATCATATTGTGTTGTCTACAATAGGCTGATGGACATGTGCTTTGAAAATCAAATAAAACCACAGAGCTGGTTGTCACTGGCTCTGTTTTTTTTTTTTTTTTTTAATTTACATAGTCTCAGCTTGCCTTTGGGGAATTTATAGACCAAAGCACACCTGTCCCCTGGAGACACTGGGGAAACAGTTCTTAAAGCAGAGTTATTCTCTTTGTTGTTGCAGTCACTTATAATCAGAGAAATCAGAATGTTAGCATGATTCCATAGAATTACACAGCCAACTGCCGTTGGACCAGAATACCCCTAGCAGTTCTAGGAATCACCAGTAGCTGAGAATAATACCCACAATTCAAGATCTGACTTGGGCCCAAAAAGCTAGGAGGACTTTTCCCCCTTATAAATATATCTGTTCTCCATTCTCCACCCCAACCCCCCTCCTATACTTTGAAATTTGAGTAGGACTCCTCTGCCCAGTGACCTGTTGGAATATACTTGCTTGTTTGCTTTCTCCCGTGTTTTTCTTAATGCAATAACTTGAAATGTCAACATGAGGTGACAAGTAAATCCTCAGTCAAAATAAGTTTGCAACCAGACAGGAGGAAGAAAAGAATAAGGACGCGGAGAGCCGGCCATGGAGGCCGCTGAATGGTGGCCAAATCCATGGCCAAAGCACTGATAGAGGCCAACATTTATTATCACCACACAAGATCATTCCTGTCCTCTTCTCGGCAGGGTGTGTTCTCGATCTTTTCCAAAGGAAAAGATCACCATTTGCCCCGGCCCTGTAGCTACTGCAGCAAACAGGAACCGAAAGATCATGGCGCGCTGTCGGGATATAGACTCTGGCTACGTTACTCAAAGGCTGAGATGCTTAAAGGAAGAATATGTATCAATTCAGAGAGGAAAAATGTGTGTTGTTTTTTAAATTTGCCGCTGAGGCAGAAACTTTGCAAGTTACTGCTGCTGTCTGTGACGCAGACGGGAGAGAATCCAGACTTTCCCATTCTACCTTGTAACAGAGCTCGGGAGAATCCATTTTTGGCCTAGTCTTTATGAAAGACGAAGAAGACGAAGGTCAGGGAAGCTGTAAATCACAGAGAGGGAACAATACTGACCAGCCAGCAACTGGCTGCTTTCATGGGGTGTCGGGCAGTAGCTCGAGGAGCTGTACTAAGGGCCCTCCCAGCAAAAACATCCCACGTCGTGAGCGTGTCGCCATTTTAAGCAGTTTCCGTAATCCCACCATAAATTCTTTCCCTTTCTTGCTCGCTTCGGTTGCGTTGGTCCTGGGGCAGCTTGCCTCCATAGGACCTAAGCTGAGAGGGATGAGTTACAAACCCAAATCCCAGTGTTTGCGAAGGGGATTTATGCATTAGGTTCTCTGAAACTTTACCCAGAAAGTCTTCCTCAGTCCTCTGTTGGGTTTCCGGAAGAGAGAAATCCCCTCTGCAGATCTCCCTTTGACTCAGAGCTGGATATGGGCACATATAAATCCTGCTAATGACTTCTGCCTATGGCTGACAGGTTCTGGTCTTTGGTGAAAGCTGGGTTCTCAAAAACTGCTTTTTGTTTATTTCCTAAGATGATTTATAGCAGGACTTCTTTAGCGAGCATCAGCATTCCCCATGACGGCGGGCTGTCAACACCCTTCATTTACTGGGGTGTTCCAAATGGAGGGATCTAATTCAGGCTGTCAGATCTGGGACCCTAAACATTCTAACATTCAGAATTTAAAACCATCTTGCGTAAAACCTAAGGGCCCTGTGTTGGGACTTTCGTTTTTTGGAGATGGGAAGACGTTACCTTCTTAACACATTTCATTCTTGAGATACAGAACTCTTGGTTTTCCTTTGGGAATTTCCACCACTTGGAGGTGGGGGGGGTGGTGGCGGGTGAGGACGCTTGGGGACTGATTGATTTAAGATAATCAGAATATGCCTTATCTCCCTATGGTTATGGGGCTTGCTTCAGGAATGGACACATAATTCATTCAGACTAAGAAGGCATGGTAAGAATCTTGGGCTTCTGAGAAAGAGAAGTATTTCTCCTTTGATGCGATCAGTGATGTGATGGTTGCTGTGGGGTCTGGAGCTACAACCATCCTGAATCCAGAAGAGGCTAAAGCTACCGACTCTCCCCAAAGCCTCAGTTCTGCAGATGGTTATACAAGAAAGAGTATACTATCAAGTATATTTTGGGAAACATTCTGGGCAGTAGCCTCCTTTTGGATGGTAACAATTAACGTAAGAAGAGTATTAAAGGCTCTGGGAGTTCTTACAGAGATGACGACTATTCAATTTTATTTAACCTAATGTTTCCCAAACTCATTTGACCATGGAAACTACCCCCTCTTTAATTCTGCTTAAAATCACTTAACATCTCAAGGATCTAGACTTCTGCGGAACATACATTGGGAAATGATAGCTCTACGCAATGTCTTCATCTCTCATGTCTCATTTATTCCCTTAAAGTGATTATAAAACTTTTTAAATACCAAAAGTATACAGCATAACATAACACACTTTTAGCTCTTACCAGCTTTGCCAATTCTTTTTTTTTTTTTTAAGACTTATTTGTTTATTTTAGAGACAAAGAGAGCAAGCAAGCATGGGGAGGGATTGAGGGAGAGAGAGAATCCTGAAACAGACTCCTTGCCTCAGCACAGAGCCCGATGCGGGGCTGGATCCCAGGACCCTGAGATCATGACCTGAGCCGAAGGCAGAGGCTTTAACCCACTGAGCCACCCAGGCGCCCCCCAGCTTTGCCAATTCTTAATGAAAAAGAAAAACATCTAAATTGAATGTGGCGAAGATTTGGTTTCTAAATCTTCTATTTCTCTCGTGCCTCTTTATCTTAACGCCCATTGCCTTTGTATTGAATATCCCATCTCCCCTTTCCGCACCATTCTTTGCCTGGTGATACCCTCTTCCTATTTGAGACTCAGCTCAGCTATTACCCGCCCCCCTCCCACGAAAACTTTCCTGTTCCCTCTTGTTCCCAAGCCCATCATGGTTCTATGGTACTCCTCTGAATTCCCAGAGTTCCCTGCATGTACCCCTATCCAAAGATAGCAATTATCATATTCTTAGCTAATTGTCTGCTTATTCGGTGGTCTCTTTTATTAGACGAAAGGTTCCGAAAAGACAAGAAACGGTCTTTTCTTTCTGCGTCCTCAATGTCCCAGGCAGTGCCAGGACTATCGGAGAGACACTAGTTCAGTGTTTCGTGACTAATGAATGCTGCAGGGTTTCTCGGCGGGTCCTCCCCACAAGGGACATCAGTGTACAAGTCAGTCACCAGATTTCTTGACGACTGTGCTGTCCTGTCTTCTGTTCATTTGACCCTGCCACCATCTTCCTCTTAGGATGCTGTCTCCACTTTGATTTTTCCGTCTCAAAGCAAGTGAATCGCTAGGATGTCCTCTGCTTCGAGCGGCAGAAAACTAACTCTCAAAAGCTTAAGCCATCAGGATACTTATCTAAGACGTCTGGAGGGGAAAGGCTTTATGGTTGGTCATCGTGGGCTTTCCTTCCATTTATTCTATCAGCATCAGTGTCCTAGTTTTTCTGTCTTCCTACGAGTCACCTCATGGTTGCAAGCTGGCTGCCACAGCTCCTGCTTCAGAATCCTGTCCTCCCACTGTGTGCTGAGGCCAGAAGCCTTCATGAGGCTCTGTCTTTTTACCAGGGAGAAAATTCCTCCTCAGAGCCCCTGGCCCACTTCTCCACATAGCGCCCAGGTCAGAACTTGGGCCGTGTGGCCCCCCAGCTGGCCAGGGAAGCGGGGAAAGTAGAGCATCTGGCCCAGAGGAATAGAAACACCATGATTAGCTTCACCTGACTGGGGTTCACCACCTGTGGCTGGCAGAGGAGCCAACCTCCCCGAAATCAAGGGGCTTCTATCCACCACCTGGACAAAACTGGGCTCTAATTAGCAGGGATGAAGAAGGCCGGGGACAGCTAAGGGTCGGGCTGCCGGGTGGGCGACACAGCGTGCCTGCCACTGTAACCCCGGTACGGGTGTCAGGGTACCAGGACCATGAAACCAGAAGCTTCGCGTTTCGAGGCTGCTGCTTCTCCCTCATCAGCTGCGGGCTGGTGGCCGCCCTCCCCCCGTCCCCGGGTGACCTCAGCGTGCGGTGTTCATTCGCTCTAATGGGCGGTGTCCTCGGTGTATCATGTGAGCTGACTAATGACGTTTAAAATAGACGAGAGGCTTCCATTCATCCAACTTCTTAAGTTAGGCATCTCGTGACATTTCTTAAGGCAGGAAAACATGTGTTCAGGCATTCATCCGACAGTTCCTCTGCCTCTCCCCTGGGGCAGTTTTGGGTCCCGGAGATGATCAAGACAACCTCTGCCCTCAACAGGCTCACTGTCTGGTGAACGAGACAAACATTGACACGAAGAGCTAAGCCAAACATGACAAGGACCATAATTAAGATCTGTAGACAGTGCCACGGACCGGAGAGGAGGTCAATGTGCCGGGCGGGGGAGGGATGCCAACGGGGCCTCTGCAGACAGCCGTGGGGGCTGTGTTCCGCCCATCTTGCAGAAGAGGACGGGGAAGCCCTGGCGACGGACGTCCAAAGCCCTCTTGAAGGAGGAAACATTTGCACGGAGGCAAAGGAAGGCGGCAGGTAGGACGAGGTAAAGAAGGAGTCCACGGCAAGGGGGGAGGAAAGAAAAAAAAGTACAGTTGATGGAAAATTCGAGATGCGGTGAACACTCTGGAGCAGATGTGCCATTGAGGGAAGGGGGTGGGGGGTGAGGGTCACAGAGAGGAGGCTGAGAGGCAGGTAAGGCTTTTTACAACACGCACCTTATCCTTTAGTTGGCACTGGAGAGTCAATGAAAGTTTCAAAACAATAAAAGTAACTCATTCCTTCAAAGGTTAGGGAGGCCAATCCCATTTGCAAATTAAAGAACTACTAAATTGCAGGAGTCCTAGAGCACTCCCAACTCTATTTAATAAACAAAGAAGTTATTATAATGTTCGAGAAAGAGCTGTCAGCTGCGCTTCTAAGTTTTTCAGGGACTCCGGTGAAATGAATACCTGTGTTTTGTCCTTCCATAAAACTGAACAGGTTAGGGATACATCCCATAAATCCTACAATTATTTCGAGCACAAGGCATAGCTTTGCTACATTATCGCTTTTAAATAACACATCACCAGGTTCTCGTTCCTGAAACCACTTCGGGGAAAAATGCTTTCCGAAGTGACATCACCCCCCTTTCCATATAAAATGAGAAAATAAAGGATCATATTCAGAAATAGCAGGCTACAGGAGGAGGATTGGTGTACCTTAAGAGCCTGCTATGGAACCCCCTATTGCCCTGCGAGAAACAAAGAAATAAATTAAAAATATAAGAACCCCCAAATACACATAGTGGAGCTTAAAAGGGGTGGGCTGGTTTTCCCCAAATCCATTAATAAAATAAATCACTGTATTTCATATTCACAGTCATCTCTGAAAGTTCTCCTCTTAATTGCTCCGTGGCATCATGTTTTATTTTAGTAAAGTTCAGATTTTATTGCCAGGGACTAATGGGCATGGAGTCCCTGAGGAACTTGTTTTAAAACATTGACCAGTCAACCATAAAAGGGATATTAAAACAGCTACAGAGGCTAAATAAGAATTAAAAAGTATAGCCACTTATTTTTAAATTAGAATCCTCTTTCGCATTTAGGAATATAATAAAATGTGTCATAAACTTTCTACTTTCATTCCAAAGTATTGTTGTAAGGATCGACTGTAATGCAGATATAAACCTTCTATGGTTAAGCAGGACTCATTAAAATCAAGAGCTGTTTTTAAGCATTATTAGAGGCGGTTTAAAAATTATAAATGATTATGATGCTGTAAAAACCTTCCAAGGAGAAACAGGGGAAAAGGAGAAACGGGGGAAGGATCTAATGAAGAAGACTTTGTTAACAAACTCGTGCCATCGGGAGGTCAAAATTCACAAGGCGCGCAGGGTCAAGCCCTAAGACACAGCTGGGTGGAACTCGCAGCTGTAAGATGTGTTCAGATGAGATCTGCGTGCATCACTGTTGCATCATTTGGTGTTATCCCCTCCGGTCTTGGAAGCTTTTCCAGAACCACGTAGCATCTCTCTCTTTACTGATACCCCAGCTTCTTTACCACCGTTCGGTATCAGTAACTAGGGAGTAGCCCCATTTCGTTAAGTGGGAACCTGGCCAGAAGAGAATCAATCTCTCAGCCTTGCCTCGAGTTCAGCCTGACGGGGGTACTCAATCAGAGATCCCCAATCCTCTGATAACAGGTTACAGTCCTTCCCTTCTTCTGGTGGCCCAGAACAGGGTAAGGATCGTTGACCCAGGAGGGAACGTCCACTCGGATGAGCCGCATGGGGCCCGGTCGCACCCAGAATGTGGAAATGGCTTTTGAGGCTTCCTTCTGAAATAGGGCATGAGGTGTGGAGAGAAAGAGGATGGTTTTTCCCAACAGAAGCACTCTCTGGCCAAATAGGACACACACAGGATGTCCAACCAAAAGGAACAATCTTTTAGTAAACATGATCTCTGAAAGGACTCGAAAACAGAGACGTAAGCAGAGATCCAGGTC
>CM052803.1:23848713-23892645 GCA_028533885.1 Nasua narica | reverse complement strand
GGGGGGGGGGGAGCTTAGGGGGGGGAAGGGCGGAGAGAAGTGTGTTTTTCTTCCTCATCCTGCCGTTCGTGGCAGCAACTAGCTTGTGTAAACATTCGGTAGCCCATCTGAACCCTATTTTAGAACAAAACAATTTCAGTTTTAAAGTGTTTGAATTACTTTAGCTAAATCTGAGGATTTGCCTATTGAATCTGGAGCTGTTCCCTTTCAACTCTGAATGAAGGAAGAATTATGAGGCTGGAATTATTCAATGAGAGCTATCTGTCCTGGCACTCAATCAAAGGGATTAGGATTTGGAGAGAAAAGCCTACAGGTGATCCTCCAGGAAGCATACCAAGCAGTTATCAAAAACATACAAGTTCAAAGCAGCTCAATTTTCATATGTTAAATGTACTTGGATGCAGCCCCAGGCTCCTTTCTAGGTAAAAAATTGTGTTAAAGCTGTTTGTACTTGCATACTTAGCAGACAAGGGAATAAAAAAAAAAAAAAAAGCCTGTGGTACAGCGGTGCCGGGTCCACCTCACCCGCATGTAACACGATAAATCAGTCTTGTTCTCTTGGTGAAACACGATCTGATACAGGGTCCTGGCTTCCCAGACCCATCCCCGACTCCTACCATCATGGCACATACTCATTCACCTCCTCAATGCAAAAGAGCTGTCACAACGCAAATGCTGTGAGGTCAGGCGCCCGGTGGCTTCACGATTAGCAGTGTGTGCTATTCACGAGGCTTGGGTGCTGTTTTCCCAAGCCCCGCGATCTGGGCTTAAAGGTGTATTACCTACTTAATAGCTTCACTTGGGTGCACTGAGAAGGAGGAAAAAAGGACTCAACGCTGAGATGTGGGTTATAGATGAGGGTCCGTACTAGCGGGTCATCGAGACAGAGACAAAGACTTTACGTTGCTGGGAAAAGTCTGCAGGGCACACACAGAAGGCTACAACTCCCTTTGGCTTGCCTGGAAGGGCTCTGAGAAAATGAGTGTGTAATGTATAGAAACAAAGTAAAGGGAGACTATGGAAATCTATAGTTGGACATCAGAAATGTATGCAAAATGTGTCACAGCCTCCCGGACACATAATCCATGCTCAGTAGGTGGCCCTAAAGGTAGGAGCAGAAACAGTGTGTCTGCTTTGGCCACATCCACCTCTATGCAAGGAAGGTCAAGGTCACGCCGCTTAGCACAATCCTACACGTTCTGTCCAGGCCACAAGAAGCTTCCCTCGACCTTGGTTACTCTCTCGCCGGTGCTCCCAGAGCACATGGGCTGAATCCTCAGTATGTACTTCGTCCTTCTTGGCATTTCCTTTAGCTGGACTCCCTGACCCACACCCCTCTATGTGAACTACACTACATAAGGACTGCGTGTACTGTGTCGTATTTGTTTTTGTTTCCGTGACTTCTAGGTCTTCCATATACGGTTTTCTGAACCGGGAAAAACAGAGGGCGGGGAGGAAGAATATCTTAAGATTCATTCCAGGTCACAGACGCTTGATTCAGATGATACAAGCAATAAAAGCAAAAAATAACAACAACAACGAGAAATACCCTGGTATTACTTGAGGCATAAGGAAGCATCGTGGATAAAAAAAAAAAAAAAAAAAAAAAAACCTAGGCAGGCGTGCCGGACTGCCAAGGTTAAAACCCTGCTACCGTATACTAGCTGTATAACCTTGGGAAAGATTCTTAACTTCTTGGGGCTCCAATGTCTTTCCCTCAAAAATGAGGGATAACAACACTACCTACACCCCATGAATTTGCTGTAAAGGACTAAATAATGCATGGAGCCTTTAGACTAGCACTTGGCACATAGTAATTGGTCAATAAATGGTAGATCGGCCAGGACATGGAGAGATTATTTCCTGTCCCCGCCATCGAAATCACTGACGTCTTAAAATAGGTACAAAAGAGAAGCAAGCACCACCGCCTGTGCTTTCTCTTTCAAAATCAGAGATGGAAAAAACTCTAAGAAGCTGGATATTGCAAATTCTGCTAGACATTTTTTTTTTCCCCATAGCTCAGCTTAAGGCCCCAACATAAAAGAGCAATGCCATGAACCTGGCTACTCCTGGCTTCTTATTGTCTTGGCACCGAACGATCAATTTGAAAGTACATTAAGTTATTTAACAGGTCACCAAGTAGCAGAAAGCTAAAAGTTGAACCGTATTTACAAGGAAGAATTATATGAAAATATTTTTATTGATACCATAAAAACCGCCATTAAAAATGACTGCATTGAAATGCTGAACGTGTATGGAACAAATGGGCAACTCTTAAAATACTACCTGGTTCCAGACAGTCCAAATTTTGTGTCTCGTTAGCAAATAAGATAAGTGACTTTGTCTGAAAGGATGTTTTATAAATCCCATTAATGGGCTATAAGGGAGGCAGTGGTTCCCAAAACAGGAGAATTAATTTTTGAGTTCAATCCCCATTGTACACACAAAAATGTGGGGGGAATGGAGGGGAGGGGCTGTTTTCAGACCGACAGACGACTAAGCGTCTCTAAAAATTCCAATTTATACTTTTCGAAATACCTCTAACACTCATGATCTTCTCTGCTCCTCACGATAAGCCTGAGAGGCAGGCTGGGCAAATATTAACACTCCTGGGGTTTTTTTCCCAGTAACGGAGAAATGTAAAGTGGCTTCATCGGAGTCCATTTAAAGCAGGGCTAAGTCAGGCTCCTGGTGGCTCCGTGGCCCCTGCCACGGCGCGTGGTGCTGTGAGAGCCAGAGTGGCGTGGGATGGGTCTGCGCGTCTGCGCGAACACACAGAATACTGTCCAGTTAAACTCTGTATCCAGATACGTTACAAGGCACTTGTGTGTTGTTCTGCTTTTCGAAAAATAGAAGTGATGTACACTCACCACCAGAGAAATAATAGTGCAGCGCTTTGTATATACCACTTTTTTTTTTTTTTAAAGAGCAGGACGTCCTCCAATGATTGGTGCAATCTTGTTTTTGCCTTTTCTTGCCAAAAAGAAAATATGGCTTTAATAGAAGTTTACATCTGCGTGGCATTACATGCATGTAAAACAGATGTAACCTAATTACATTTTCATTTAAATTGCTAAATAGCTACCTAAGTAAAAAGCTAAAATAACATACAAACAACAGTTACTGTAATAACAAGTGTACTTAGAATTGAATGAAAAGGATCAAAGCTGCAGCATATAGAATTTGAGTTGGTCTTTCAAAAAGGGAGCGACGTCACAATGCTGCCTCCATGTACCCCAGTCATTCAGAAGTCTCTCCCACGCGGCCTCAAGATGCAGCGCGGCTCGGTCTAGACACATGGAAGGAAATCCACAGCGTTTACATAAAGACTTTGGGTTTCGTGAAGATTAGACACACTCTACTAGGGATTATGTAGCAAAACCCTAAATTGGAAATTAGAATTCCGGGGCAATACAATCAGCTTGATTACAGTTTCAAGCAGACCTGTCTCGGCCGAAATCAGGAATCAGCTCCCAACCCCGAGATCAGAGTGCCCTTTTTGGGATTTGTCACAGAAGACAACATCACACGTCAGGCATGGCGTGCTCGTGACCCGCCCCTTCCCGTGTGCCACCGGAAGGCTCGTCGGAAGGATCCAGCACTGGAATGCCTGCTGAAAATGCTCTCCCATTCGCTTTCTTCTCTAAACTAGACCAGCCAGTTTTTCTGAATTTTGCAAAGGAGTGCAGAAAAATAAAAGACTTGGATCTGAAATGTTTCAGTGGAATTCAACAACAACAACAACAACAACAACAAGGAATGGAAAGGAATGGAACATCTCTCCAAAAACTAAGGGTTTCAAGCCGAGAACGTCCTTATCAAGACGTGGACAAAAACTAAGGCTCGAAAACTGAGCTTTAAAGGATACCCCAACAGACCTACCCTGAGAGTTAGCTTCGGGCTCCCTTTTCCATTGGATTGAGCAAATGGCCTCTCTCTAGAGGTACGAAAGAATGGAAAGACGAAGGGTTGGACGTGAGGCACTGAGAGATGTGAAAACAGGAAAATCACGCGGGATTTTGCCAGCATATGGTGTCAACGTCGGCCCTTCTTCCTCAGTGCTGCCTCAACACGGTATTTTACCGGTAGTTGGCCGGGTGCGCACTGCCTCTCACTTTCTATCCTGCAAACAGCCTGTACTTGAATCTCATCAAAGACCAAAAGGGCTCCCACACATGGGGTGGGAAAGACTTCCTTTTTCATATCTGGGCATCCTACACCAAAACTGTGGTGATTCCCTGCCCGGGACCTGGTAACAAGGAGGTTCTGGCAAGAGAACGGGAAACCTAACTTGGGAGAATCTTCTCATCCCACAGCTGTTCCCCAAGCCGGGTGCTTTGGCTTCCTCTCTTCAGATGGGCTGCTATCTTCCTGTGAAGGGTGTCTGTAAAGTTTCACAATGTGTTGAGAACAAGTTTGCGAAAGACAAGTGAAGGCCTGTTGTGATTTTGTAACCAATTATTTCATTTGTGTTTTATAAATCGGTCATAAATGTCACTGACTAATTGCTGCCCTTCCCCCCGCCCCCCCATACACCCACTGGAACAAACAGGCAACCCTGTACCCCTCTTGCCAGGGGCCAAGAATTAATGGCAGGTTTTACACTAAACTTCACCTATTTGGAAGGACATCAATGGCAGCTGAGGACACACTGTGATTTCTCTACTCACCACCACGCCTCTCTGCCCCAAAAAGCAAACAGATTTCCATCATTTCACTCTCGGCCCAAGAAAGTCAGATGCCAGGAGAAAAGGTAACAGATGGCCCAAAAGAAACAATATTAAAATAGTCATATAACAGTATCACTGACTTATTCAAGGTCTTTTCTTATCTGATCATTACTAAACCAGTAGTTACTCAGAAGCACACATTAAGCGATGATTTACCTGTTTGACTGTGGTACAAACATTGTCTTCTGCTGATGCTTAGTAGCTCTGGGAAAGGAAATGTGAATAATGTCCTGCCTCGGAATGAACTTTAAAGAATAACCACATTCCAAAGGCTGAGGCCAGAGGCAGGGGAGGAGGAGAGAAGTAATTACTTTGAGAATGGGTTAAAAGTCAGCCAGAAAGGAAAGCTAGGGGCGGCTGTGTCCTATAAACTTTTCTGGAACTCTATTCCCTTAAGTCAGCCCTGACAAAGGATCGATGTCACTAAAAAGAAAAAAAGAAAAAGAAAAAAAAAAAAGAGGTAAATGTGACAAGCTGCTCTCATTTTCAGAGTACGTGCCTTCTTCACAATGGTGTTTGAAGCCGCAAAACAGTAAATACCAAGCTATATACACCTCCCCTGGAGAAAGAGAAGGGGGTGCCCCCAACCACCTAGATTCCTCCCTTTTTCAATTTGTGAAAGCTGAAGTCACAAACGTGGCTTCTAGGCCAAATCTAGCCCTCACCTGTATGTTTGAACTTGAAGAAAACTAGCTGTCCAAGTTTTTATATAAGTACGTTTCATTTAAAAACAAACAAAAAAAATCCGGATTCCTGACTTCTTTTGGGGAAAAAAAAGGCATCTGGTAAGTCTACCACAATGGGCTCTACTCGCTAGAGCAGAGGACTGGCAGTCTTCTTTAGGCTAAGGGGTGCTTTCTGGTTCTACGTTGTCCCCTCAAGTCCCCGTCCTGTCGTACCGAGCCTGCGTCACTCGCTGGCATTACCTGAGGGCCCCCGTATGGATTTGAGCTATTTCTGCTGTTTAGTGCGACCACTAATTACCTGCCCAGCAACTAATTCTTTTCCCTATTTGAAGGCAGAGACAAAAATTTCTCCGAAACCCCCAGGCCTATCGAACAATTCCAACTGTGACCAAAATTCTGCCACACGGAGTGAGTCGGTGTTGGAATTTCAGAACGGCGTGCGCCACACATCCTTGGGCTCGCCCGAAGACGCCCTGGCCTGGGTCCACTCAGACCGGCTGACCACGAGGCTAGCCGCTCCTCCAGGTGCCTGGGTCCCGGGGGCTCTGTCACATGTTCGGTGGGCGAACTAGGAAAATGAACCATACCATTCTCCTCGAAAAAACATACATTCTATTTTTATTTACTCTTACTGACAACTCCCCAATTAAGTCTGTTCAAAGTTGACCTATCGGACACGCATTTTCAGCCTGACTTTTTTTTTTACAGTTACGATAGAGAAAAACCATCATTCTTCATGATATATTTTTTATAATGAGGACCATAAAAAAAATGCAGAGAGAAATCTCAGGATCTTTGGAAATAGAAATGAATGTACATATTTTGCGCTAGCTAGCAGTAATTACTTTACCATGTGAGGCACGGGGTAAGTAGTAATGTGCAATACCTTTAAACTTGGAGCCATCCCAAAAAACAAACAGCAAAAAACCTGACCTCTGACCCTGTTTTGAAGCATCACCACCCGCTTGGGTAGTGTTTGCATGCTGAAATATTTATTTCCTTCATAAAAAAATCTATCTGAATATCCAATCTCTCAGCAGAAAAGAGTCTTATTTCCATGTTAGCAGAAGCCCTTAAGTAATTTGGGGCTATGATCTGAACACTACAAGCTTTACCCACTTAAAACTTTGCCAGCTTCAAGCTGCATATTTTTCTTACCAGCTCCTCATTTGCAAAACATATTAGAGATTCAGGTGAAAGGTGACGAAGTTTCCAGAGCTGGAAAGCCCAGTTAGAAAACTCAATGTTTCTTGGGCATAGTTTCCCACAGGCCTGTATTTCTGGGTATTCTGTCACTTGAAGACGGGGTTTGTACCGGTGGGGAGGGACAAGTTCGCACAGGCAGGTATTGTAATGGTAACTTCTGGATGCGGTGTGGGAGAGACTGAAGCCTCTCAGGCAAGCAATTTCATTGAAACACCTCTGACTGTGGCATCAGAGCACAGGGATATCACCCTGAGAAGTCTTTCTTCATCAGCTCACTGATTATGGTATTTAAATAAAAGGCCCAATAAAAGTCACTTGGACTTTAATTTCTGCCATGAAAAGGAAATTCTAAATCTCACTAAGGTGCTCGACTGCGTCGGATTTGCAAGTTCGGGTAGACAAGAGGAAAGAGGTGCAGCAGAGGTGAGCGTGCCCCTTCACCACGGGCGCACCCTTCGACCTTCACCAACAGCGAGAGTGAGAGGAACCCTCACACCTCCTCCATGATACTTTCTAATGAGACAGACAGTGTGGTGGGTGAGCCTTTGCTTAATTCTTCTCTATGGCCCAGGATCGAGATACTAAACTTAAACTCGGAAAGGTTCTTAAAAGCAGAAGGCCTTGGGGCACCTGGGTGGCTCAGTGGGTTAGGCCTCTGCCTTCGGCTCAGGTCATGATCTCAGGGTCCTGGGATGGAGCCCCGCGTAGGGCTCTCTGCTCAGTGGGGAGCCTGCTTCCTCCTCTCTCTCTACCTACTTGTGATCTCTCTCTGTCAAATAAATAAATAAAATCTTAAAAAAAACCACACAACAACAACAAAAAAAACAAAAAACAAACAAACAAAAAAAACAGAAGGCCTTTAGGTTTTCCTTCATAGCCACTGACATTACTTAGCAGGGACATGGCTGTGCTTTTCTGGTGCAATGATTTGGGGAACACAAAGGAATATGGGCCTTCCCCTCCAGATACCACTAAAACTTTACCTCCAAATGAAAAAAAAAAGTTTTGTTTTGTTTTTTAAAGATTTTTTTTATTTATTTGAGATAGAGACAGTGAGAGAGAGAATGAGAGGGGAGAAGGTCAGAGGGAGAAGCAAACTCCCCATGAAGCTGGGAGCCCGATGTGGGACTCAATCCCAGGACTCTGGGATCATGACCGGAGCCGAAGGCAGTTGCTTAACCAACTGAGCCACCCAGGCACCCTGTTTTGTTTTTTAATTGAAGTGTAGCTGACACAACTTCACCTCCAAATTTAGTAACAAGCTTGTGAGGCCCAAAATACTGCGCAGAACCCATGTTATCTCTCTGTGAGGAAAACTGGCCACACCCCGTTTAGACTTGAGTCCAGCATCAAGCTGTGGGAATTTAGAATTCTGTAATTCTGCAGTGTATCAGAAAGTGGTTTTTGCATCTAATCCTGTACCAGTTATGGCTACTTTAGGGGAAAAAAAAAACCAACTGCGTGGCAACAGGAGAGAAAGTGGTTGTACGCTGAGCTATTTAAATACGATCCTTTCTCTGCTTAAGAACTTTCCGTTCACATCGCTTCTCGGCCTTTTGGCTAAGATCAAGTGTAAAGAACTTTCCGTTCAGACTTCTGATGAGAACAAACCGAAGTACAAGAGCAAAAATGTGTCCCCCCCAACAGACTATGTTGTCAGTAGCTGCTCGGTGCGACAGTGGATTTACAAACAAGAGGTTTTACAGACAGCTTTGTGGATCCTGACCTGCTTGGAATGGAGGGGCGCTTTGTAAGTCATACAGGCTGCTGGTCAGAGCCTCTGCAAGCCTTTCCAGCACCTTTGGGCAAACGAGAAAAAAATGCCCGCTGTGGGCAAGCCAAGTCTCCCAGCTTGGAGAGGGGAGTGTAGGCTGGGCTTCGGCGCCTCCTCCTTCATGCCAGTGCCCTCGGCGAGGAGCCTGGATGCAGACCGGAGCCCGTATGAGGCGTGCAGGATGTGACAAATGCATAAACAGGCCTCTGCGGTGGGCCACTCTAGTCGCCAGCTAGCAGAAGTCTTGTTAAGTGACCTCACCAGCACACGGAGGGCAGGGACTAATTTCACAACTGTTTGATAAAATGACCTCGATGGCATCAAGTTCGAAGGATGAGGACTAAATCAAGGGATTCGAATCAGAAGGAACGAGGCGTCACAGCAGAAAAGGGCAAAGTCGTGTGGCTTCACTTCATGATTAACCAGTTCTTCTGGACTTAAGGGTGGGCCTCGTTCTATTGTCTCCCTATTCTGACTGGAGAAGGGCACACACAGAGCCGAGGTCAGCCCATCCGGTTCCTTCACGGGCAGAAAGAGGCAGGAGCGGCCTTCTGCTGGTAAGCGTCAGAAGCTTGGAAGCCAGGTTTTCCAGTCCGGAGAGACGTACTGAGCCACCAGCCTTTGGCTTCAGTCTCCCTGTGGAAGCAAATGGCTCCAAGGAGAGGCAAACTGAAGGTCAATGGGAAGGGGGCAAGCATCAAAAAAGCTCCAGAAATTACCAAAAGAGTTGGCTAGGAGGCTAGCACTTCTTAATTTAGGGACGGAACCTAGGAAAGCAGAGTTAGTGATGGCAAAGTTGCGTCAGATGTACAGACTTCTTGGTTCTCTTCTTTACCTCTGTATTGGGATTTTTGTTCCCAGCATTAGTTATAATTGTAAATTAGGCAGCAACACCTTGAGGGTGAGTGAACAGCTTTGTATCTATTAGCAACATGTATGCCTCCAAAGAAGGGAGGGAAATAGGCAGAAGACACAAGAAATTCACACACAGCCAGGAAACATGAAAAATGTCCAACCATAGCAGTGACAAAGAAATGAAATGAGATGTAACTTTTTCCCCCTAAATTTGGCAAAGATTTATTCTTTTTTTAAAAAAAACATTTTATTTATTTATTTGAAAGAGAGAGCACAAGTAGGGGGAGCAGTAGGCAGAGGGAGAGGAAGAAGCAGGCTCCCCGCTGAGCTGGGAGCCTGATGTGGGGCTCGATCCCAGGACCCTGAGATCATGACCTGAGCCGTAGGCTGATGCTTAACCGAATGAGCCACCCCGGTGCTCCAAGATTTTTTTTGAAATGGTAATATTCCACGCTCCCAAACATGAGAACGGAGAAACATTCTCAAAAGCTGTTGATGAAAATGTAAATTGGAACAACTTTCTGAAAATCAGATTGGTAATGTTTTATAGAAACATTCACTTTATAGAAACATTTATCGAGTACTATGATTTGTTACAAATTTAAAATGTACACTTTGTTTCACCTTGTAATTCCATACCTCGAAATGTATTCAATAGAGGCTCAAAGATTAGGTATCTATTACAATATTTAAAAGTGAGAAAAGAGGGGCGCCTGGGTGGCTCAGTCAGTTAAGCGTCCAACTCTTGATTTTAGCTCAGGTCATGAGCTCAGGGTCCTGAGATCGAGTCACAAGTGGGGCTCCACGCCAGGCCTACAGCCTGCTTAAGAGTCTCCCTCTCCTGCTGCCTCTCCCCCCACTCTAAAAAAAAAAGTGAAAAAAAGAGATATGGTTAAACACATTATTATATATTTTGAGGTAAATTATTCTTGAATGAAATGTAATTAATGAGAAAATGATCACAAAATAATATTCTGTGCAAAAGATCGAGTACGAAACCTTTTTAAACCTGAAATCTTTCTAATCATACACCAGATGTTAGCAATTCGGGGTGGGAGGATTACGGGTGATTTTGATCTTTTTCTTGTACTGTTACATAGTTCTCGAATTTTCTACCATGAGCATTTATTCATTTTAAAGGCAGGAGAAAGTACTGAGCAACGAAAAGAGAACGAGCTGAAGAGCAGGTGGGTTTAGAATCTCAAAAGCGTATAACTGGACAAGAAAACAGCAGAATGGTGGCATCGCAATTCCAAATGCGCCCTTCAGCAGAGATTTACAAATCCTGAAAATATATAAATTTGGGGTCCTGAAACAGTGCCGAGGGAGCATGTGTAAAATGAATCCAGGAAAGGTTCCAAACAGAAGATCCACAGAGATCACCCAGGTCAGTCTCTGCCCTGGATAGTTGTGGAAATGAGGACGAAGTATTGCAATGCCCCAGGACTCCTGGCTTCGGAGCTACGCCCTTCCCGTGACGGTAGGGACAGCACGGGCTTTCAACTACATTCCAAGCATCAGTCAATTGGTAGTAAGGTGTTCGATAGGCTGGGTTGAAAAGACTCTATAGGAGCTGAGGAGGAAAAATGCAACAAGATTAGTGACAATTGCCATGGGCAGAAGGGGGAGTGCAAGCAGGCAGGCCAGGGACTTGATATTCTTGCCAAAAAAAAAAAAAAAAAGGCTTAATATTGTCTTCTCCAGGCCAGGGGTTTGTCACTATAAAATACCATCGATTTCTAGAGGAACATTTGGTATAAATTAGGACTAAAGAAACCTACAGCTTCAACGGGCAAAGAATGAAGAGGAGAATTTATACTTGCCAAATGAAAAGGGGGCAATTACAGGTTCCAGCAAGGTACGGCATCATGCTTCACGGAAAGAGTCATCCTCCCTCCCCACAAAGAGGCTTGAGCGGCAAGAGCACAAAAGTTGAAAGAGCAAAAGCAGGCCTTTTCTCTGGAAAGACTGAAACAGAAATAACGTTCGACGACGTGACGGACACCGCATACAAGTCTGGATGCTAAAGCCTATCAAGCCTTGGAGAAACGTCAAAGGGGTCAACGTCACAGAAAAGGTTAAGGATGAATGAAGTCTCCTGAGACCTGCTAACTGCGATCTCTACAGGGAAAAGACCTCTGCGGGGAAGTCTCACCTGTGAAAACGGATCTAAAAATCGTAAATAAAACACCAGTAGATCAAGTCCTGCATATTACATCACCATCAAGTGAGGTCTGTTCCAGGACTGCAAGGACGGTTCAAGAGTATGAAATCCAATCACATAATACACCCCATTTACAAAGTAGAGGGGAAAACAACCTGATGGTCATCTTAGCAGAAAACCACCCCCCTAAAAAATTAAAATCTGATTGAATGCAATACACACTCATGAGAATAAACATCTCTTCACTTGATAAAGAGTATTTACCAGAAATCTCAGCAAATCTCGAACATCAGAACTGTCTTCAGTAGCAACTGAAAAAACGCAAAGATGTCTACTAACCCTACTACTATTCAACGCGGTGTTGAAAGTCTCAGCTAAGACTGGAAGGAAGATAAATACAAAAGTATCTGTGTTGGGATGAAAAGGGCAACATCATCGTTATTTTATGTTCTATCATTCCTTACCTAGAAATTCCAAGGAAATCAACTGAAAAACTACTAAAACTATGAAAAGAGTCTAATAAGGCAACGAAATAAATATAAAAATTTGGCGGCTTTCCTACATATGTTTAATTCCATTACGATAGCAACAAACCCTCTAAAATGCCTAGAAATAAATGTAAAAGGGCGTGAAGAACATTTTTAAAACTCTACCTAAAGACACAAAAGATGACATAAGCAAATAAAGAGATACCTCACTTCAATGGATGAGGAAACAGGTTTCTTAAAGTTTTCTAACGTAAGAATCTATAAATTCAATGCACTTATAATAAACATGCCAACAAGATATCTTAAATGGAATCTGGCCACCTGATTCTAAAATTTGTTTGGAAGAAAAGGCATGAGAACAGCAACAAAATTATTAAAAAAGACAACGGGAGGAGAGCAAGTCCTACATTTCAAAACATAACATTTTGCTAATTACGGGAAAATATAAATCAAAGAGCAGAATATACAGAACATATAAGGAACCGTAAATCAAAAAGATAAACAACTTAACAGAAAAACGTGTAAAGGCTATGAACAGACAATATGAGAAGAAAAAAGTAAACTGTTCAATAATAATGTGAAAAGACGCTCACCAGTAATCAGGAAAATGCAAATTAGAACCACAAGACAAAATTTTTCACCTGTCATAGTGGCAAAAATAAAATAATCGTGAGTGATAAATTGATATCAATTCTTCATACACAGTTGATGGGAATGTAAATTGGTGCAGCTCTTTTAGCGAACTACTTAACAGTTCCTAAGAGCCTAAATATGCGCACATTTAACCTATTCATACCATTTCTTGGGATCTAGGCTACAGAAATAATAGTCTGTATATACACCAAAAGGCATGAAAAAGTGTTTCACTACAAAATGGTCTGTGATAGCCAAAAAAAAAAAAAGAAGTGGGAAGATATGGCATCCACGTTATGAAATATTGTGGGACAGTCAGAAGGAATTAATTAGATTTCTATATACAAACATGAGTAGTTTTCTAAGTCAGTTTATGGTAAATAAACACAAGTTGAACTGTAGGAATTAGACCATTTTATAAAATGGGAAAGAGGGAAAGAAGGACTGGATGAGACAGGGATGAAAGGAGGATAAGACACTGCATAGGAAAGAAAAAGAGAAAGAAAAGAGCAAAATAACACCACATATTTTTATGGGTAATAGATAAATGCGTGCAAGCAGGTAAGAGGCGGATCTAACAGGATTCACGCCAAGCTAATGCCTTTTCACAGGGCAAAGCCATACGCTTACCGGGGCACTCAAAGGAGGTCTGCTTTTCTGGAAAGGTAATACAGAGTAACGGTTCTGTGCGGACACTGCCCCTAGGCTGCTGGTTCTAACCGTTGCTTATATCATCTGCGCCTCAGCTTTTTCATCTGTAAGTTGGGTAATAATAGTGCCTACTCACAGGATTACTATTATCAGTGGATAAATTAATACCCATCAAGCCCATGTCTGGCATACGGTAAACTATCAGCGCGACAGAAGTATTAACTGCTCGGAGGAACCGAACAAAATTGCTGATACGTGACTGCTCCGACCCACAAAAATAGTAATTTCATATGATTTAACTTAACGTTGTATATGCTGTTTTGATTTTTTAAAATACACATTACGTGCCTTAAAAAAAAAAAAAAAGGACTGTGGAGAAGAAATGATGGGGGTCACATTAGTAGAGAGGGGCCGAAGGGAGTCACTGTGGACAGAAACGTTAAATAACCTCAATATCTGCATCTAGAAAGAGCTTGTCTTTCCCAAGGAAAGCCAGTATTTAGAATAACGTCGCCAAGTAAAATTTGAGACATGCCTTCAAAATCTATTTTGTGCATACTTCCATATGAACCCACCGGACCAAATCTTTATACAAATGACTATATTCTGTGTAACAGTAAAAATGTTATGAAACCTGGAATTTCAAAGAAATATTAAACATGGAATAACATATATCTCAGCATGAAATAATCACTAAAACTTCTTTTGCCAAAGTATTATGTACTGCTTTACCCTAAATAAACAGTATGTTTTAAACGTGTTATGATTATAATGCCCATATAATGTTTACGACGACACAGCTGTAACGCACACACGCACACACGCACACACACACACACACACACTTACAATATTTAACACGAAACGAAGTAAATCTCTGTATTTAAAAAGGGTTAGGCTGGCCTCAGTTTTAGTTTTTGAATGCTAATATCAATGTTTTAATGTACTCTCTCTAAAAAAAAAAAAAACTAGTGAAACATCTTCAGCTGAAGTCGATTTAGAAACAGAAAGATTGGTATAAATACAAAAACAAACCTCTAGTATTAAAGACACAAACAACTCCAGGAGCGTCGGGATTCCTAGGAAACGGTGGGATTCCTAGGAAACGGCGCTATAAATAGTTTGACATTATTACACAATCTTCTCTGCATATCTCGTAATAGAAACTGCTATGGGTGATTGAAGAAATAAGCAACTTTGACATTTCTGGATGTAACTTGAGGAGATTATTTCATCATAAAGGATTGGTACAGAATATACTAACCAACAACTCAATATCAAAACTCTCCTTGCAACTCTAAAACAGTGCAGAATGACATTTAAGATAATCCATTTATCACCATCCAATACAGGCTGCTTGTTCACAAAATGTCAGTGACAAGGCTGGAGCATTCCATCCCCAGGCAGCGAGTGTGTGTGACAAGGAATCTTTAATATAGCATCAGCTTCATTTCCTTATATGCTACTGCCATACCTTGGGCTTCAGCTCCCGGAGTTTTTGCGATTTATATGAGCGGCTGCACAAATGAACAGCCTTCTGTTTTGGTCACAGCCCGGAGAGACATCCCCCTCCAAGGATAAGGACAAGTCTGCGTGTTCATTTCCAGGCGCGCAATTTACGCCCGGTGAATTGCTGATGTTTTTATCAGCCGTCCTTGAAAAGCTCAGTAATTCTAAAAACGTAAATAGTTCTTTAAAATAATGATAATGAAGGTAATAGGGACGTGTGTTTCTATGCTATTTATTTTTATTTCAAAGTGGTTCTGTACACGGTACGTCAGGCCCTGTAAAGATTAGTCATGAACGATGGACATTTTATCGGTGAGGAAAAGGGCGAGGTAAGCCCAGTTGTTGTGGATGTTCAAGGCCTCATCGCAAGTCAGATTCATTCAATGCTGGAGCTGAAATGATCATCAGGGGAGAACTGAGAAGCCGCCAGTTTGGAGATCACAATCTAGTGGTCTGTTTGAAGAGGGCCCACAAATCTACATACATTGAGATTTTATAAAAATATCCAAATTTCTGGCTTTTCTTGAAACTGTAACCACACTGGGCCCACATCCTGCAGAGAACTGGCTAGACTCATCAATTAAATAAAGTATGTGCTCCCCCAATCACCACCCAGTGCATTTTGCTCCTTGGACATGTGTTTTGCTATATGCTTCAGTGTACGTCCAGTGAATTCTGAAAAAGGTATCTACGCCTACACATAACCATCACCCAATCAAGAGACCCGTCTCCACGGCCACCCTCAAAATTCTCTCACGCTCCTTTAGGACTCCTACTCCCTTCTCTTTCCTTCTCACTGGTCTTTGTTGCCTGCATTTGTATTTGAAACTCCTCCTCAGGTTATAAGGGAGAGGCAGAGCCAGAAGCAAGGGTTCTGAGACCAAACCTCTGGTCTCTAAGACCAGCCTTAAACCGGAGTCTTGGCGACCTGTTGCCCAAGCGCTGACCTAAAAGAAAATGCCAGGAGAGCATCATCCTCATCATCACGGGCGTGAAAGAGATACCAGGATAGGTGAGCAGTTAAGGCTGTTCCTTCGGTCTAAGTGAATCAGATCTGGAAGTAGCGATGAAGTAGCAAAGCAAACGGGAAGAAGTTTAGACAGAGACTTTTCTGGGAGTGTAACCGTGACCTAGATTTGATCAAATTTACTCCCCGCAGCGGAGGTGGGACTGCTTCAATCCCACCAAAGGGGGAGCATCTGGGGTCAGCCTCCTGCGGAGCCGCCTTGCCACTATTAAACTCCGAAATGGCAGGAGCCCAGCGGCAAAAATAACCTCTGCTCTCTGTGCCAGGCCACCTGCTTCTCGTCTAGGGCTGATGATCTTTGTTTAGGAGGCTAAGTGCCATATGGGATCCTGGATCCTTATTTGAAAGAAGAAAAAAAAAAAAAAGAAAGAAAAGAAATGTATGAAATGAGGCCTGAATGCATTTCTGTGTGGAGCTGACGCCGTGCCTTACTTTCTCTATTAACCACCTTGGTTAATTAAGTTCCCACCCGAGGGTAAGGTATGAGGAGAAAGCCAAATAAGGTCTACTCCCACATTTATATTTACGAGATTACAAGATCCTCGGAGCCAAAGCAAGCAGGTCCCTATGGCCTGAAAGCTGAAAGCGGCTGGTCCACAATGGTATCTGAGCCACCCCACGAGGAAAATCTCCCTGGACTTCCTGGGCACACCAAGGAGTAAAACTCCTACTTCCTAAGACTTTGCACCTCCTTCCCAGAAAAAAACCAAAAAGACAAAAAAAAAAACCGAAAAACCAAAATGGCTCAGAGGAGCAGACGCACCTGGAAGGCAGAGCTGACTTCCCATGAAGGATGCACACTACCCGCCCCCCACACCGGCCCAAGGGACCACGGACTTTTTTTTCCACCAAGATCGGAGTCCGTAGCCAATGAGGAAATGCGAGAGCTAGAAGTAACCAACGAAAATAATCTGGTGCAGCACCTACGTTTTTATGAGCCGAGAAGCGGAGGGCCAGAGAGGCCAGCGCTAGTTAATAACTACAATTTATTACATGTCCTGGATTTTGATACTCAGTGCAACTCAAGGTACCTAGGACACCGTTTCAGTTCCACGCCAGCCCTGAGAGGTAAAGCAAAGAGGCTTTAATTTGCTACGGCGGAAATGGAGAGGTTGAGCAACGAAAAAGTCACTTGAGTTCAGAAGAATGAAGCATTATGCATCTCCCTGAGCTGCGGCTTCCTCCCCTCTCTGGGTGGAATAACACTGCCCAAGAGGAGCCTTACGAAGATTCGATAATGTATCAAGAACACTAAGAAGTGTTCCAGCACTCGTTAAGCTCTTGTTGCTGCGTTACAGTTAAACAAAGGGCACAGCCGATAAGAGAACCCCTGTGTCTGTATTAGTGGCTCATGCCCTTTCTGTTAGACCACGCTACAAGGAACGCCAGATCGTCTGCACTGCAGTGAGGACACACGTCGGGCGGAGCGGGGAAGGAGGACTGGGAGGGGGAGGGAGGCTGGACGCAGCCGACAAAAACCACCCAAGACATGGAGATTAGCTGTTATAAAGAAATGGCATCAGGTAATCATCATCCAAATTTGTGACTGCATTTCACAGAACAGTGCGGATGGGATTTTATTAGCTGGCTCTGCCAAAAACATATTGGCAGATACAGCCCTGAGCTTGTGGTTCACCAGACACACAAGAGCCCCTCTTCAGGAAGGGGATCCTGCTTGGGCCCTGGCCCGGCTCCAAGTTAATGCACAGTTAAAAGTAGCAGCTGCAGCAATGCTGAGATAGGGGGTCCCCTGGAGGAGGGCCTTGCCAAGGAGGCTCTTCCCGAATTACTTATCAATTGTCAACAGAGGGAACTTGAAAAACACACACGCACACATAAAAAGCAAACAAAACCTCGACAAAATTTGGCCTCAGTGAATACAGATGTTCTACGAATACATACAATTAGTCAAGAGATTTATGGGAAAATCTCTAATATGTGCGAATTCAAAAAAGTGGAAGTCCCATTTTTATCTACCATTGGGGGGGTCTGTATAAGATGATAATGCTGGCAAGGTTATGTTGAAAGCTTGTCTGCTCATATTTTGCTGATTGTAGCGGAAACTGGTACAACACTCTTGGAAAGCTATCTGGCAATACATACCGAAAGCCATAAAAACATGCTTACCTTCTGACTTAGCCATCCTTCAGATTCCCAGGAAATAATGCAAAATACGGAAAAAGTGACACGAGCAAACAGGTAATTGCAACACTACTTACCATGCTGTCAAGTCAAAAGCCACTTAAATGCCCAACAATTAGGGGAATGATTCTGCATAATCGTGATATATTTCCTTGGTGGACTAGGCTAGGGCCATTATAAATTCTACAAGGAAACTGCCTGTAATGGGAAGTGAAAAACACAGGCTCCAAGGGTTACAACTGTTTCAAAACATGCATATAAAATGCAGATGCAGTAGACAAAGACTCAAAAGGCAAACACCCCAAAATAGTAATCGTTGTTTGAGGCTGTCTCCTTCTATTTTTTTCAAAAAGGTCTCCACATCGTCAGCCCATTCTGCGGGACCCCCCCCTCCCCCGCTCTGACGTTGTCCCTGGCCTGTGTGTGTCCGTGTGTGCCAACCAGCAGCCCACAAGGCACATCTTTACCAACGACGAGCTTTCCCTGGCCGGTGCTGCTTGAAAACAACAAAGTACCCGCCGGCATGGAAAACGCCAGAAGTTTCACATCCCCAGTTTCTACCGGAGAATCCCAGGATCTCTCCCAGCCCTGCAAAGCAGCGACTGGCTGCAGGTGAAAAGCGACGAAAAGCCACCGACTTGCAGACAGGGGAGGGTGGAGGCGCTGGCCTGCGCGTCACGGTCGCCACCACGCCCGCGGGCTTTCCACCCGAGCCCGCTCTGCTCTCTCCTGCCACCTGCCCGGAGCCTCGTCTGCATGGTCACGAGGGGGGAAAAATGGGTGATGGAGAACTACATCTAATGTGATTCCTCTTTGAAAGGTGAATCACTGCGTATTAAACTTGACCTTTGGTTTGGACTCCACCATCATCAGCATATCACGGGCCAATCTACTACTCTCCGCCAGTACAGCTGATTCCAGGCCTTTACCCCGATAAAAAGACAGTTGGGTCCCTCTTGCCTCCTCTGCCCGGGAGGCGGCCCTCCATCAGCCATCTCCGCTGGTGCGATCTTTCCTCGAAGCAAGGCCCTGACAAGGCCCTGGCCGCCCTCCTCATTCAGAGCCACATTACCCTCAGTGCTTTTCCATATCACAGACCTAAGCCATTTTCTGGGCTTCTTGAGACAGAGATCCAGGAGGTTAAGGGTGGTGCTTTCTCTCCCCTATATGTCTTCTATGATCTGACAGAACTCTGGCTCGGTTTGCTGTGGGCAGATGTTTGCATTATTCTTTTCCCTGGGGCCTAGGGCACAGGAAGAGAGACTCTGTAGTAGCAAAGTGGAGAGGTGGCACTGGAGGACAGGAGGGCCGTCGCGTCTGCCGCAGAAAGACACAGTGGATGAGACTGGGAACTTGCTATTTGTAAATCTCCACCAAAAGTCCCAAGTTACCGTCAACGCCGTACGTTACGTTCACTCCCGTACACCTCTGCGAAAGGCGATGATCTCAGTAGATGAATTAACTAGAAAGCCAGCAAAAAAACCAAAGTACTTCCCTATTCCACACGTCTGATCCCTAGTGAAGGCTGAATGAATGACCCTGGGCCGCGGACCCTCAGCGAACACCGGAACTCCAGGCAGAGTGTCCTTAACCATTTCCTAAAGCTTGCAAAACTGTTCTCCAGGCAAGAGAGAAGATTTATTTCACATAAAGGACAAATGCTGTCCTTTAATTAACAACATCTATCTCTGGGACAAGCACATCAGGTATACAATACAGAAGCTTCTTTTAATATAAAGGACAGATGGCAACTCCACTCCTGGGACTCTCAAGGCTGCCCCAGAAAAACACACAATTTTAAAAGGCTTTGAGAATCCTCTAAGGAGAGCCAGTCAAGAGACAAGAATGCTTCGCTGCCCCATTTACAAAGTAAACCAGAAAGTGTCTCCGAACCATTCAGAAACACTTGAAGAAGAGCCGGGGGCCGCCGAGGGAGGGAAATCGTAACGTGTGCCTGGCAGTTACGTTCCATGGCGGAAGTTTCCTTTCCTCTCCGCCTGAATGGCACTGGATGAAAAGGAGTTTTAATGTAAGTCTTGACTAACACACGGGGCTCCTTGATCACGTAACAACAGGGCAAAACAAAGCCCTCAAACACCCTCTTTATGCCCGTACCGAAAAAAAAAAAAAATGGCCAACCAGGGCACTTCCGCCCAGCTGGGCTCCAGGTTTGCTTGGTACGGGGAGGACAGGACGAAGTCCCCAGCTTCAGCGGAACGTCTCTCCTTTTATGGTCCTCATTAATCTGACTCAACACACACGTGTGTTGCTACAAGATTCCTACAGCATGTGTTATACCAGCCTAACTGGGTGCTAACATTATAAACCACACATCAACACTTCCTGCCCAAGTGTTAATGTCTATTAATGTCCTGCTGGGGGAAAAGGCCCGTAGAGCCAGCCCAGAGCCACAATTCAAGACTGCCTGCCACAAGTTCTAGTCTCCGTGTGCTGATTTTAGGTGGCCTATTTAATTAAGAGAATTTCTAAGGCAGGGGTGGGGGGGGAGGGTATCGTGGGGTCATACTTGGTTTTCTCGATCTCAAGTTGCGGAGGTGATCTTCACACAAGAAGCTCAAACAGTCACATAAACCTGGAGGAATTTAGGGCTGGGGACTCAGCCCTGTAGTATTTAGCTACTGAGACCCAGATACCAAATTAGGCGGTTTCCACTGCCGCGCTTTGATGTTTTGTGACGCAGTGATGGGGGACGGAAAGGGCTTGCCAGTGTCCTAGTGAGTTTGCTTGTCTGTGCATTTTCTAGATGGCCTATGAGATGGGGGACATTTTCCTCCAACTCCATGTATTAAGTCACCAAGAGCTGGGGTACGTGATATATGGGTCACCGACACAGCCTAAGAAAGTACACACTGCAGATTTCTTTCACACAGAACAGGAAGAACGCTTACTACCACGTGAACCCACACACATACACATGCATGCATCGTAAAACAACCGGACAACAATTTTATACGTTTTGTGGCGTTTCCTCCAGCTTTGCTAGGCATCACGGAGAGTGCGTATCTAAGCCACACAACGCCATCCCTGCAAATAAAAAAAAAGAAGAAGAAACAGAAGAAGTACACACACAAGCACAACCGTCAAAACTGGATTTGCCCTTCTCTAAATTAATCCAATTATTCAAATGTCAGTTATATCTGTCACAGCCTGGCTCCTTGGGCCGAACCAAACTGTTAAAAATTAAAACTGTTTTACTTCGTTTAGTCTTTCTGCCTTTTTAGTGTAAAATCCACGGTCTCGACAAAAAGTTGTGGGATTTGACACCCAGTGCAACACAACCCTATTGCTGTCGTCTATGCATAATTCACTTTGGAAATATGCGCTTGCTTTAAAATATCACTAAAATATACATGTAACATATGCTAATTTCACTGCATTGGCTTGTAAGCTCCAGCCACTAGGTTATATGTAAACTTCGCCAAGTGCACACACTGTACATAAAGGGATTATAAATGAAAGGAAATATCTCTGTCCCTAGCTCTCTGTCTCTAGCCGTGGCCAAACTGACAGCCCCAAATCCCAGCACCATCTAACATGCCCTTCCCGTGGAGAAGACAGCCTGTTCTCAGAGTCTTAATTACATCCCAGCTGACTGCCCAGCATTGCCAAAATCAGGCAACAAACGCTGGCCCTTCACTCACAATATGGTCTGCTAAACAGACTCCTGGTCACACAGAAAGAAACTTTCACAACGTGGAGAAATAAAGGGACAAGCAGGAGATCAAGGGAGAGCATCAACAGTAACCTAGGGGATGGAAGAGAGAGAAACAATTCATCTCCGCCACGCGAAAAAGAAAAAAAAAGGGGGGGGGGCTGTGGAGGAGAAAAACCTTCTCTTCCCAGAATCCTCAGGCCCCACTGAGCGGCAGAATTTTAACAAAGCTATCCTTATTACAATGAAATCAAAGCCCTACTCGGCCAGCCAAGTACCGCTGCTCCTCAAGATGGACCGCTGATACGAAGATTCAGTAGATTAATGACTATTAAGCCAGACTCGCCCATCCCACACGGATCAGGCCATTATGATTACAGAGCAGCGTGCAACATTCTACCACTGCAAATGGTATCATATGTTTTCCTGGCTGGCTTTTTGGGAAGGATTTTCGCTCATTTGACATGGGCAGAAGGTACCAGAGCCTCACATTCATACCCACCTGTCCCTCATATCTGCATACATAAAATTAAGTTTCTTTCTGTTCGTGTCCACATCGCACGTAAACATCAGCAAGTGAAGACGGTCGCCACCCTTAGAGGCTACTCTTGGCTTGCGCCCATTCTAAATACGGGCTCACGGCGTATCGACATTTACTTTAGGGAGCTTCTGGAAGGCAACTGTTCTCCAGAGCAACAGAAACCAAGATCAACAAAGGATCCTGAAAGAGTGCTAGCTAACAGAGAAAGATCTGCCCTATGTGTGAAAACGCATACTGGGAAAACAAACAGTAGCTTCAAATATGAGCCCCAAGTCGAAAGTTGCAGAGGCCGGGGCCGGGAATTTCAGTACTGACATTGCGTTTCCAGGGGTAACATTTATTTGCCACCATGGGATCGGTGCCCACCGGCATTCTGTCATCTAGCAACCCCGGCTGATTCGCAATTAAGCTG
This sequence comes from Nasua narica, assembly GCA_028533885.1. NCBI lineage: Eukaryota > Metazoa > Chordata > Mammalia > Carnivora > Procyonidae > Nasua > Nasua narica. The sequence goes on along the minus strand of CM052803.1, from coordinate 23,870,154 downwards.
CTGCTCACATGGGCAACTCCACGTGTTACGCTCCAGGATGAATAGGGCTCTGGATTTGGTGATTTTAATGATGGCAGCGGAGCCTCCTGAACAAGGCCAGGCCAGGGCCGTAGAGCTAGTTACACAATAAAAAAAGCTCAGACGAGATCAGCGTAATTTACAAAGCACTTACACCTATATCCTCATCAAGTTTTACAATTACTCTCTAATGTAAGGTTGGTATCATTCTGATTTTACACAAGAGGACACCGGAAGGTCAGAGAAGCACGCTGACTCGCTGGAGAGAGTAGGGCTTTGGCCTATAGGAGTCCTACTCTTCCCACGTCGCTCTAGAAAACAGAGGTGAGACAGAGGGAAGGTCACTCAAGATTTCACACAGAGAGTGCTGGATCGGAGAACACAAGTATACCTTACGTTACAGTAAGACGAGGGGTCAGCAGGCACACCTTTGAGCAGGTGGCAGACGAAGCTGAGGTGTTAAGGGTGCCATTTCTGATGGCGCCGCTCCTCCTCTCCAACATGGCCACCCTCGGGTGAGGACGGTGAGTTTTAAGGAGAAAAAGCACAGCATCATTAAATACTACTACTGTTATCACTGGTATCACTCCTTCTCTTTCAGAGAAGCTGAGGCCCTCATCCCTAGGACGCAGTGGCACATGATGGGATGACTGATCAAAGGAGGTCATTACCCAGAAGCAGCCTAACAACAAGGAAACTACTACAGTTGCCACAGTCGATAATTCTAAGACTCAAAAACTGTTCTTCGGTTTTTTTGTTTGTTGGTGGGTAGTTTTAACCTGTTAGAAAATGCTTACTGAAAAAAAAAGTTTCATTATCATATAATCTGAGTTCAGCATGACTTAGCTAGAAATCATAATCGAATGCCTCATATGCAGCCCTAAAATTAAATCTTCATACTCCTTCATTCTTTGAACTGCTATGAAGCTGTAAGACAAGATAACAAAGGACGCAGAATACCCGAGCAGTGCTGAGTAATAGCTATTTCAATGATTCATTATTTTCTGCGGAACTTAAATAATGAAGATTTGGAATCCTTTTTCCATTATAGAAACAGACTACATTCAAATTGCATCTTGAGAACTGATACCAAACATCCTTTGGGGATAAATTCCCTGCAATTTGAAGTCTGGGAAGGCAACCAAGATATATAATGGAAAGAACATGGACACATTTAACATGTGCTTAGACAAGAGATTAAAAAAAAAAAAAAAAGAAAACCAACTTTAAAATCCAAGCCAATGGAAAGGGTTTCAAATTATGCTGAGAAGACATCTTTCTCACTAGCAATCTGCCTAAACAACTAATAAATGAAAAGAAAACATTTGTTGTGTTCTGGTTCCCTTCAACGTAACTCTTTCTCACGGTGTGGGCCGGGGATTGGCAAACTGTGGTACCTGAACCAAATCCTGCCCCCTGCTGTAGTAAATAAAGTTTTATTGAAACACGGCCATACTTACTCATTGACATGTCGTCCATGGTGGCTTTCTCGCTGTAAGAGCAGAGCAGTCGTGACAGAGACTGTGTGGCCCACAGGGCCTAAAATATTTCCTGTCTGGCCTTCTCCAGAAAAAGCTTGCCAGTCCCTGGTCTTGACGAAAGACCTACAATGACCCATGTGCCATGTGCCAGGGAACTCAACCAATTCCAAGTAATTCACCCGCATGAAAACTGTTTTAATTTCTTAAATTTTAAGAAATATACTTTGTTTTATATCCTAGCAGGGGCTAGTTTCAATAGCAGTGATCAAAAGCCTAGCAATGAGTTGGCAGGATTATCAGGAACAACTGAGGAGTTTTAGCAATCTGCTTGACGCTCCTCGCTGACAGTTCTACTTTCCAAGTTAAGAGCCACTGATCTCCCAGAGACACAAATCCAAAACGGGGACCGGGGCTTTCGGAGCAACGGTCCTGGGTTCAAGTCCCGCCTTCTAAAACGACTTACAAAACATTCAGTGGCAACCATCACTTTAACGTCGGGAGGCCCAGTCTCTCCCCTGGGAAGGTGAGGATATACTCTGCCTCTGTGAATTACGGAGAAGGAGATGGAAGGTCACAGTGGACATGAGGCATGTAATACAAGGTCTGACTCTCTAAATGGGAGCGTATGAAAGGCATTATTTCAGGATTTGCAGGCTAAACTTTTAAGAGTTCTTCCTTTTCATGCATTACCCTCACCTCATCCAAACATCTGTCATCTTAAGAAACTTTTTACTATACTGACCTGGCTCTCAGTGTATGGATTCCAAGTACCACTGAGAAGGGTTTTTGTTTTCCTCTGATTTTGCCTTTTGAGAGCCCAAATCTCAGTCATCCTCTCTGCCTCCCCCATCCCAGGGATCTTCCAAATTCGGACTCTGCTTTTATAGCTACTCTTATCATAACTGGCAACCAAACGAGCTCTCCTACAGGCTCACTTGCTGAGGTCATCACCATGTTCTCCACAGAGAATGATGCAAACTATCTGAGACCCAACAGTTCATTCAAAATATATAAAACGCTCAGTCCAGGCAAGATTTGGAGAGAAGTGCCTACTGCTCATGCTACAGAGATACAGAGGCAGAAACATGGAGAATGAGTTCTGGATCTGAAATGCACATGTGCAGTGATTATGTAACAAGTGTTACCTGTGTCCCTGGTGTCACTGGGATCTTCAAATACCCACGACAAGAATGAATGTGCATTTGAAGGGCCTCTGGGAGCAACTCAGTGTAGGCCTGTGAATATACTGCTTACAAATACCTAAAATTGCCATGCATTTCGTTATTTTAACAAATGCAACACGGGGGCGCCTGGATGACTCAGTCAGTTAAGCGTCTGACTTGAGCTCAGGTCATGATCTCAGGGTCCTGGAATTGAGTTCCAAGTGGGGCTCCCTGCTCAGCAGAGTCTGCTCATTCCTCTCCCTCTGCCCCTCCTCCCGGGTCATGCTATCTCTCTCTCTCTTGCTCCAATAAATAAATAAAATCTTTTTAAAAAAATGCAACACAGATTAGTCTTGGTTTAGTTCTGAAGAAAAGGCCAGTTTTTCCTACTGGATTTGAGTATAAGAAAATAAATCTCCCAGGACCTAAAAACATATTCTATACTTGATACTCTATACATACCTATGCACTTCATATATAAATTAAAGACTAATACTTCTTTCATTTTCTCAGCGGGCAGAGAGAAGACATACTTCTCATTTTGAACTTTGCTGCAAATTAAAGTAATTCAATTTCAGTTTTCAAATTCAATTTTCAAAGTAGCTTAAACAAAGCTTATGGATATTGAAAATAATGTGGACCACCATATGTGCAGTATGTTTGAGATCCCACGAACTCTATGGGCTTCAACTTGCAATGTAAATCGTCCACCATAGTCTGATAGTAGCTTCTGGCATTCAAAGGACAGATATCCATGCTGGCAAATAAAATACATGAGTAGGACTTTCAGATGACTCTTTATAAGCTTTCAGGTATCCTCATATCTGGGGACCGTGAACCTGTAGACTCTCTGGGTAGGGGGGTTGGTCGAATGATGAAGCCAGCATAGACACAGCCTTATATCTATCGTCCTTTACTTGGAGAATCGAGCTTCTCACCTTTGCCTCTTATCAAAACATGGAGTAGAGCCTGTCTACTGCGTCCTAATGGGGACAGGGACAAAGGCTCTGGGTTCTAAAGGTGTGAGTACGCCCCTGAAATTGAAAAAGCTCTGCTATGTCTGCCAGCTGTGGTCTTCAGACTGAAATGAAAGTGACAAGGTCATGGGGCGACTTCCCCCCTCAGAGCATGAACTCGAAGTCAAGCACAGTGCTTCCACCACTAGCCAGATGTGACTTCTCCTTCTGGATCCCGCCGAGAGCCCGCGCCATCAGCACTGACCATGAGCTAAGCAGACAAGCGAATTCTGTAAAAGACACGGTTTCCTGTGCTCTGCCTCCTGTAAGAAAGAGGCCTGGAGACCGCGCCCAACTCTGAATATGGTTCATGTGCTATCATGGAAAGTCTACAGGGGATTTCCCCAAACTCTGGGATGAGACCTGGTCGAAGAGGTTACCAGAAATGGGGAGACAGTGAACGGTAACAGGCAGCAGGAACCAGTAATGGGGCCGAGAGGCTCCAAACCCGTGACATCCTTCTTGAATGGGCTCTCACTGAAGCGGGACAACTTGAGGTGTTCGAGGACTACCACGTCGAGCAGTGGATTCCCAAGGGGCCCTGTGCGAAGCCCTCTTTCACACGGCCCGTTTCCCTAAGCCCGTACGATGGAAGAGACTCCATGATTCTACCGAGGATGTATCACGGCGCAACCAGACTGATCACTGTCAGCGCTGGTCATCGTCATGGAATTCCCCAGGGCCAGTCCCAACATATGCTGCCTGAATTAGCACCAAAAGTAGATTTCAAAGCAGATTTCAGGTAAAGCTGATAAATGCCTGACCAGACCTAAAACTGGAATGTCTCTGATAATAATGAAACCCAAGCCCGTGCATCTGGCTAGCAAAAGCCGTCTTCCCGGCCTCAAACAGAAGTTGGGATCTGCCTTGGAAGAAGGCACCACAGAACTCCTGCGAATGAGCTCCAAGAATTTAATACCTGTTGCAATTTTCTCCAATTTAGTCTATGAAATAATAACACAGACAGCAATTACCATAAAGAAAAACTTTCAGGTGCAATAGCATTAGTTCAACAGCTGGGATCAAGTATCAGACCAGAATAACAAATTTCATTCATTTTATCTCCAGCTCTGGAGACATGCTGCTACTAGCTTTAATAGTCAGGAATGTCTGTTGGCTAAATGACTCTGCAGAGCTAGTCAAGTGAGGGCGGCCCGCGACAGTTTAATTGGGCTGCTTGCTAGAACTCTATCTGGGGGCTATAAGCAGTGGACTATAAACCAGCAGAGAGCTGCCCTGAGCAGAGCAGCCTGCAGGAGGAAAGAAAAAAAGGAGAGCTTCAGATGGCAGCATCTCACCCTGACACTGGCGTCAGGGTGGCTACAGGTGAACAGGAGCCTCGTGGCTCCTGCTTGCAAAAGAAAGGCGGGGGCGGGGCGGGGGGGGGGACCGGGGAGGGGGGGGTGAAGAGAGCAATCAATGATCTTGTATTGATTTCTGGACACTGTGTCCTAGATCCACTCCAAGATAGAATGACAGGTTTTGGTTTTGTGCTTGCAAGAGACAAAAATGACTAGCACCAGCCCGACCGGTTTCTGATCACATTTCCTTTAGAAACATGCCACCCATAGATTCCCCCCTCCCTGCCCCCGGACAGGGAAATCCAAACAAGTTTATCACTGCAGAAGGAGGGTTAGGGGCTGGTTAATCAGCCATTTGTCTTCGCTGCTCTGGATCTGGGAGTCAAGGGGTCGAACGCGAGCACAATTGGGCCCTTTGGTTTTATCTCAGGTAACCCCCCCATCTCTGGTAATTGAACCCATTCCTCGCGGTCAGAGTTCCTGTCACTCATATTCAATGTCTGTCATTACCGAGAAATGCTTCATGTCATATTACACTGACAGAACTACCACAGCAAGGCTAGCAAGACTCCCCCAGCACCAGAGGTAAGACAATGGGAGCCTCTTTCAGACCAGTGATGTTTAACATTTTATGTGCTGACACTGTGTCTGTAAGCACAACCTAATGAAAGTCGGGTAAATGGGAGATAAAAATTCATACTCTCCCTCCTCCGGGGGCTGCCAGGCAACATCAGAAATAAAACAAGTTGGCAGCCCCGACGATACCATCGCACCAGGGCCACGGAAGGCGTTTTCTGAGTGTGGTACGTGGATTTACACACGGACACGCTCACCCACGAGCACGCACATCCCTCCTTTGTTTTCGACGTGGCCTGTGGACAAGACTCGCTGTCCTCTGGCAGGGCATGAGTCACTGTCACAGGGTCGCTAGCCTCAGAAATCAAACTCTCCTCTGAACGGACTCAGACACTCTCAAACTAGGAAATGCAGAGACGGGAAGGCCCGGCGCCACCTTTAACGAAGAACGACGCTGTCGTTCCGTCTGGAAATCTCACGGTGCGTTCTGAGCAAGAGGATGCCCCTGACAGGTGCTCAAAGGCACAAAGCCCACGCCTGAGCACCATCGACTCCTCACTCCCAAGGCCTTCGACCTGCTTTCCCAGCTGCGCCGCCCCCATTTCTTCCCAGGCACCTTACCTGGAAGTCTCCATGCTCCTCACCCAATCACACTTTCCCCTTTCGTGCCCCCGGGCCCTTGCACAATCCCCTTCCCTTTGGGGAGCTCCTCCTCTGCCCCCTCCTCCTTCAGAGGCAGCCCATATGCTGCCAGCTCTGTGGATGTGGCTCCGAATCCCCCGAGCGGGCTGCCGCTCTCCTTGTGGTTGAGAGCGTGGGCTCTGGAATGACGCCAGGGTAGACTGAATCCTCATTCCGGCCCTTCAGCGAGTTTGTGAACTGTGCCTCCTGCTTCCTCAGCCATACAGTGGGGCGAACAGGAGCGTCCACCTCGCAGGGCTGTTGTAAAGATGCGATGGGATAACCCGTGGTTCAGTTAGGATGGTTACCTGGCTATAAAACAGAGCCCAGGACAGAGTAAGCTCTCAATAAATGTCTGCTATAATGACAATAATAAAATAATAAAATAATGACTATTACGGCCATTGGCATTCTCCTAGCACTCTGCTTCTATTCTCTGCGAGCATGTCAGGACTGTCCGGCTCCGGCCGAGGAAGGCCTGCAACCTGGGTTTCGAGGTGATTCTAACCTGGGTCTCGAGGACGGGATGGGGGGCAGAGGGCTTGGCCTTGGGGACCTGACTTCCTGGAGTCCCAGCTCCTCTGCTTCCGGGCCCCTGTGTCCTTGGGAAAGTTCCCTAACATCTTGTTGCCTTGGTTCTCTGTTAAAATTAGGGGTAATAATAATAAAAAAAAACCACTGTGATAGTCCAGTTAATTCACATTAAGCATCAAAAAAGTACCTGGTACAGAGAAGCACTCGCTAAGGACTAGCTAGCTCTGTAATTATTCAGGATTAACTGATTAATAATACATGAAAAGCACCTGGGTGCTTATTAAAAGTTCAATTAAGAGTTACTCACCGTAGGAGTCGTCTGATTTTAAGCCTCCTGAGGGCAGAGGCCCTGCCTTACTGATATCCGTCATCCCCGAGAGCCCACAGGAGGTAAGTGGGCCCTCTGAAGAAAGGCCTGCCACCTGGACCTCCGCGGTGACTCCTGGGGCCTCCGAGTCAGGCTGGGCGTTTATTTGGGGTTAGTGCTTTGTCAGACAGAAGGTTTCCTGTGGCCACCGGCCTGTGGGCCAACTGTCTTTTGCTCGGATCCCTCCTCCCCAGTCCCAACGCTGTTTGCGCTAAAGGTCACACCCCCGAAGCCTGGTAACTTCGGATTTAAAAATCATCTTGACTTGATATTGTAGAGGAAACATGGCAGGCTTAGTGAGTCTAATCTCTCTCTTTTGGTACACCAGGGGCAGGACACCTTTTAACCTACCTGACAAAGCTTTAAACAAGCGTCTGCCTCCACACAGACAGCAGCCTGAAGCAGAATCGTAATGGAAGAGCTCGGCGGGGAGCTTTCCGCGCTGGAGGGGGCAACCCCACGAAGACTCACAACCGCCAGGCGCTCCTTTGGCATCAGCCAACCAGTATTCACAAACTCATCTCCTTCTATGCCCTTCCCTGGAGAAAACCAAAATGGCGGGAAAGAAATAGCCGTCCTGCCAGGAGCTGGCCTTCTTCGACTGGCCTTCTTCACTGGTCTCTTCCATGGGCTGGGGACACACTAGACCAAGACTATTCAAAAGCTGCTTCTGCAAAGGAGTGAACTAACCTGCTCGGGAGAAGCTCCCATTTCAGACAAATGCCAGGACGATGCCAGAGAGTCAGTGTTAGCTGTCACCCGTATGAGGAGAAAGTGGGCTACCACAGTCGGATGGCTAGCCCCCCCACCCCCCCTCGGTCAGAACTCTCAATGTCAAGTCTATATGAAGGTCTGCAGTGGATCCAATAGACGATCGGATTCCCTCAAACACAGAATCATAAGCTAGCCACCACTGGTAGTGAGCAGGAAGTAGTCTCGAAGCGTCAAAACAGGCATTCCTGACGATCCCGACAGCAAAGAGAACGCAGTGTGTGTTTTTTAATTACATTTAAATCTAATGAACAAATTCCGTGACCTTGATGACTGTTTCTCCTATGGTTCCTTGTAACAAGAAGTTACTGGTGATTTGAGATTTTTTTCCCCTACTTCTAATTGTAGGACTTTGGAGGGGGGGAGGCTAGAGCATGGAGTAAGCCATTTTTTGATCAGTCCATGGGAGCAAGCGCAGGCAAACCCAGGCGATAGGGAGAGAAGCTGAAATTACAGTGGCATAAAAATAATTCATGTTTCTCTCCAGGGCATTATCACTATCCAATTGGACATAATAATATGTCAGATACAATCCCTGCACTCGGGCACAGACCCTATTCCCATTCCTGCTCCAGAGCAGTCCGTGGAAAGAGTCCAAGACGCCGACTAGACCCGCACACACACCACTGGTAACCGTTTTCTGGAGCCCTACAAAGAACCGGGAGTTGAGACAGGACAGTTTCAGATCTCAAAGCACCACACTCTCAAGAATAAAAATTATCTTCACCAAACCAAGGGGGGGAAAGTGTGCTGCAAAGAAATTTCTAATGCTGAAATACTGCATTGCCAAATGTTCCTGTCAAGTTGTGGTTTAATTACCTTGGCCCCCATGCCTCTTATAATCACCTGTCATTAGCAACAATGCGTGCATCTGTTTACGCGTCTGTCAGAAATGCCAGGCCGGCTGAAGCCGGGGAAGAAGAAAACTTTTAGTGGGAGATGGCCTCAGTTGAAAAAGGTCGCCAGAAAGTTGACCCATCTCCCCCCAGGGCCATGCCCCAAAAGATACCCTAAGGAGAGGACCCCTGAGGCAAGTGTCTGAATGGCAGAGAAGCAACTTTTCAATAGGGTCGGTTAGAGATCCCAAGACCAAAGAGGATAACGTGGGATGTTTCGTGGCTCTGGTCTGCCTCCTTTCGTGGCACTTCCGCTTGCCTCCCGGAAGTAACACTCGTGATGGTGTGTTCTACCTCCACTGTCTTCGGATCTTTCTGCCCCTGCTGTCCTCCTCAACCCTGCAAGGTCATCTCTAGCCCCTACTTCCTCCGTTAAATCTTCTCTCCTTCTTTTTTCTTTTTTTTCTTTCTTCCGTTTTTCTTAGTAGATGCCACTGCCTCCTCTCACTGAGCCGATTTTCTCCCAAAAGACTAGCTTCATAACAGGCCCGAAGCTCCCTAGAGCCCTCTTGCTTCTCCACATCCCTAAAAACAAACACAGATCCTTTTGTTTTGACATTTTAGCACATCCACGGGGTGGGGAGCTACATCAGAGCTGCTATTTATCCAAAAGAAGATAGGATTCCTTTCAGTCATCAGGTCGCGACTGCTAGGGTTTGGTCCTCTTCCAACACGCTAAGTTGGTTTGAGTTATTAAAGTTTTGTCATTAACTCTCCTTATTTAGTTTTTTCTGCCCTCAGTTTCATCATCTACAGGATGGACAGAACAGTGTCTCACCTTTGGAGGATTACTGTGAGGAATACACATGAAAAAAACACATAGAAAAGCATCAACACGTGATAGGTCCTCAATCTCAATACCTGTTGTCTCCATTTTTATTCCCTCTTTCCCTAAAAACCTTCCCAACTCCTAAAGAGCTCACGCTTTGCTGAGGGCCGACGCCATGCACTTGTCGCACAAGAACGTCTTTTTTTCTGACGTAATTTTTTCTGACGCGGCACTGGGCACACGTGGAAACCTTTAAAACGCTTTATGAATGGAATTTGGATTCCTTTTTATTCTGAGTCAGCAAACACCATTATGGGATGAAATCTGTCCCCCGACCCTGGGGTCGAACCCCTCCTGCCTCTCCACCCCCTCTCACTTCCTTCTCCCTCAGGCGCCTCGCTCTGGGCCGGCTGGCTGGTTCCTTCTCCCCAGCTCTGCCCCGTGGGGCTCCCTCGGAGATCCCTAAGAAGCTCTGTGCCCCTCCTCCCCAACTACTTGTCTGTTTCCTTTTCTCCACAGTCCTCCTCGTCTGACATTGTCTTCTTTATTTGCTCACCTGTATTCAGTCTCCCCTCCACTCGACCCTCCACTCCACCAGCAGGAGGCCAGCCGTGTGTTTTGTTCCTCCTTGTAGCTCCCGTGCCAGGTACATAGTAAGTGCTCACTAAATATCTTCTGAGTGAATGAACGGCACGTTGCTTTCTTCTTAACCCCCTACGCACCTTCATGCCGGTGGGGAGTCGGACACAAATTAAGGATCCTCAAGACTAATGCCAGACTCTAGTCTCACTAATGCTCTAGGAGGGGCTTTGACGTGGCCAAGCGCCGACAGAAGCACAAGAAACATTCTTACTAACGCTGCCAGAGAAGGTGATAACCAGGGGAAATCACGTTTCTGCCCCCAATCGAGGCCCACCAAGGACTCGAGAATGAATTGGGTCTTTACAGAATATCTCTTCTACCCTTTCTTGTGCTTTCCACCCTCACTCCTGCCCAACCAGGTTCCCTCAGCATCTTGCACGCGAGCCTTCACCTTGTCCGTGGCCCACGAACACCGTGAGCCCGGCTTTAACCAACATCCCCCGCTGGGCCGCTTCTGGCTCGGCTCCACTGGGAAGGCTACGGGGAGGCCAAGTTGCACCGGCTACCCCGGTTGGAAGGGTGGAGCCGCTTTCCTCCACTTTCTGAAATTAGAGATCTGCAGCCCTTCCTCTAAGTGGGAGCCCTACCAGGGCTCGTCATGAACGCGGCTCCCCTGAGCTATTCTGCGCTTCCTTTTTGGAGCCCAGCCTACCTCCCTCCAACAGCCTCTTCTGTTCCACTGATCGCTATATTCAATGAGAGTTATCTCATGAAGCCACGTTTCGGGGCTGGCCAAGGTGCCTCGTCTCACCTTCAATGACAAGGGAATGCCATTTTGTGCCAGGAAGAGCTTCAAAACCTCAGCCACACTAGGTTTCGAGCGGGAAAACCATGCTTCTTTTCAAATCAAAGACCCATACGCGGGTTGCCCTGTTGGTGAGACATACTTTAAGAGAAGATGATTTCTTTCGGCCCACAGAGAAATCAGAGAACACGGCATTGCTCCTCGGGGTGATCTCGCTGTAGTTGCTAGTTCGTCTTTCTTAAGATGGCGTCAAGCAGACCTGCGCTCTCCCTTCTCCCCTTGTCTCTTGTACATTTCCGAATGGGTGGGAGAGAAAACTGCGAACCTTCTCCATCTACGTCAACGATCCGTGAATACCTCTCCCTGGGCAGGCAGGCATGAGAGCCAGCCCCTGGGCACCACACTCCGTGCCGGACCCCAGCCTTCACTCCCAAGTTTAAAGCTACGGACGAAGAAAACAAAAATGCACTTACTTTACAGATGTGCGTGGGGTGCGGGCAGGCAGCTACTCGAGGGTATTTTACTAGTTCAAGATGGTAAAAGAAATCAGCCATAGCTGGCACCAGCACACATTGTTTCAGAAAAATGTGCTGTGGAGAATTGACACTGTACCTATAATTCTAAAAGATTTGCTCATTTAAACCAACCAGCAGTATTTTCTGCCACATAATGGAGAAATTCACAGGATGCTGGGCCCCCTCATGGCTTCTGTGGCTATAAAAGCCCCTTCATGCTGGATTTTTTATATTTGGTAAATTAATAGTTTACTGCTCCAAGATTCCTACGTGTTTATATTATTGCTTTTCTAACATAAAAGTTTGCAGTTGTTATGGAAACATATGGTAACATTTGCTGCTAAATTTTAAATGCATTTTCTACCCCTGTTACACACCTGAAATGAAGCCAAAAACTCTCTTTGCTTTACATTAGGGTGAAATTCAAACTGGTTTGGGTGACTCTAAATGGTTACTGTTTGTCTTGGCTCCTACCTGTATCAGATTTAGACTTGAGGAATCTTAGGGAAGAAATTACACGGGATAAAATGGATATTTCAAAATTACAAGGCCTGCAATTCCAGTGGCTCCAAATATCGGCTTTCTGCTTCATCTCAGCCTGCCAGAGAGAAGATGGCGGGGCTGCGAAGTCAAAGATCGACAACGTTTACTCTCCAGAGCCAAAAGCTTCTTGTTTTGATTATGCTGGCGGAGAAGGCTGCAGAGCCTGAGCAGTTAAGTCTTGTTAGCAAATTAAATGGTTGTAGATTACAATGGTGCAAGACACGAGTTTTAGCCCCCGGCTTCAACTGGAAATGACAAAAGTATAAATTCCTCCAGCCCATGTTGTTCTGCAATTTTCCTCCTTGAGCACTTCACAATGCACAAGTAATTGTGTGGACTTTTGGCCCATGGGGAGGCTGGCTGGGAAACGTGCACCGGGCAGGTGCCTAAGTGGCCCGGTTATGCATCTCTCCACGCCTTAACCCAAGTCAATCAAGTCTCCTTGTGCAACATAACTCGTCAGAACTACTGCTGGAGAAAAACGGAGCAATGTGGCTTAGAAAAACATCAGATGAGAAAGACAGATGCAAATTCTTGCCTGCTTGAGCATTTTTCTGGGGCTTGCAATCCAGATAAAGCAAGGGTCACAGAAGAGCTTCAGATGTATGCCTCTGGTCTTGCTCTGGGCCCTGGGAGACCTAACTCCCACCTACATCTGAGTCCTGTGGGCTGTGTTCTTTTATTCATTTCAGCGCATTCGTCCAGAGTTGAGATTAGTTTTCATGGGTTAACTCTCTGGCTTTTCTTTCTGGGCATATAACCATGCTATTTGGTGAAGAGTTTCACTTTACATATCAGACAAGATGAAGTAATATTTGAAGTGAAGAGGGAAAAGAATTAGGATGCTTTTCCGAGTACAGAAATAGAGAAGTTGCCAAAGATTTTTTGCTCCAGAGGCCCTTGGACAGTAAGAAATAAATGTGAATTCTCCCCGCGTGGTACGTACTCGGAGGGCTCTCCGGCAGTAACCGAAAGATTAAGGTGATACCCTCCCTGCCTTCCTGCCTTTTTTCATCAATTTGAATAAAGAATTTCAAGTTCTAAGGCATCTGTTCTAGTATACATCCAGGATGCTGTCTAAGGAAGCCAAGAGCTCAATATAGTCGCGACACGCACGGCCTCATCACCAACTCAGGTTAGAGCCCTCACAACACACGGAGGATTACTGCATTATTTTATTATACGTGAGTAAATATATAATATCTACAAGTAATAGGAATACAAATACTGTATTATTTATATAACATAAGTAATAGAGACACTGTTATATGCAGTGTTGTATGTTTTCACATTTCTCCGCCTTTCTTCTTCTTTAGAGAACAGACAGAAGGTAGTATTTCTCAATCCATCAAGATGTAGGAAAATGCAATGATTAAAAAGAGGACACCAGACCCCCCACTGCCTGGGCTCAAGTCCTGATTTGGTCACTTACAAACCATGATATTTTTGGTAAATTCCCTCACCTTTCTGGGTCTTGGGTACCTTAACTGTAAAATGCAAATAAAAGTAGTACTTCCTTCACTGGTCTGGCTTGAAGAGTAAATAAGACCATAACGTAAAAGACTTAGAAGAGTATCTGGTGAAGAATAAAGAGTCATTGAAGTCAGCTATTTCATTAATTATGATGACGGTCATCACCATCTTCTTCATCAACAGCATCATTATGATTGAGATCCACGTTTCTTGACCCCTTGGATGCGTAAGGTCAGTGATTCCTAAGCTTGATGATGTGATCCCCCGTCATGATTTTTAGCAATATCCATGAACCACCCTCCATTGAATTTCTAGCATTTTTCTTTAAATTAACTTAAACAAATTTTTTTGACCGCAAAACTTCAAGACTGACTTCACTCTTGTCCTCACCAATATCATTTGAGAACCACGGATCCAAATGCTAATTATGCTTTTCTAATCTAAGACAAAATATATTACTCTTAAAATAAAAAAGTGTTCATGAGGGTATGACAAAAACACCGTGTGTGCCCCCAGTGTGTGTATTTGACACTTTCGGAGTGTCTGAGCTGGGCCCTGGCACATCTCAGGAGGGCCTAACTATGCAGGAATCGGGAGGTATTTCGGATTTGCCAGAAACCCATCACCCATAACTCTCTGCCTGGACAATATGCGGCCTCGTCAAGGGACTGAGCGAGGATGACTGTCACTAGGCTCATTTCACTTAGCATTTACTCAAGTCCGAATCCCGTCTTAGTGCTCAAGGACTGAAAATGATTCCCTTTCGTCAGCCTAAGTTCCAGAGTAACGTGGGCGTCGTGCTGGTGGGTGGACTGCAGACAGGGTGAGGGCCTTGCGAGAGAGGGGAAAAAAATGCCACTCTATCCAGAGGTCTCGCCCGATCTCTGCACACCAGATTCAATGTATTCTGACCCCGGTGCTAACCCGTTTTCATGTGATACATTTGGTACAAGAAAAGATTAATTACTTATGAAAAACAAGCTAACATCTATCTCCCCAGCAAATAGACGATCGCCATAGAGAACGGGACATAGGTTTGTGCCTGAATCATTAGCTCAGGTATAATAGATGAGACGCTCGATGTGATGTATAATAGGGTAAAGAAAACACAGCTGTTTGCTTCTGTAGGCGAGAGCATAGGTGCAGTGCACCTGAGTCTGCAAACACTTAATAAGCCCTCGACAACAGAGCTGCATCACTCAGAATGGCGATGGCTGAAAACCATTATCCATGGATAATTAACTACGGCAGGACACTGAGGTCCTAACATGAGGTCCTCATAATTCCCCACTAAGGGAAAGACAGTAAGACATTATTATATTACTAATATTTAATAAGAAGACTGTTCTATTTGTGCGTTATTAATGCAAGCTGTAAGTTACAGCAGCATTTGAATTATTATTAGTTCTTCGGAGCGCTCGATCACTTGAAGGGCAAAGCCGCCCTCCGAACTTAAGAACCGTAAAGAAGTACTTCCATTTGGGATTACATTTTTTTTTTTAAATGTTATTTGCAATTTGTTCTGTTTATTCTCCCTCTGATCACATGAACATGTCCGCGGTGCACATGTATCAGCGGAAAAGCCGTCGCTAAAACGACCGATATTAAGGAAGCTCCAAGCCACACACTTGTGAAACATTTCTCGTGAGCTCATTTGATCTTTGCAAGAAGCCCATCGTTTTGCTTTCTCCAAGTATCCTGGTCATTTTGAGACTCTCCCCTGTAACGCAAAGTATTTAAATTTCTCAGTAACAAGGCTTTCTGACACTTGAAGACAAAAGCCCCTCTCCATTTATTAAGACGACTTCCAACTGTGTGGGGCTGTTCTTTACCTCATAATTAAAATAGCACCTGAACAGGACCATCTGTGAACAGGGATTAAGTTTTTACAAAATGTGAATATCCTTTCATTTCTTTTCTGCCAAATGCCTCCCAACCTCATACATATTTCGTGTGACATACCAACAACCACAAGAAAAAGGGCATGCTTAACTAAACTTTCACTACCAAAGAAAAAAAGAAAGCGAGAAGGAAAATGAAAGGAGGGTGGACATTTTCCTCTTCACAGCAACCTTCCATGCCTCAATTAAATCAATAAATTAATGTGCGGTTCCGTAATTTGCTCTAAGAATGAATGAACTGTCAGTCTTCACTTGCTGTTTCTAGGATTCTGTCAGTTGATGGCAGCCCAAAGACACGGTGTGCCACTTAATTTCCCTCTTCCTTTTTCAAATACTCACGTTTTGGAAAAGACATTATTTATACAAAAGCCTGCCAAGACACAGGGTTAGGATGGATTTGGATATACAGACTATTTCACGAGCTGGTCTTATTTAACCAAAATAAAGTCTCTTTGGGAGGTTTTTTGCACAAACTGCAAATCCATAAATGCGGAGATTATAAACATTGATACAGACATTTCTTCCAGAGGGTTTTCTGACCTGATGTTAACTTTACATTAGAAATTCATGTTTCTTTAGAAATGTTGGCTGATTTTAGTGAAATGGTTCCTTTGGTGCAGTCGGGGCTGTGATGTCAACCTGGCTGCATTCTAACAGCCCTTATGAAATATTTACGATGAAATTCAGCCACGCATGCGTAACAGCTGACTTTAGTGGCGGCCAGGGCTTAGGCTTACTTTTTGCTTTTTATTAAAGGAAAGAAATTGTTTTTTATATTTTCCTCTTCTCCAGAAGATCAAACCCACATGTGCTGAACAACACCCCAGACCACACCTCTACGTGGGCACCAGTCCGGATCGGTGAGACTGAGAGATTATTCTGACCACATGACATCTCTGGGCCAGGAAAGAAGAGCCGGGTTCCCCCATGGTGGCGCTGGGGAGAAGGCACGAACTCGGGGGTGCCACAGGAGAGATGGTGATCACCAGCAACGGAGTCCCTGCCCTTCCCCTGCCCCAGATTCACAATTGCCAACATTGTTGCAGACACCCTTTCTACGATAACGATGAACACCACACACGCCTCGTTCGCTTCTAGAAACTCTTATGTGCTTTCTCTGTGAAAGACAAGAGACTGACAAGTCAGAGGCAAAATAAATAAACACACACAGACACACACAAATATTTCCTCCAAGCAAGAACCCACGCAGAATAGAACCATGTCATGAGATCAGAGAAGGCAATACCCACATGGCATTCTGGTCTCTTGGCCGGGGTCATTGTCTCTATTCTGGAGAACTGTGAGAAAGCTTTGTGCAAAGAGTTTTTCCATTCAGAGCAGGCAAGACTTCCATTCTATATCAGAATCCCATCCACACCATCCAGTGTTCAGACAGGTACTGAGTAATTCACCTGAATGTTAAGGTCAAACACGAGAATTTCTGCTACTATGGGGGCAGGCGCCTGGGTGGCTCAGTCGGTTGAGCAGCTGCCTCTTGGCTTCGGCTCAGGTCGTGATCTCAGGGTGGGGATATGGAGCCCCGCGGCGGGCTCTGTGCTCAGCGTGGAGCTCAGCGTGGAGCCTACTTGAGATTCTCTCCCTCTCCTCTTGTCCCTCCCCTGGCTCACACGCATGCACGTGCTCTCTCTCAAATAAATAAACCTTTAAAAAATATATGAAAAAAAGAATTTCTGCTAACGTTTAAGTAGTTAGAAGACTTCATAAGTACATACGCACAATCTCCATTTTCTACCTCTCTTAAAACCTAGAAGACCGAGGAACACGGGTCCAACCTGACCTCAGCACCCCCCCGACCCCGGCTTCGTTCACCTGGGGTGCTTGCCAGGCCCTGCAGACCTTTGAATTTGCCACCTCTTGCCTGAATTCGCTAGAAAACTCACAAATATCGAAGTATCGTGCTGCTACCAGGAAGAGCTCAGAAGGACACTTCCTTGGGAAAGCCCAGGGCCACTTGGGATGCAATCTTGGCATGGCCTGTGGCCTCCGAAACCCCTCAATATGAGTCTCATTCTCTTGGTTATGTAAGCCCAGGGCTGGTGGTCTTGTGTGGCTTCGGGGGGCCGTGAAAACATTCTGAGATACTCGGGGAGAAAGCAGCAGCTCCGGGGCGAGGCTCTGCTCCAATGGGAACCGAGACCTTGGCCCACAGCCTGACTTCCTAACATGCCCTCTCCGACTTCCCTGCCGCAGCCTGTTGGAGAAGCTGCTCGAAGATTCTCAGAGGCCCCTCAGAGCTCTCCGAGAGAGCCTACTAGGCGGAATTTCAAACGAAGAACCCACCGCAGAAAGAGCATTTACAGTCACTCTACAAACAAGCTAAATGAAAGACTTGTGTTCAGCCATTAAAAATAATAATGCCAGAGCCCCGAGGGCTGCAACGTAAAGCTCAGACTTCGCGTGAGGAAAACAGGAAAAAGAATGTGTTTATTATCCCAATAAGATAACCTGCTAATTTATTTAGTAGGCAATTTTAGAATACATGCGTTCACAGCGAAATCTCACTTGATCAGATTATGCGAACAATAACCACCACCAATAACAGGCTCGCCGAAGCCCCGGGCCCCCTTCGGGGTCAGGGGGGAGGGAGGGGCTGCTGGGAGGTTGTGCGGACGCCCGGCCCCCCTGCCCTGCCGTCCCCCGGCCCGAGCCCATAGTTAGTTATAGAGTTATCTCTCTCCCACTTTGCAGATGATGCCTAACATCATGACAACAGAGAAGAGGAAAGGTCTCCGGACCTGCCTCCCTACAACAAGTTTCTGTAAAGTAATGAATACAGACAGCTTGGGGACCATCCACCTGCGCGGCCTGCCTCTTCCTGCCTGCGAAGGGAAACCACCAGGGATCGGCAGAAGGTACTCGTCTGACAGGGCCGGGACAGCCTTTCTCCGTGGTGACAGCCCAGGCCGACCCTCTTCAACTTGACCCGCCATAATTCCTTCACGAGGCGGCGGCCGGGCAGCTGACAGTAGCAGCTGCAGCGCCTAAGCGAGATGGATGGAATTTTCCTAACTAGTTCCCCAAGTTACATTTTACCTTCACGATAATTTATGAGCTGCTCCGGAGCCTTGAAGAGACAATATGCTTGCCATAAAATTAACTGTAACAGTCTTGTAGGTTATAATTAACACTGGGAGGGTAGCACCAACTGGATGAAACACAGGGTGTAATTGATGGGGAAACTGGAAATGGAGCAAGCTAACAAAATCGTTAGGGCGCTCGCTGCCTTGGTAGTGCCTCTGCTTTCCGAGGGTTAATTACGATCGCCTCCCAGGGCCCTGTCTTCCAGGAGGGAAGGGGCCAGAGCTGGGCAGGGGGAGGTAGGGGGGTGGAGGTTTTGCTGGCAAGGCCACCAGGCACCTGGACGGATATGGAGGCTGTCTGCAGTCTGGGAAGAGAGGCACACCGAACCGAGAGCCGTGCCGAGCACCGGGCAGGGAGCTTCCTGGCATTCACGGCGAGCCCTACACAGGCCTGCCTCATAGACATGGCTTCGTTTTCTGGGTAAATAGCAGCTTTTTTCTTTCAGCGAAGAAAAAGATACGGATAAAAAGAAGAGACTCGGAACTTCCAAAATGCCCTTCAAAAGGCTGACGATATTTATTTAGAATACGACAGTACTCGAGCATTTCAACTTGACGTGGGCATGTCTTAGTGAAAAATGAAGGTAAGTCCACTAAACCAAACGGTTTATTGAACTAAAAAGTACCCTGTCCAGAGGACAGTATGGAGAGAAAGCTAATCAGAAAAGTGTCAATCACGCCCATCCCGGAGAGAAACGCTAAACTATTCCTTTCGTGCACAGATACGGAAAGGCCTGATCGATACCCGGAAAGCAGTCCCTCTTCTAAACACACTGGAATCACTCAAATAATTTCAATAAGTAACGTGAAGGTGATTGACCCATTTTTGGTTTTTTGATTTGTTTGTTTTGTTTTCTGTCCTATGACAAGAGGCCTGGACTCATTCTGATGCGTGATACAACAGCGTCCCCTACAGGCCGGCAAAACTGTTCCCTCCCCCTGCTCCCTCCATTGCGGCCTCCACTGAATGCAGAGTCCAACTTCTATCTGTAACCTGGAATATGCATTACGGCGTAAATTGGTAAGATGCACTGGGGAACATCCCAAGAGAGAGTCAGATCCTGACTCTGTGCATGGTACCCGGTTTCCTAGACATAAACACATTGTACAGCAGGGGACGGACCCATCATAGAGTAGACAGATATAAGCTCCCGGGTCACCCGAAGGGAACCCACTCAGATCAGCCTTGACTAACCAACCGGGGCTCAAAATTACTCCACTTAGAGGATTAACAGATTCCGGGAGGCTAAACTTTGATGTTCTCCTCGGCATTCCTACTCCCACTTTCTAAACGATTGTAACCAATATAAAAGAGGGACATAGCTAAAAAGGTAATAATATTCCTTGAAGAGACTTCTGGCAGGGAGATTCATAAAGCATGGGCTGGAAATCACTTCTTTATAGAGAGGGGGTAAAAAGCACCCACAGATACACACGTGCTCTTCTCTACACGGAGGAGGATCCTGCAAGGGCCCTGAGCCCTATGGAGTTAAGCCCTGCTGCAGTGTCCGCAGTGGCCTTCCAGCCTGGGTCTGAGCTGGGCGGTGCCGGCTTTGGTTCCCTCCTACCATTAGCTGTGCTGCTTCGGGCAAGTTACTCTGCCTCTCTCTGCTTCCGTTTCCTCGCTTCCTAAACCATTTAAAACCCTGGCACCTAATGGTCCCCAGTAAATGTGAGCTGCTATTACTACCCCTTATACAATGTTTAAGTGAGCACAACTGCAGATTTCAAGGACAGTGGAGGGAGAAGGAGGAAGCCATCAGGAGGTAATACCTAGCCCACCTCCAGCTGTTCCCCGGGCTGACTCACAGAGCCGCACCTTGTCCAGCGGGAGGGTGCCTTCCAGGTCACCTGGATCGAGCTGCTTCTCTTTGAGACGAAGTTGCTGAGACCCTGAGTGTCTGTGACAGGCCCTGAGTTAATAGCCAGCCGGAGAATGGATGCAAACTGGAGCTCAGGCCTCTCATCTGTCAATTCTGTGTGACGGTGCTGAGCCTAGCACAGGGCAAAATCTGCCCCCACGCCAATTCAGCAAGGGGGGACCCCTACCATGAGGCTGGGGTTTTACATGGGGGCATGCTCTCCGAGGATGAATGTGGCCGGCTTTATTCCTGACTTTTCTATTTCGATCTAAAGGTGGGCGGGCAATTTTTTTCTGAGCTCCTAGGTACTTGCTCTGGGGTGTTTTACATGGGATTTCTTCATCAGCCCTATGAAATATTATTTATCCCCTGTGCAAGTTACAAATGAGAAAAGTGAGCTTCAGAGGGGTTAAGTAACTTCCCTGTAATTGCCTGGTTATAGACGTGTATTATGCAACACAGTATAGCAAATGCCGTGGAAGAGTTTATGCCAGGATTCTGTACGAAGAAAGTGGGAAGAGAGGGAAGAACCCAGGCAATCTGCTCAGAATCTATGCTCCCCACCTCCATGCCATGTTAAAGACATTTGCTCTGAAAGAAAGCAACCCCCTCCCCCATATTTATCATTGAGAACCAGATCCCTCTGGAAAGAAGCAGCCCCGATTTTATCCTGTGACCCATAATCACAGATAGATTTCTCCCCGATTTCTCACCCCTTCTGGACACACCCCGCTCCCTACCCACTTGCAGCCAACACGATTTCACAAAGGAGCAGTCTCCCACATGATGGCTGGGCAAATAATGAGAGTCACACAAGAATACTCCAGGAGAGCCGGCCACTTCCTACCCTTTCTTCCCACTTTCTTTGCACCGAATCCTCACTGAAACGCTTTCACGGGGTTAATTACTCGGTATTGCATCACACATTTCCCCCAGTCAAGTGTTACTCATCTCGGCAACCTCCAGGCCTGTGACAGTGTCTGCTACCAGCTAGGCACTCGGTAAATATTTGCTGAGTCAATGCACGACCGACAGCTCGCTAGCGGTAACCCCTAACCACCATTCATGCACTACTGGAGTGTGTTA